>OZ010582.1:87073422-87098422 GCA_963932145.1 Acanthosepion lycidas | reverse complement strand
AATGTCTCGCTATTGATTAAGAGAAAATTATGTCAGGATGTTTGACACGCAAAAAATATTTAATAGCTAATCATGATGGCATTTCACATCCGAGCTAACAAAATAAATCTACGCGTTCTTTGAATTCAAAGCGTAAAGCAAGAGCTACAAAAGACAAAGATTGGACCCGTGCTGACGATCATTCATTTTCAAGGGGGAAAATTGAGTTGCTTCGATTTTACTTTTATACTCATTATATAACTTACATTATATTTATATGTTTGCAGATAAGCACAAAAGTTTTTATGTTTTTTGAGCACACTTGTCTGCCAGGTAGACTGACCAATCGCTGTTACAGACGCTTGCTAAAGCATATTTGTGTTGTTTCAACGCCCGCAGAGTCTCCCTGTGATTTATACAACAATTGAGCGAACCTTAGTTACAGTTTCTGAGAAAGAGTGCACCATCTGATCACCATCAACAGTTTGAATATGTCAAGTATACTCAACCCCTCGGTCACGAGATCTTGTGACATCGTGCAAGCATAACCATCAAAATGTCATTTGAATCGTTCCATGTAACCAGTTTGATTCATGACTGGGTTTCATATATTTTCCAACGATACCGCAAAATTTTGTGAAGGATTTTGTCAACATCCCTGAAAAATTCATTATGATGGGATTCGAACTCGAGTTTCATGGTCGGAAGAGAACGTTCTAACCACTCAGCCAGCACCTAGGTCAAGAAATTAACCCATTTCCTACAAGGCTAAAAAAAGTGAACATTTTGTGAGGCGCGAACTGGTTAGTAGTTCTTTTCCATACTTGATTACAAGATTGCAAAGCATGTAACAATATTTAACATATTGTACGGACGAAAAACGTTAAACAAAATGATTTTATTTTATTTTATTTATTTATTTATTTATTTATTTCTGTCGGAAAGGGATTCATTTTCCCATGGCATTGGGAACAGAAGCATGATTTTTGTTAAAAAAATTTACGCAATGCAATGCTGTCTGGCGAGAGACAACGAATAGGTACAAGGGGTCAGGGCTTATGTCGTCTGTTGAATGTTGCCCGAAGTATACGCGCTGAGAAAGATGTCCGCCAAAATTTCTCTGAGAAAAAATTATAATTCAGATGATGACGTCAGGAAGGCTGACATCATATAATGGCTCCTCCCGAAAGAGAAGGGGATCTTCCAAAATTGGAAGTGTGAAGTAGACAACGAAAGAAAGAGACTAGTTGAATTTTAGGAGATTTGGATAAAACCCAGCTATTCGCCCGCACCACACCAGTTGGAAATTTCACCCATAAATACAAGTTCCCACGGGGGCCATAGTTAGTGGGAAGCAGTTGCCGGTGGAGTTGCAGTTGGAGTGAAGATGTCAACCTAATAATAATAATAATAATAATAATAATAATAATAATCTGCTGAAGAAGAAAGACTCCGACGTTAAACCTTGGGCCGTTCTAGAAAATACAAACCCCAGTATTTGAAGATAAATCCAGTTGTCAAGTCTGGCCACCCTTAAAGAAGTTACCAGGAATTTTCTTTCCGTCGCCAAATATTAGAATGGGCTGGGAAAAGAAGAAAAAGGACAAAAAAAAACTGTAAATAATTTTTTATATTTTGATATAAACATCATATCGTCACTTATTCGGGCGTCGTCCATTTTATTTTTCAATTTTTTTGGACGTGTTCAACTCCTTGGTTTAACGTGGTTGAGATACCACAGAGATAATTCGGCTTGACTTTCTTAAGATCAAAAATCACAACGTGGGTAAGTGAGATCAACTTAAAGACCAGCTACTGTGTCAAACGTCATCAACGACCGACGAGTGGGCTAACGGCTTGTTCTCCGATACCAGGATTGATCCTGACCGAAGCAGGGTGCGGTCCCAGCCACCGCGCTATAATCTGGTTGCCGAGACCGGGATTTGACCCCGAACGCCGCCATAACTGTTGGCCGTGACCAGACCGTAGAACGGAATACTGCCATAATCATAACTACACAACCAGCGATTAAAAAGATTTTATCTCTCAGCAAAGGTTACAAATTTTAATCGAATTTCGCAGAATATGATTTCTAACATCAGTATACGAATGCCGTTTAAAATAAACAACTCCTTCTGTAGCAGGTGCCAACAATTTAGCTTAATTACATTTATATGAGGAGACTCAAGCAACCGAAACAATATTTTATTATTATTATTGTTGATTGTAGAACAACGGGGCATTAATTTCTCATGCAAATGAGAAGCATTTTCGCAATTTCATTTCAAAGACAGTTTGGAATTCTGCTGGAAATAAATAATTTTCATATATTTCGTTTCATCACCAATTCAAAATAATGGAATCCATTGCAGCTAATGAGTACATCGGTACCTATAAAAAATCAGTTTTCAATTACAATAGTTAAGATGAAGAAGTACCGCTCTTATCTAGTATTATGCATGCACTCATCGAATTTTGGTATATATCAGGTCATCCCATAATTTCTGTCCGAAGTTTGAATAAGGAAACCAAATATTACATTTAATTACAGATTCAATCAACAATGTATTTTCCCTGATTATCTATGACTTCCTTCAATCTATTAAAAAGATTACCAATTCCATTACTGTAAAATTCTTTTGGCTTTGATTAGAAGAACTCAGAAATGTCAGTTTTAACCTCTTCCTGTGTTACAAAAGCTATTTCTTCCAAATTATTCTGTAAGCTACGAAGCAAATGGTAGTCTGAAGGAGCAAGATCAGGAGAATAAGGTGGATGAGGAATTTTCTCCCAACCGAGTTCTTCGATCTTTTGTGACGTGATTCTTGCTGTGTGGCGTTGCGCATTGTCCTGATGAAACATCACCCCTTTCGATTCACAAGAGCAGGTTTTTTTCTTCAAAACTTGGTTCAAACACTCTAATTGCTGACTATATTTGAGCTTTAATTGTTGCATTGGGTGGTAAGAATTCAAAGTGGATTCTTCCTTGGCGATCCCACCAGATTGAAAGAAGAACCTTTTGCCCATGAAGTTCCCTTCTCGGCTGTGGCTGGGGTCCTTCCCCTTTACCAAGCCACTGTCTACGATACTTAAAATTTCGATAAAATATCCATTTTTCGTTGCCAGTCACAAGTCTACCCAAAAAAGGTGAAACAAGTTGGCGAGAATGGAGAGAAGAGCAGATGTCAACTCGGGATTTGAGGTTGTTTTCAGACAATTCATGAGACACCCATTTTCCAAGTTTAGGAACTTTTCCAAGTTGTTGAAGATGATGATGAACAGTTGTATGATTTGAACTGAGAACCACTGTCAATTCCTCAACTGATAAAGCAGGATTTTCTTCAAGGGCTGCTTCAAGAAGCGTTTCATCAAACTCAACTGAACGTCCGGTTCGATCTTCATCTTCAATCTGTACCAAGTGATTTCACTCTGAGAACTTCATCTCTGTCACCATAGCAACAGATATGATACTCGCTATCTGGACTAGCCTGGCAGTGCTTAACAGTGGGACACCACCAAAAATCTACTCATATTTTTTTAGTCTAAGTCTGTATGGCACAAGGTTAAAAATCAAAAGATCAATCATCGTTGCATCGATCTGCCAACACGGGAGAGTCTGTCAACTTGAAAATCAGCTATTGAGAATCTGATATTCCTTTGGGTGTAGAATATTTAGAAATTGTATTTTTATTAGATTAAAATATATGTATCATTCGTTTTGCATTCATTGTCCAGTGATTTAAACCATCCTATCAAGAAATCATTCATTTTCTTCCGAATCCTCTTATAATGCATAGAATGAAAATCGAAGCTAGATTTCCCGATAGACTTGCTAATTGTAACACAAGATATACCAGATATTTTAAGGCAGCTTGATCTGTAGGATTACCAAAAGTACCTCGTAGACGATTGCAATTGCGCTAAAATCTATCTTCACGGTGCGGCAAATAATTTGTGGCTTGTACCACAGAATGAAAAGTAAAAAAAAATCAATGCACTTTGCCCATCACTAATCCTACATCAGCATGCCCAGTAGGGTGTCGGATAAATGGATTTGCCGCATTACTGATAGTCATATTAGAAGACACTTAACCCAACAGTAAAGCACTTCACCGTACCCTTAAAATGCCCTCTAAAATGATTGGTTGATTTGTTTGTTTAACGGCATATCAACAATTTATGGGTCATTTAATGCCAACATTTAAATTTCTGGCGAGCATTGAAATAATAAAAATATTATGTATGTTATTCTGCTTTCATAATTGAATACATGGTAGATGATACTCAGCTTTTGTGCAGATACATATTTACTAGAGGCTGTGATATGTTTGTTATGTTGTAGTTGTGCTGAAGTTACATTTTAGAATAGTGTTTGCTTTTTTTAAGCATATCACCCCAACCAAGGCGGGGGTGCCGCTAGCACGCAAGGGATAACAGCGGATTAAGAACAAGAGTAAAGAGGCGTGTTTGAGGAAAGGATACAGAGAAGGACGTGGAACAAGATCCTGCTATCATGAGATGATAATTGATATTAGACTTGAATATTTAACGATTATAGTTATCGGGGAAGCAAGCAAGAGGAAGAGAATTCCACAGACGGGAAGTACGAGAGAAGAAGCTTTTGGAGTAGAAAAGACGGTTAAATTTAACCGTTTCCACAGTGAAAGTGAAGGGACCCAGATGCCAGCCTATTAGCCCGCTTAAATTGACGGAGTCTGGAAACTAGTGAATGTAGCTCATCGGAACAGCTGTCGTGAAAATACTTGTAGCAGAGACAGAGGGAAGCTACGGAACGTCTGTGAGAAGGCGGTTGAAGACGAGATGCCAGATCAAGACCTATCACATTGCATATTCGATTTTGACATCAATATTCTTTAAGAAATTGTCGGACATTATATGGATAAATTTTATGAAAGGGTTATTAAATGTTTGTTGTTTGGTTTGTTGATGTTGTTTAGCGACATATCAAACGAAATCTGCCGAAATCTTAATATTTTGAACATAGTTTTATGGCTTCAACTACAGATAAAATATATTGTTGGTCATTTATCTATAAAATGTATTATTGATAATTCTACCTTAAAAATGTATTGGTGATGATTTTAATATAAATGTATGATATGTCCCGGAAAGGGATATATTTGAACGAAGTAGCTAAGTGGTTTTGGCTACTATAACCAAGTAGAATATGTTAGCAGTAATCGACAGGTACGCGTCGTAGTCGCAGGTAAGAATTGTAGATCAATGGCGTAGGCCAATGGGCGTCGTTATAGACTTAGCTCTCAGACTAAGGCTCTGACAGGTCCGTCGGTATTTATGACGGACACCAGCCAATCATATTCCAGTGACGGGGAACACAGGTGTATGCATGTTCCATTATATCAATATATATCATCGATATTTTTTATATAAAAATATATTGCTGGTATCTTTATACGTATAATATGTATTTTTATATTTTATATGTATTTTTATACTTTCGAAGTGTTTTGTATTTGTTTGGGGAGTTTAATATAGTTGGGACCCCCTAGCAGGTGCTAACACTCCGGATTAGGGAGGATCTAGGGACAATAGCAATTATGAGGTGGTTCAACGCTCGTCACAAACTCCTGATCAGACGCATTGCTCTCGGGTTTAGTTTATCGACATATCCAAGTCTACACTGTAAATTAGTACATATTGTTTAATACAAAAAGAAGAAAGATTAAGTGAAATCCAAATGAAATTTTAATGAAACACAAGATGAACAACATAATGTATTTACACCTCACCGCACAAGAATGCTTTCCTGTAATAATTGTTGCTAATTATTGTTGAAATAAGTTTAAATTATTACAGAATGTATAGAAATTTATGAAGATATTATATTTAATGTCTTATTTTTTGTTTAGGTTTCAGGTTGAGCCATGCTGTTTTCACTCAAGAGAAGTCATTTTGCGTATTGGAATATGCTTGCAAACAGTTATCCAAGACCATGCAAAGTGCCTACAATGCAAAACTTTGAAAAAAAAAAAAAACTTCACCTATTGGCAAACAAATCTGGACTTGATACCAAAAACTTAAATATGAAGTCTGCTTATGCAGGGCTAAAGAATCTGGTAGACCATCAGCATCAGCGTGTTTGGCAAGAGCTTAAATACCGAATTGATGTGTGCCGTGTCACAGGCGGTGTACATATTGAATTATGATTTTCAACACATAAACTGTTCAAATTCATTGAGCTACAGTAAGTAGTATTATCTATATATATATAGATACATAGATAGAGGGAGAGAGAGAGAGAGGGAGAGAAAGAGAGAAACTGCAATGGTAAAATTATCGCCATTTTTTATTTTTAATTTCGCGCATGCGTGTTGCTTTTATTTCATTTTGTCGACTGCACGGTATATAGTATGTTACGTTGGGCAGCGTCTGTTTGAAAAAGAGCACCATGACACAATTCACTCCTCCAAGAGCTTGGAAACGGCATAATGTAAGTATTGGCATTCGCACCGGAGGTTCCAATACGAACATTTCATCGTGTTTGTATGTCAATCTGATGACAGAGCAGAGGACTGGGAAAGAATTGGATGAGTCCAATGGTTGTTAAGAAAGTGTTTGTAGTAATCACTGCTGATAACCAATTTACGTTCCCACAGAGCCTCAGACTCGACACGCAGGCCAGCATCAAGTGCCTTGCGAATGTAGTGCTGCTCTGCGTTGGCAGCTGGAAGATCCCATGTTCGGCAACAGGACTTTACAGCATGCCACACAACTAGGAGTACCTAGTCGTGGCTTTGAGACAATTTCTGCGTCAGTGAGAAAAAAATGAACCATTACGTTATTCACTCCGCCAGAAATTTGGAAACGACATGCTATAGTGTTTTGTGTTAGTGCCGGAAGCTCAAATACGAACATTTCAGAGAGTTTGAGTTTGGATAGTGCACAGCATTCGGAAAGAGTTCGATGAGTATGATGATGATTACGAAGGTGTTTGGTGTGATCACTAGTGATGGCGACGATATGCTTCCATTCATCTTCCCGCATATCTTCAGGCTAAACACAGAGGCTTATCTCAAGTGACTGGAGGAGGTAGCGCTGTCCTGAATCAAGAGGGCAGCTGCTGAAATAAACTATGCCTGATAACAGGACTCTGCACCATTCAACACAAGCAGGATACCACGTTATCACTTGGCCATCTCACTACCCAGACTGCAATCCCTTTGATTATTATGTGTGGGGTTTAGTTAAGCGAGAGACCAAGAAACGTCTTTGTAAAACCAAAGATGAACTGAAGACAAAAGATTATGTCAGCATTCAGCAATTTAAACAAGGAGACCTTCCAGACGAGTTGCAGGAGATTCTGAAATCGCCTAGAGGCCCTGGTTGAAATCAATGGCGATTTTATGGAATAAATTTACTTTTTAGGATTTACCGATTTTTTGTGTAATTTTGGTAAATATATCTGTTAAAATAGCAGTCTTATTTTCATGTTAGTTTAATTTAGAAGAGAATTTATCTATCGCATCTTGTATATATGATTTTAGGCAATAAATGGATTTCTGTTTTAACGGTTAATTTTATGTCTCCCAACCTAGAAATCGAATGAGATCATAAGGAAGTATAAAGTACTTTCGGCAAGCGTATTTTGATCTATCGTCAATTTTAAAAAGGGACGCTTTATTACTTCAAACGTAATTTTTAGCGAAGAAATTTAATAATATGTGGGATAAAAGAAATGTTTACGTATCACATACGAAACTGAGCAGGTACTTCATTCTGGAAAAATCTAAACCAGTCAGGTAAAACAGAACCTTTCTTAATTCTTACGGTCTTCGTAGAAGAGAAGTAAAAGTAAACCGGATCTGCCGGCGATACCTCCTGCATAAGGGAACGCAGGTTCGAATCCTGCTGGAAAGTATGTTGCAGTTTTTTGTGTATAATATTTAACTAGTGCCAGTTCAAATGGCTTGACTCACTTTATAGTCTACCAATAGAAGGTTAACCAATTAGAAGACGTAGAACATTCAATCAGTCGTGTATAAAGGCGGCCATTTTTGTTCACTCTACCCGAATGTCCAGTCCAGCTTGTCAGACGAAGAGAGCCAGAAGGACGAACTATGCTCGGCTACTTTTATCGAAATACCCACTGCTAACCTGAACAACGCTTTCCTACTGTCTTCGAAATATTCACTGCTAACCTCTGGATTCTATACCCGAAGACGACCGTCATGATGAATAACAAAGCAGATGTTCTTTGTTAATGTGGGTATTCACAAAAATAACGTTTGGAATAATGATTATATATATATATATATATATATATATATATATATATATATATATATATATATATATATATATGTATATATATATATATATATATATATATATATATATATATATATATATATAAGGATCTAATGGAATATTAGTGTTTGAGCATTTTATATTATATTCTTGCTCTGTCTTGTACAGAGATCTCAAACTGTATGTTATAATCTTGGATATATATATATATATATATATATATATATATATATATATATATATATATATATATGCATGTATATTGATTTCACTAATCTGTTTTTTGTATGAATGATTCATGTAATATAAATTGAACTGCACCACATATTTGATTTAAAATGAATTGATCTGACGTGCAATTTCTGGGATAATAGCTGTGACATTGCTCAAATTATTGAACAATTTACTTCATGTCCCATCGACTGAAAAAAACTACTAACAACATAAGAATTCTCCAATGACCATATTTGTAAAAAGAAAACGCACTCACTTTTAAATTTTCAAAAAATTCAACCTTAGCGTTGCGACCGCACGCTCCAAAATTTCTTACAGTTAACAATAACACATTTCTAAAAAACATATTTCGATTCACATCTAATCTTTCGTGTGCCGTTATTACCTGGATGTATTAAAAAAAAAAACAAATCATCTTCCATGCCTGATGATGTCTATGAGCAGATGAAAGTACTAGCAAAATCAGACAAGTTGAATTTATTAACAACAGGGCTCATAACATTCATCTAGAGGTTCGTGGGTTAATGTAATTTTAATAAATTTGTTTGCGAAGATGTATTCTCGCCATTTATACCATTAACTTCACCAATCTGTTTTTGTACGAATGATTCATGTAATATATATATATATATATATATATATATATATATATATATATATATATATATATATTGCGTATATTTTCAATAAGATATATCTCCTTTAATAATTTAGAGCAATTTTGTCTGTTTCTTTTTAATATGATCCTCTCGTAATTACGGATAAGTTTCTTAGTATCCTTATTAAGGAAAGACAAAAAAATTACCATGTTGATGTTACGGTTTTTTTGGGTATATATATAGTACTAGTGGCACAATCCAAATGACTTAACTTTCTTTATAGTCTATCAATAGAAGGTTAACCAATCAGAAGCCGCAGGACATTGTATCCGTCGTGTATAAAGGCGGCCATCTTTGTTTACCCTACAGAAGGACCAGTGCCAACTTGATCAGGCGAAGATGATAGAAGGAAGAACTAGGCTCTGCTACTGTGCTACGATATCCACTGCGAACCTGAACTACGCTTTCCTACTGTCTCCGAAATATTCACAGCCAACCTCTGGATTCTATACTCGAAGACAACCGTCATGAATTTGTAACAGTTGATGTATATTCATTTTAATCCAGTACATTCGACATAAGCACAATTTCGTCATCAGGGTCTTGCTTTTTCTAAAACGGAAATTGCTGTGTTTATCATTTTTCTAAGACAGAATTGTTGAGTCTATATGAAAATTAAATTTTCAAGTGGGAAATGAAAACTCTAATGTTATATACTGTTCAATTTTTTAATTTAATCATGTAGACATGCGCACAAACGCACGAGTGAGGTAAATAAGTTATTGAAATATCTAAATATTAAAAAAATCCTCGGAATAAAACGAACATGGTAATTTACTTTTTCCGTTAATAAAGATACTAAGAAACTTGTCAGTAATTACAAGAGGTTCCTATTAAAAAAAAAATAGACAAACTAGTCTAAATTATTGAATGAAAAATCTCTTAATATGTTTCATTAAATAATATCATATTATTTCATATAATATCATGTTAATATCATATAATATCATATTATGTAATATAATGTCATATTATGTCCATTTATTTTTATAATAATCTTTTAAAGTTCTATAATGATCTTCTTTATGCTACGTTGAAATTCATCAAGAAGGAGCTGTACATCTTGTTAATCCAAGTCCTTTGCATCTGCTCCTAGGTCATATTCAGGCGTGAATTGCAAAAACAATCTTAATGTAACTATAATCGTTGTGATGGTGATTTTTGTAAACACGCGTTACGTTAAATAGTTCTGTTATAATTATTTTAAAATTAACCGTTGTAGCTACGATCTTATTTATTTATTTGTAAACAAGCGTCCGCGGTGCAAAGAAGTAAGTAGAGAGCGTAAAATGGAACATGACGCTAAAATGTAGACGTCTTGCACTCCATTTCTCGGATAAAGTTCTATCGCACAGCATTTAAAGACACATTCATGCCCACCTTCAAAATACAGAAATATACTTGTTGTCAACAGTAACAGACTATACCATGAATATAATAAACAAAAACTTCAAATTTTCGGGGTTTTCTATCAAAAGTAACCAACACTGAATAAAAATTTATCCTGCTAAATTCAAAAATAATTATAACAGAGCGCGTTCACCATCACAACGATTACAGTAACAGTAATTTTGTCTTCGCAAATGACCCCCGAAGAGGGTCCTCGTAGGAGAATCGAAAGTAATTGTGTTAACATGATGTACAGCCCTTTTCTTGATGAATTTCAGCTTAAAAGAAAATAATTATAATATAGTCTATATTACTTAATGACTCATGCTTGAATGAAGATATACTATATATATATATATATATATATATATATATAGAGAGAGAGAGAGAGAGAGAGACTGATATGCAAAATATCATAGTTTAGTGCTTAGTGTCTTGTATGCTCCGTCTCAAAATTCTCATTACAGCGACGTGTACTGTTTACCATTAGTTGTCTTGAAAGATATCAACACATATAGTCTCCGTAGATATTAGGTTGTTGCAAAAATAATGTCGTTTTCTCACATAGTAACATATGTGAGAAAACGACATTATTTTTGCAACACCCTAATATTTAGATATCCCCCATATTTATAGGGCCAGTGTTGTTTTTATTAATAGAATTCTTCATGACAGCCTCTAAATGGTCCATTATGTTTATGTCGGACGAATGTGCTACCCAGGCATATCATGCATAATATCCATATGAAAGTCTCGATCTAAAGATACTATTTAAGAACAGGAATTGAGTGTTCAGGTTAATGTCTTTATGTTTTATGGCAGTTTGCAGTATAGATCGAAATTAACACGAGCATAGCCTAATATATATTAAATTTCATTATCATCTTTGCATATTTACTAAATCCACATCCTGTTTTGTTCTTTTTTTGTTTGTTTGTTTTTTTTTTGTTTTTTTTTTGGTGTTCCAGGGTCAGTCTTATCACCGTTTTAATTCAAATTCCAGATAATAAATTCGCTTCTCGAAAGTCTTGAGTCTTTTTTCTTCATAATTGCTCATTTATTTCTTCTTCATTACCACCCTTATCCCAACTATCGAGGCTTACGCCCATATCACGTTTAAACAGCTTTTACTACGATTATCGATTTTAAGCAACGTTGAAACTTGTCAGTACCTAGATGGGTGACCGCTTGGCAATACAAGGTGCTGCAAGCCAGGATTATGTGTATGTTATAACTTATAGCCATATCACAACAAATCATCGCTTCTCTTACGATCATCGAATTAAACAACACAATGACTGGTCATTACCCAGATGGATGACCACGTGGGTAATACCAAGCTCTGTACGCTGCGGCCATATCAGATTGAAACATCGGGTCTCCTGCGATCATCGATGTTAAGCAACGTTGAACTTGCTCAGAGCTACGTGGATGGGTGGTTGGTTGGGAACACAAGGTGCTGTAAGCTTCGTTGTGTGGCTGATGTGATGGATAACGGCTCGGAATTTGAAGTCGGAGAGCCGAGTTCCAATTCCATTCGGGTTCGTTACATTCTCTTAGATGCAAATATCATTTGAAAAGGTATGAATTTACCTCTTCTTTCTCCCCATAGATAAATCCATTAGTTAATTCGGATTTACATGAGGGAATCATTATCGCCAAATATTTCTTACGAACCCAAAATAATTCATGGATTCAAATAACCTTCAAGCGGTTGATAATCCGTAAAAAAAAAGAAAAGAAAAAACAAATCAGCAAATGAAAAAAAAAAAACAAACGATTTAGTCATTATCAGCAACAGCTTAAATTTAAGCCGTATATCAGTCTGTGGTCAATGACTTATTTAGGCGTAAGAGTGAATCTAATCAATGCTAAATGTATAGAATCCACACCCTTACGATCTCTAGTTTTTGACAACTAAAATTTATAGACTTATGATATTTTCGCCACTCAGACGAATCGTATCCATAACCCGATATAGCCCTTACAGTGAATCATTAAACCACGCTAAACGTTACTAAGCCTCCAATTGACAGCGATGTCACAGACACAGTTGTTTTGTCCACGGTGCTAAGAATGGCAGTCTGGTGGGTCTTCTGCTCCTAGATCCAAAATAAGCTAATGAATCATGATTGAGACTACTGGATATGCGTAACACCTACATTGAATTTGGATGGAATTTCAACCAGTGACATTACTTGTGACCACGAATTATTCTTGCCAGAACGCATGACTCTCGATCATGTAGTCGGTTACGAAAGACCTCAACAGGAAGCGGTAATGCATTCCATCAACTATTGAAGGTGTGCATCTGACATCATTGATCGAGGGATGACAACATTTTCAGAAATTAAATGTTCCATCAAGCTGTCACCAATAATCATGTGCCACTTGAGTTCTGAGAATTCACGTGACTTTGTCTTGTACAGCCAAGCTGATGTTCACGTTTATTAATAAGATATCAACGCATAAATGATACAGATCTGGATATTTCCATATCGCCAAGGTGCAGTGTTGCCAAATATCATTACTTTCACATACTACTATCACACAGCTTTTGGTCACGTCATTATATATATATATATATATATATATATATATATATATATATATATATATATATATATATATATAATATGTTTTTTAGATATTAAAGCAAAAACATGTTGAGATCGTTACACAATAGCTTTCGTGTTTCGAAACTACGCTGTACCTCTTCAGGCGAATGGTAATTGACTGGTTATTAAATAATTTTGAAAAAATTTCAAAAGCAAAGTGTTACCTCTTTTCTGAAATATAATGGTGGGGTTGGTAAGAAAACACATGGTCAGAATAACAAAAAACAAACTTGTGGGTTGGTCTTGATCAAACAATTAAATTTCAGATCTACGTTAAATAGAAAATTAAGCTCAGAGAATGGAGGCGGGGAAGTTATTTATTTTTTCATGGCATGATGAACCGGAACTTAGGTCATACTTGACAATTACGGAAAATATGTAAGCAAAAATTGTATTATGTTTGTAGCCAAATATGACATGTTCAATTTTTCAAAGGTTCGATTCCTGTCGCAGAAGTCATATTTTCTACGAGTCGATAAGATATGGTTTTAAAGTACGCTCTATTAATGAGTTAAAGTGCATAGGACGTATGGAAATATAAATGCAAATGTGGAAAGTGACGTCAAAACCCAGATGCTTGAAAGCAATTGTCATACTTCTGGGTGTTGACTTCAGTTTTTACATCTCTCTCTCTCTCTCTCTTTCTATATATATATATATATATATACTCGCGCTCTCACACTCACACACACACGCATATATATATATATATTATTCTACATTATTTACATTATTCGGACTACCGTCCTCGTCTTGGTCGCCATATTTATCACAACATTTCGGCTGTTGTACGCCCCGGCATTCTTCAGGTGGTTTGAATTTCGAACTGAACCCTTTATTTCGTATGTAGACTGTTCTAGTTGGGGTAGACTGTTCTAGTTCCACGTGCCATGTTTGATGGATGTCAGTTATCAGTTATCTCCTGCTAATTTTTCCTCTGAAAGTTCTCCACTGCCATATCCGGGTATTGAACTCACACTCTTTGGATCCTGTCACTGGATCTAACCAACGCCTTTATCCACTGTGCCATGTGGACATCTGGGTATGAATTTCTGGGTATTAGAAACCTAATTTCTTCAGCAACCAGTTTTACCAGAGCTCATATTGCAACTTTGTTATCATTGCTTTTCTCTGGCACTCTTTATTACTGGTTCCTATATTGTATTTATTTCTATGCTTGGTCGACTCAGGAGATTTTTGTGGTCTAGCATATGTTTACGAATTTTACAATGGTGTTCCTTGTCATTGATCTCAACATGATCCCACAGAGGGCGGTGATCTCCCTTCTCTCTCCATATGTGGTCAGCCACGCCTGAGCACATATGGAGAGAGACCACATATGAATTAGCAGGAGATAACTGACATCCATCAAAGATGGCACGTGGAACTAGAACAGTCTATCCCTGTGAGCGAAATAAAGGGTTCAGTTCGAAATTCCAACCACATGAAGAAGGCCGGAGCGTACAACAGTCGAAACGTTGTGATAAATATGGCGACATAGTTAAGGACGGTAGTCCGAATAATGTAAATAATGTGCATAATACCTCATCTCAGAAATATAGACAGACATTATAGTATTATTTTGGTATAATCCTTGCGAGTCCTATTATTACTATATAGAATTTGAAATAGTAAATATTAAAACTGACTCACAAAGAACGCTCGATGTTTAAGGTCATTAAACAGTTCAAATTCTTTTTTTCCGTAAAGTTGGAATTAAAATACTATTCGTTGATGACCATTTTCACCTGCGTATTTTGAAATTTAAAATTTGCAGAATTTTTCAAACTGTTTACGTAGACGTTTAATGTTAGACGTTTGTAGAAGGGGACTGGTTAGTTAGGAAAGGAAAGGGAGAGAAAATGTCAGAGGGGAAGAGGTGATAAAAGAAGGCATCGTTACAGGATGTAATTATGGAGGTAGGAACGGGAGTTCGGGAGGAGAGGAACCCGGTGTGCTGACCTACATCTTAATGGTCACACGGCTAAAGTTTGATTCAACGGAAATCCACAGAAATTAATGAAAAAAATGAAAAAAAAAACAAAAAAAATCCAAACAAATTTATATAAAATATCAAGAGATAACCTTAGTGAGATAAAAGAGAGACAATTCAGAATTTACTGTATATTAAATTTGTCCATATATCAAAATCCAAAAATTAAGGGAAGTGTTTTAAAGTGTTGAGAAGTCCTACTAGGTGGCCAAACTAAGAACTCCATGTTTTGGCTAAAAATGAGATTTCTCTGATGGAAAAAAAAGTATGCATGTTCAATTCTTGTCGGAGAGAGAATTTTTATCTAGTAGACTGAAAGGGCGACGAGGACGACTAGCAAATGCCTATTACAGACGCGTTTTATGATATTCGATTACAGATAAGTGCCATCATTTTAAATGATCACTCTCCATATAACGAAGGAAATTTTTATATAAAAAAAAAGTGTTTCCTGGTTTGTGGGCATTTGTCATGGTATTCTACTAATTGTCCATGTATACACTTCTGCTCGGTTGACTATGTAATCACTTTTGCGCTTCTGCAACACTCTCAAATTCAACCTCTGGGCTTATTTACTTTTTGGTTGAGAGTGTGCACAATTTGACGTGTTCAGTAGTACACTCAAATCTTTGGTCAGGGTGACTTAAAATCTTTCTACCGCTACAGCTTCAGAATATTTCCGTCAATTTAATTTCCCACAAAACGTTTGGGACTCCTGTAGTATTAATTTTTGTTATGGTAATTTATCTACGCACGCATGGACTCTCGCAGCTATAAATAGGAGCAGGTACTGCCTTTTAAAGGGTGAAGTTTCAAAAGTCAGCTCTGGGAGTCGAACGGAACATTCTTGCTTTAACACTCTCGTTTGTATATGTTTGTATTACTGTTTCTGTTAATATATTTGTTTAACTTACTTCCTCTCTTGTGTCTTTATTTCTGGCCCTAACAAGGCCACAGCGATTTTATTGATTGCTAGGTCTGCTGTTTGGAAATTTGTTTCATTATGTCGCACTCAACTATTTTTCTCGTCAAAATGCATCTTAAACATTTATTAAGACCTCCATTCATTCATACATATAACATTCTATCAAATTTGGTCGAATGCTTCTGCTATGAATGTAGAGGTTCTTGATTAAATTCAATGACAGATCGGCAATGTTATCGGTCCTGATCTAGTATCTCGCCTTCAGCTGTAATGTAGGCATTTTCTGTAAATATTTTCATGATAATTGTTCCGAAGAGCATTCCTATTTGTCACCTCGACTTTTCAGAATTTAACGCAGTACTAGATTCACATCTCCGTCTAATTATTTTACAGTTTAAATAGTTAGATGTAACCGTAAGTTCTATCAGTATCTGTCTATATTTCTGAGATGAGATATTATGTACATTATTTATATTATTCGGAGTATTATCCTCATTTTTGTCACCATAAAGGTTCATTTCGACATTCCAACCACCTGAAGAAGGCTGGAGCGTACAGCGGCCTAAACTTTGTAATAGATATGGCGACAAAGATGAGGACAATAGACCGAATAATATAAATATTTTACGTAAGTTCTATGTTAATAGTTTCTTCCTTTTCACCTTTCCTTTATAGAACTCTCATCCATTTAAACGCAATATCTTAATTCCAGTTAATTTATTGTTCTCTAACTTTAATAGTGTTTTTCCTAGGTAACGTTTAAGAGTGTAAGCTGATATTAACTAAGAGTATTGAACTGTTATGTAAAATCTTGTGTTGCAATTAATGCTGGACAATCACGCCACAGATGAAGAAGAGACTTGAAGCAACAGAAATGTGGTTCTACAGAACGATGCTAGGAATGCCACGCACTTAACATGTGAACAACGATGATTTTTTTAAGTAAATAAAAACAAATAGGATACTTATAATTAACACCAGGAAGAGACATTTGAGATTTGTACGTCACATAATGAGGAAAGATGACCTGGAAAATTAGATACTCACAAGACCGAATTAAGGCAAGGGGACAGAGTCAAACAACGCATAAACTTCCTCGAGAATTTAAGCAAATGGTTGACTGAACAAGGTTTAGAAGAGATAACAGAAGGGAAAAAATTATTAAGATCCCCAAAGGACAGGAAATTGTGGAGAGCCATATATCCCAACGTCTAGGCGTTGGTTATGCATATTTATTTATTTTCAGTATTTCACCCTAAGCAAGACGGGAATGCCATTAGCTAAGGAGTTACAGAGAGTGAAAGTAAAAGTATAGAGAGATATTTGAGGAAAGGATAAAGAGAAGGAGCGGGTCAAGATCAAAGCATCAGAAGATATCGATTGACATTACACTTGAATATTTGAAGATTATAGTTATCAGGGAATCAAGTAAGAGGAAGGGAGTTCCACTGTCGGGAAGTGCGAGAAAGATGCTGTTGGAGTAGAAAAGTCGATTACATTTAACTGTTTCGACAGTAAAAGGGTGGAACCGAGATGCCAACATAGTAGCGCGTTTATAATTCATGCAGTTGGAGCACCAGTGAAAATGCTTCGTCAGAGAAGTTGCCATGAATATATTTGTAGAAAAGACAGAGTAAAACCACATCACGGATAAATCACATTGCATATCCGTCTTTGGATTTTGTCGAGAACCTCGAGATAAATATCGGGGGCGTCAGAACATATATATCAACAGTATGACGATTGGTAGATTTATAGATTTGAAAGATGAACTCAGACGAGAAAAACCTTCTGGCCAGACACAGAGAACCAAGTTTCCTTGCGGTGGATGAAGCTATTGATTCAATGTAGTTGTTCCACCTCAGGTCAGTGGAAAACATGAAACCAATAAAGAGCTGAGAGACGCTCTCGTGAAGTTGAGAATCAGCTACGATGATAGACGGCAGGGAGGTTCTTCTATGGTGAGTAAATGAGAGCAGTTTCGTTTTGGAAGCATTAAAGTTTACAAGCCATTTCCTGTCCCAGTTAACCATAGATTGGACGTACTTTTCGTAACCTACGGCCAGGTTAACTTTGTTGGCAATGCCGGATTTACTATTGAGACAGAAGTAAAAGGTACTGTCGTGTGCGTAGATGCCTACTTGATAAACTGATGAAGATCAGAAATAGTGTCTACTTCCGATTATGTATAAAGTCGTGTTACAGCATTGAAAACAAATTAATTTTTAGGATTATAGTATCTTTCATGTATTTTCGTGTGTTTTATCATGAAAAAAGAATAAATAATTTGATTACTTCACCAGGAAACTTGACGCCGGCAGTTAGAGATTTAAAAAAGAAAAAAGAAAAGAAAAGACACCCTAGAATATAATAAATTCTGGATTAATCAAACACTCGCAGACAGTTGCTATTGTTATGAATCATTCAACAAAAATAAAGAGAATATTCCACTTCAGCTTTATCACACCGATGCTATGAGAATAGTCGACAAATATTTGTCTTGATGTTTTGCCATCTCCTTTTTTAACGCTCAATGTAAACTTCAATTCCCACCTCACAGCACTGCTTTTTAAATGAGTAATTAAGACACATATCCAGCATTTAGTCTTTCTTACTTATCAATTATTAACCTACCGTTTTTAACGGTTTGACGAGGGAACACTGAAAAGTTCGTAGGCTGAATATGAATGAGTGATGCTAGAGCTGTGAAATCTTGTATGCATTCATTTCAACTACTCTTAATAATAACAGCATTGCAGGCGTGACTGATCGAATAATAAAAAAAAGGTTAGCAAAACTCATGGATATTTCGAAATTTTTTGGGATAGTCAACTGAAAACTGTTTGTGGAAATATTTGGATTCAACTGTATAGCACGAACTGAAAAAAATAAAAACATAAAGAACGAAAAATAATAATTCAAGTAAATTATAGACAATATTAAATTTTAAGCTTTGTTGTGCAATTAGAAAGAGGCTGTTTGAGATGTGAGGGTGGGGGCAAGAGTTCGTAGGCTGACGATGAAGGATGTAGGTTAGAGCTGTGAAATCTTCCATGCAATAACTTTAACTCTTATGAATAACATTTTGTAAACAGATATATGACTGTTTTAAAAAAAAACAAAAAAACTGTTTATCCTGATTATCAAAAAGAGTCATCAACAGCCGATATGACGTCATCATCACTACCGGTTTCCAGCCAAGTTCTTTTTATTTTTCATGTTGAGCATTAGATGAGAGTCAACTCAGTAAAATAGTGAGGGTGATCAACCACCTCAAAGTCACACTTAGGCACAACAGCCATTGAAACCAAGCTCTTCTTTGCTGGAGCATTGTCCTGATGAAACGAGACCCCTTTTGTCAGTTTTGCTCGACATTTGCTCTTGCTAGTCTTTCGTAATTGCCTCAGTAAGTTGGCATTGTACTTTCCATTGATGGTGTGGTCGTAATTAAGCGAGGTTCTGCCGGAGAGAGGGCGCATTTTTCCTCTAAAAAGATTTATTGAATGCTTAGGGTGGTAGATGAAATAACACGTTGTTTTGAAAATAAACAATGCGTCTACTCAAATAAGGCTATGCAGTGAAAAAGAGCATTTAAAGTAATATATATATATATATATATATATATATATATATATATATATATATATGTGTGTGTGTGTGTGTGTGTGTGTGAAAGAGGGAGAGAGATGCGTTCTAAACGTATCAAAATTTATTGTTTCCCATCCAAACTGATGCTGCGTCGACAAAATTCTCTAGATGGGAGGTGATTACACACTTTCTGCACATGCCATGATATTTTCGCGTCAGTAGACTTCATCAGTTCCCGGCTGTTAAGCCTAGAATACAGGCAAGTAGTGAGCTCTCGTCGGATTTTCATTTTCACGCAAGATATATATATGGGCAAATAATGTCTACCAGGGCTGACATAGCTCTTTAGTGTTATAGAACATGATTGTTCTAGGAGATGTAAAACTCTTACACGAAAAGCCTGAGGTATATTGTCCGCTTCGTCTGTGGCATTTATTCGCACCGACTCAGTGTATGAATAGTTCTGAAAAGTGTGGATGGTTCTTCACAAGCCTACACCACTTTAATCAAATCACTTGTGTGGGTTTTCTGGTGGTTTACCTTGATTCGTTCTTATCAAGAGCAAGATCTAAAAGGTCAGCCAATCTGACAGTGATCTCATCTCACAATCCTCACACTTGCTCCATATGTGGCCTCCTTTGTAAATCACTAGCGGGTCTTAAATGCCAATTAAGATTAGCGCATAAACTTTCATAGCTGAATCAGCTGACAGATCCTCATACTTCGAAACCGACGGGAGAGTCCATTATTATTATTATAATAATTATTATTATTAATAATATATATATATAATTTATATATATATATATATATATATATATATATATATATATATATATATATATATATATATATAATAATTATTATTATTAATAATATATATATATATATTATAATAATTATTATTATTAATAATATATATATACATATATATATATATATGTATATATATATATATTATAATAATTATTATTATTAATAATATATATATATATATATATTATAATAATTATTATTATTAATAATATATATATATATACACATATATATATATATATGTATATATATATATATATATATATATATAATAATTATTATTATTAATAATGTATATATATATATCAATATAGGGAATTGTTCTCAGTACCAAAATAGAGCATTTTGAGGAGATAAGAACCAAAACATGGGTTGGAGGCAAAACATAGTCGAATTATCATGTACTTTAGATGAAGCGCTATATTTATCAGACAAAAATACTATTGAAAAAATCTCTTTTCATATAATTCTTCAACCTATTTCCATGCTTTAGCATATAATGATTTTAAAAAGTGGTAGCTTGACCTGTCTTTAATCAACGTTGTTACTATAATGTGCCCTTTTCTCGTTGTTTCAATTGGAACAAGGCAATGTCTACAGATATTTTTTTTGTTCAATCAATTTCTTTGTTGTCAATTTATTTTTTCTCAAAACATTTATTATGATCAGTAATTTTTCTTGTTACATTGCCAACTTTACAATATTTGTTCTATTTTGAAGCTATACTTTTATAATGAACCTTGGTTATCTTTATATCAGTGAAATAAAAAAAAATCAATAATTGCACCATTAACTGTATAATTTAATGGGCACCTGGAAAGCTCACGTACCCAGACTTTGCGGATAATCAGAGACTGGTTAGTACCCCAACACCTGTCATGCAAAGGATGATCTATCTATCTATCTATCTATCTATCTATCTATCTATCTATCTATCTATCTATCCGTACACACAGACACACATGCACACACACATATATAATTATTATTTGATTAGTTATTACATCGAGCTCTCTCTGGATCTATATCTTCTTTGGAATTATCCATACGGATTACCAAATATATCATTATATATATATATATATATATATATATATATATATATATATAGATAGATAGATAGATAGATAGATAGATAGATATGTTCTTGTTCGTAATATTTAATTTAAAAGAGGGCTAAATACTAAGTCGAGTAATATTCTTTATTCTAAAATATTACATCCATAAACATGTCTATAATCGTTACATAATTGCAGTAATGTTTCGATGCGTATCAACGCTTCTCATCAGGTGATTGTAAATTACTAGCCTGCGAACGATTTATTCAGATTTAAAAGCAAAATACAGCCTCTTTTTATTTAAAAAAGATAAAAAAAAAGGAGGTTATAAGGTTTGTGGGTTTTACTCTCGTCAACCAATCAAATATTACCTACATCAAATTTAACCAAAAGGAAGACGCAAAATTTAATAAATTATTTTTATAAAAGGGTCATAACCCGTACATTTAAAATCAGTGGCAGCAACTGACGTTAGACAGGAGTGGATTGCGAATAGCGAATGTAAATGTATATATATATATATATATATATATATATATATATATATTAGACAATGTCATTTCCTAAAAAAATATGATGTGGTAATCTAACAAAATGCTATACAAGTTATATACATTGTGAGTTTCCTACTTAAAAAAATTATTATTATAATTGATAAATTAATGGATTCTTTACGAAACCAAAATTTAAATGCATAGAATTACTTGGTAAATTAATATGCAACTAGTGACTAAAGATTCTGTATATAACGTGTTTATAACAATAATCAAATATCAAATACCAGTACATCCATCCAAGATTCGCATCAAAACAAGACTCATTTGTGTAGCGATTTTGACATGTTTTCTGATGTAATATCCTAAAATCAATAATATATATATATATATATATATATATATATATATATATATATATATATATATATATAGTTAGTTAGTTAGTTAGTCAGTTAGTTACTTAGTTTGTTCCTCACGTTCCCCATATGACACCTCGAAAGGTGGATGCAGATTTGGATCCTGCTGAATTGTTAATTATCTTGAATTTTTCTCAAAAACTCAGTCTGTAGACGAAATAACAACTGCTTATAAAAATGGGCGTTCAACTCAGATATGGTTATTTACTAAAAATAACCTTTAAAATAATAAAAAATATTCCTTGAATATTACTCGCTCCATTTTGTCTTACCAGACTTTGAATTATGGCATTCTCTGACTTCCACATATTTGGAGTGATCCTTTAACCACTCCAAAAAAGCTTTGATAAACAAATGACATAATTGATCATGTATATATGACGGTGCAACAAAATAAATCCTTACATTGATCTGTATATATATATATATATATATATATATATATATATATATATATATACAGTATTTACATTAGTCGGACTATTGTCCTCGTCTTTGTCGCCATATTTATCACAAAAAAAGAGAGAGATATCTGCGAAGTGTTGTCACGCTTTTGAAGGTTGTCCTGATGCTATATGGACCGCAGATCCTTTGTATTTTCTCTGATAACCCCTTCACATAAAGCAGGCAGACTGTTTTCTGAGTGTTTTTGTCCTCGTCCTCCTCTTGTACCCGCCTATCCCAGTTTTTGGGCGCTGCTGCCATGTACCCAGTTGTTACGTTGTAGGGTACGACTTATACTGACCAATTCCTTATCTAATATCTCTGGGTCGCCACTTATGACTTTTGCTCGGTGTTCTAAGCAACGGACGATCCCTTTCTTTACGCTGTATGGATGGTTGGAGTTGAAATTGAGGTACTGTCCGGTGAATGTTGGTTTACGGTATACGGATGTTTGAACCTATGCTCTGTTCGAGATATTAGTACATCCAGGAATGGGAGTGTGTTGTTAGCCCCTTTCTCCACTGTGAACTGTATAGAACGTCTTATTGAGTTCACATGGTCCAGTAGAACCAAAGAAATAAAGGGTTCAGTTAGAAATTTCAACCACCTGAAGAAGACCGGAGCGTACAACGCTTCGCAGATATCTCTCATAGAGGAAAACATGACTAAAGACTGTGTGTACGCTATCCCGTGCAGCTGCGGAAAGGAATATAAAGGAGAGACAGGCCGCCCCCTCAAGGTAAGGCTTCAAGAACACCAGAAGGTTGTAAGGCGAGGGGAAAAAATCTCCAAAACCCACCAAGCATAGAAATAAATACAATATGGGACCAAGTAATAAGGAGTGCCAGAGAAAAGCAATGATAACAAAGTTGCAATATGAGCACTGGAAAAAACATGTAGGGTAACAGCAAAATTGCAATATGAGCACTGGTAAAAAATGGTTGCTGAAAACATTAGGTTTATAATACCCAGAAATTCATACCCAGATGTCCTCAAGGACACTCGGCACAGTGGACAAAATCGTTGGTTAGATGCAGTAACAGACCCAAAGAGTGTGAGTTCAATACCCGGTTAAGGCAGTGGAGAGCTTTCAGAAAGAAAATTAGCAGGAGATAACTGATAACTGACATCTATCAAGCATGATCGAAATGAAGGCCGAAACATTGTGACAAAGAAGAGGACAATAGTCCGACTAAAGTAAATACTGTATATAATACCTCATCCCAGAAATGTAGTTATGTATGTATGTATGTATGTATGTGTGTGTGTGTATATATTTAGATAAAAAGAAAGAACAGTAAGATATTTAATCCGGTGTTCTTATTGATATTTTTATTTTTTACAAAATAGTGCTCAATGTAAATTTACAGAGCATTAATACTATAAATTAACTGATTTAAAATATGTTTTCTCGTTACACAGTGATAACCATGTTTCAAAAATGGAAGCTAAAATTTTTAAAAGTCTTGGTTATCACTGTGTAGCGAAGAAACCATATTTTAAATGAGTTAATTTATAGTATATATATATATATATATATATATATATATATATATATATATATATATATATATATATATATATATATATATATATCGTGGAATCTCCATTTATTGATCGAAGCAAGCTGTTGACAACCGGGGAACCTTCTACGATGTTTGAGGATCAGGCACCTCAGTTCCTATGAACCGACAGCCAAACAACCCGCCCATATAATTTGATTATAATGGTGAAGGTTTTGTGGAGAACCAACCATAGTTTTTGAAGACCTGAATATAGAGACCTCGTTCACTGTGCGACCCTTCGCAGGTTGTGAATTCAATGTTTTCCTTCTCCTAGACCAGTTGTCATCCAAGGCTATAGAACGCAGTTTGTCCTGCTATTTATTCATAGATAGGGACTGGGGGAGAAGAAGAGTCCATACCTTTAAGTGAAAGTAATGGATTCGACAGGTATCCGAACTCGGCTCTCCGATTCTTCAATCCGAGCAACTATCTATTACGTCACCGTGCGTCCATATATATATATATATATATATATATATATATATATATATATACAGTTCGTATGTGTGTGTATGCGTGTATATGTACAA
>OZ010582.1:87050922-87068422 GCA_963932145.1 Acanthosepion lycidas | reverse complement strand
ACACACACACACACACACACACACACACACACACACACACACACACACACACACACACACACACACACACACACACACACACACACACACACACACACACACACACACACACACACACACACACACACACACACACACACACACACACACACACACACACACACACACACACACACACACACACACACACACACACACACACACACACACACACACACACACACACACACACACACACACACACACACACACACACACACACACACACACACACACACACACACACACACACACACACACACACACACACACACACACACACACACACACACACACACACACACACACACACACACACACACACACACACACACACACACACACACACACACACACACACACACACACACACACACACACACACACACACACACACACACACACACACACACACACACACACACACACACACACACACACACACACACACACACACACACACACACACACACACACACACAAAAAAACAAAAAAAAACGTCATTTCATGATAAATAAATTGAACTAGAAATAAAGACACTGAGAACAGAATGAATAGATGCCATTATGTAATAACTCAATCCTCACAAGACAATATTTCTATTTGGTTGTTCGGAAAGTAATTGCGTATTTCAACGGTACGGGTTATCATTCATATATCAAAAGCAGAACACAGTGTTATGAATAATCCAGAGTGGTCGCCCATTGTTTTGTTACCCTCCTCTTTCACAGAACTAATTCGGTTTACTGGGAGTATAAAAGGACACTATACGCGAACCTTTTATTCTTAATTGAATAACGCTTTCTTAAAGGCTACACCTTCGTACTTTTGTCATTACACCTAGGTTGAATATCAGAAATCTGTACCTAGAATTAGTGTTCTGTTTATAGTGCATTTCAGAAAATTAGGGAAACTGTGAAATTCGAGACCCTCATAAACTTTTGGATGAGGAGAATCGAACATAATACTCTTCCATCTTCGTGCAGGCTTCTAACCACGAACTTACATTATTGGATATATATATATATATATATATATATATATATATATAGGGAGAGAGAGAGAGCGCGAGATACAGAGGGATAAAGAAATAATCATACATAGAATCAATCAGCAATATTAATGCGATTAATGGCGAAATCCCTTCGCTAGTAGAAACATAATGTATGCATTAAATACTGTTAATCCATTGAATGATGTGATCCTCATTTATAAAACTGTGGTCTGATGTTTCTAGTGTATATTTTTTAAGTTAAGCAAGTTCTTTCAAAGATCCATGTCCCCATCATCCGGCTGTAATTGTTTGCCTTTAACGTTAAAACTTGAAGACTAAATAATTGTTTGTAGACCAAAAGATATGTTTTTAAGAATGTGCTATTTATTGACGGTTGTACAATGTCGGAACGTGCGAGTTGCAACGCTAAAGTTCAAAATTTCAAGTGAGAATTTTTATATGAATTTTGTAATATGGTAAATCCGCGAATTCTTTTTTTAAAAGTGTTTTTCAGTTAACATGACATGAACTCTAGTATATAGTTCAATTAATATAGTGATATGACTTAGTAGTTTTTTGTCAGGAATTTCATACTGCGGGATCAAACAATTATTTCGTCTTCAAGTTTTAACTTTAAAGGAAAAAAATGGAGATGGAGACATGGTCTTCGAAAGTACTTGCTTAGCTTCAAAAATATATACTAGAAACATCTGACAACAGTTTTATAAATTAGGATCCCATCATTCAATAGATTAACAGTATTTTAATGCATACATTATTTTCTACTAGCGAAGTGATTTCGCCATTAATCGCATTAATATTGCTGAATGATTCTATGTATGATTATTTCTTTATATAAAAAATATATGCTGCCTAATATATATATAGATATAGATATGTGTGTGTGTCGTGAGTCAGCAGGAACCAAAGAGTACAGTGTTTATCACAATGCTAACACCAAAACCAAAACCAAAACATCATCCACAGAAATAATTGCATTGTTTCTGCTAGAAGATGGAAAGCGTTATCCATTACGACTTACTGGGACAAGGAAGGAACATCACTACAGACATTTATTGTCAAAAACCTGATTAGGTAAACGACGTATTACATCAAGATTATCCTGCTTTGGTTGAAAATGTTATACTATAATTCTCTCAAAATTGAAGAGTACACTTTGTAAAAAAGAAAAAGATTGTTAGAATGTAATATATTTCAACGTCCGTCACAATCACGACAAACTTGATCACTAATCATAGCCTGATGTTTGGTACGTTTGCTTAAGTTCTAAGTACAGTATAACTCCCCAAATCCGTACATATCATAATTTAGACTTGCTTGAATTAGACTTCCTCGAATTTGACTGATATTCAAATCTGAACTTTTGTATTGACATAAATATAAAAACATTTCTTCCTCAAATCAGAACAGTACCCTTAATACCAAATATCTCGGATGGTAGGTCTCGAGAAATATGTAGTATATATCTTTATTTTTGACTTACTTTACAGATAGTAATTGTTTTTGAATAAGATATTTCTTGTCCATAATTTGTAAACATTTCATAAAGTGTCTTAGTTTTTCACAAATTACAATATTTTGTTTAGCACAAATTTATTCTTTACTTTTGGTTGTCAATTATCATTTGTAGATTATGTAGTCAATCTACACTTTAAGCAAAAACGAATCAAACTACTTTTTGTATCCTAAACTCTAAAACTTAATAAAAAAAAATAAGCTTGCCATAGCAGCGCTTTCCTTCCTCAATTCAGAGTAATATCCTGAGTACTGAAAATCTGGGATGTCCGGTTTTGAGGTGTTGTACTGTATTAGGTGTAACGAATTCTATTCTTCCTTTCTGTATTGTGCAAGAGTCGCATTTTGTATGCCATTAATTTTATGGTGTTATGAATTAATGCCAGATTAAACTAAGCATATCTATCTTTAAACCGAGACGCAAATGCACAAATATATTACAATATTCTGAAAGTAATTGCGTATTTCGCTGCTCCGAATTATATGTCAACCACCCAAGACTTAATGAAATATTGAACAGATTATAACTGAAACTAGAATTAGTTTATCGACTCTTCTATCTTACAGCGTTTTATTTACTGTGCATTTCAAGCAGTTCATTGCAACAAGATGCAAAAGAAATATTTTGTTTCATAAATGACAGAATGTTCAGAAACAAAGATGAAAAAAAGCTTTCCAATATTTAAAAAGAAAACTGATATCCTTAAAGATGAATTTTAAAAAGTGTCTTTCCTTTGTGCTGCAGTTGTTAAACATGAAAATGAATACATTTTACATATTAGGTTGGTGCAAAATTAATGACGTAATAATGTCGTTTTTTGACGTTAAAAAATACGTCAAGAGACGACATTATTACGTCATTATTTTTGCACCAACCTAATACATATGTTTATCGGTACTTTCTCGTAAAATGTAATTACCTACGGAAAACCCGAATATATCTTCTTGACAGCAAAAAACAATTTTTTTTTTATCTATATAGTTGTCATATAATACGAGCGTTGTTCAAAAAGTTCTAAGCCTCATCTAGAAGGCGTTGAATAGACACTATTTTCATTATTTTTCAATATATTAGGTTGGTTAAAAAATAATGTCGTATTTTGACGATTTTTTTGATTATCCAACTTTTTTGACATCCCTATTTGCTTTAAATGGCGAACGACTGTTGAGTGGTTGAGCTCGAGTTCAACAGCAACTTCTCATGTCGTGCGGCTTCAATTAAGGCTTTCAAATGTTCGTTATCAACCGCAGTCGGCCGGCCGCGACCGTCTTCATCTTCGAAGCTCTCGTCACCATTGCGAAATTTCTTGAACCACCGTTGTGCCACACGTTCGGTAGTGGTTCCTGGGTCAAACGCATCATTGATATCACGAGCTGTCTCGACAGCTTTTCGGCCTAGTTTGAACTGGAACAAGAAAATCGTGCAGATTTGAATTTTGTCCATGCTGTCGAAAAGCCTGCAAAAAAAAATAAATGAAGAGATTGAGAACGGTAACGAATAACACGATTCGATAGAGCGAAAAACGCGCTTCAAAATGATATATAACATGGCTATATATATCCATGAATTAATTCAGAAATCATATATAAATGTAACATATGTGAGAAAACGACATTTTTTTTGCACCAACATAATAGTACCCCTTGACATCCCTTCAATTGTTTCAACGATGCTTACGCATTGCAATCCTCAAAACTCCCCCACAGCTCATGTGATCTCCTCATTCTTTCCATAATGGCAATAATGCAGGCGAGATTTGAGTTTAGGAAACCTCAAGAAGTGATACGGAATTCTGGAGATTAAAGGCGGTGTGGTAGGAATTGAAAGCCACAGTTGCCTATTTCAGCTGCTGCAACTTGAGCACTGCGAAAGGTGCCTTATCCTGAGGCAAGAGCAAACCTACCCTCAACTTTCCTCTGCGATTCGTCTCGAATGTTTTCTTTAGTTGCCTTAATTCTGATACATTGTTCTGTTTGTTAATAGTTTTTCCCCCTTTTCTAGGTAGACTATCATAATTACGCCTACAGAATCCCCCCGCAAATCAAGTCATCACCTTGACAACAAACGCTGCCTGCTGAAACTTCATTGAGGATAGAAAACAATAGTGTTTCTACAGTTTACTTTGAGTGTTTGATTCAGGTTCAAAGTGGTGAACCCAGCTTTCATTTTGAGTTACTAATCTGCTGTCGAAGTCCGCATGGTAAGTCTAGAAGCGAGTCACAAGTGTCTTTGAAATGTCAACCCTTTTCAGCTTCTGCTCTGGTATCAGCATTCTTGGGACCCACCTTGCAGGCATCTTGATCATTTCCAAGATCTCAATTAAAACAGTATAGGCCTGTTATAGTGGAACACACCTATTCTATAGTTAATAGACTATCCCACCTATAATAAGTAGGAGTAGTACTATCAGTAGCTCAGTGGTCAGTGAGTGGGTCATTCAGTCGATGTCGGACGACCGTTAGTCGGATATTAAAGTACAAGCCACCACAAGTAGATTACTGCGTCATTACCTATTATATCAAGTTCTTAACGTTTTGTACGTCGAACCTATTTTAGGACCGACTTAGTACAAATAGAAGCCCCCACTGTGAAACCACTACATAACAACTTGGCGACGAGTGATTCGAACTCATACGGAGGAAGAAAACATTTCGTACACTACATAACAGGGCCGAACCAGAACTAATGTCTATGGACTTATCTTATCCGATGGACAGTAAGACGTCTGCTATTCAAAACCATACGCTGAAGGGTATCAGTGGTTGATGCTTCTGAGGAACCTGGTTGATGGCTATATTCTGTGCTGTCCCTTCTCCGCTTGAATTCTGCAACCCACTTTTTCATAGTTGCATAGGAAGGGAAGTCGTCGGCAAGTGTCTGCACTATGCCATCATGGATTTTCTTGGGCGTCATAATTTTGTGTGTAGCGAACACTCATTGACACTTTTTTGATGTCAACGTATACTCGTTGTCACTTTCGTAATCCTCGGTGTAGTAGAGACTTTGTAATTGCAGATACAACTATAGAAACGCCGTTGAACAATACTAGCTTCAAACGCCTTCGAATAAGACTCGGACAAATAGTACTTGCTCGATAATACTCGCTGGAATAGTAATCCGTATAGTGATCCGTATCGGGAATAGTATATTGTATAGAGAATAGAGAACCGGATGGTAATAGAAGAGTAGAAAGAGTGATCAGTATAGGAAGAGGATAGACTAGAAATAGTGAACAATTAGACGTCAGGCTAATTCCCATATATGCGTTTCCTCTATGGTAACGTGATCTACTTAATTCAATAATGGGATCGCCTGCGTTTGCACACTGGCGGTCTATGTTCAAACCCAAGTCTTGGCAGCGACATTTTATTTCTATACCATCCTAGGTATGACGAAAAACTACACCCGCGTCCTGGGTAAGACGATAAACTACGCCTGCGTCCTCGGTAAGACGATAAAGTACTCCAGAAGCAAGACATTTGATCATGAGGTTTTTGAGCAGCGTGGAACCACCTCTTAATTGCTGGTGTTCCCAGGTCCACCTTGACCCGGGGTGGTAGCACCTGTTAGGGTCCCAGCTATGGGCAAATAGTTAAATATTACCAGCAATACATTTGTGAAAATGTTAACAGCAATACTTTTTTGAAAAAAATTATTAACAGCAAAACATTTTTGAAGGAAAAATATTACTAGAAACAGATTTTTGACAAAACAAAATATTACCAGCAATAAAAAAAATTCTCCGCGCTAAATAAGCCATTGAGCTTGATAAGCCGTAAAACAAAGCCAACCAACTAACCAATGAATTATTTCTATATGACACATAACTTTTGCAGATAATTTATGGTTGCTCGAGATTTTGTTTTGTCCATATTTAGATTTGTCGCACACATTTGTATGGGCCTCACCTTCATAGAATTTAATATAAAAATCGGAATTAGTTTTTCTAGTTTTATAAGAAGTGGTAGTGATTGGCCACAACAAAAAAAAATTCAGCTATGGCACTTCTTTCAGGTAGAGGCTTAAAACTTTTCGAACGACCCTCGTACAAAATTCTTATCGTATTTTTCTTTGATGAGCTTCAATATAGGCGATGCCCACTAGATTTAGATCTTACCAATTTCCATTTGCTTCTTTCATTTCGCTAGGTGTGGTACAACGCCGAAATTATGGAGAACCCAGTGTGAATTGAATTCACTATTCAGTTGTAATTGATCAAGCGAGACTAGCTTGCTAAAACGTCGAAGTATCTTAAAGTGATTTTCTAAGCGTAGTTTAGACGTGTCACAAGGCCGAAAGTGTCAAGCACTAAGTAAGGATTGAACTCACTGTCAGTCGTTATTGATCTAGCGAGACAAGTTTGCTAATCATTACAGCAGGTCGAAGCGTCGGATGATTTTCTAAGCGTACCTTAGACATGGCACAAGGCCGAAAGTGTGGAGCACTAAGTAAGGATTGAACTCACTGTCAGTCGTTATTGATCTAGCGAGACAAGTTTGCTAATCATTACAGCAGGTCGAAGCGTCGGATGATTTTCTAAGCGTAGCTTAGACTTGGCACAAGGCCGAAAGTGTGGAGCATTCAATAAGCACTGGACGCACTAATCACGCGTATTTGATCTAGCGAAACAAGTTTGCTAACGCTTATACCAAGTCGAGGTGCCGGCTGAGTTTCTAAGCTTAAGTTATATGTGGCACAAGGCCGAATGTATGAGACACGCAATGAGGCTCTAACACAGTATTCAGTCGTAATTGATCTAGCGAGATATGCCCGCTAACCATTCCTAACGCTGGCGCAGATCGGAAGTAAGGAGCAATCTAGTATATTCAAAGGAACAGACGTCGAGGAATTAAAATCAAATGGCCACCCGTTAAGTGACGCATTCATAGCGACCAAACAAATTCAACTGAACAGCAGAAGATTAAACGAGACTTTGACATGAATCGAGTGTAACAATGCATCCCTGAAGAAGATCTTGCCGCGCAGGTAGCATTTTTTTTAATTTTATGTTCATTTAGGCCGTTGACGACCATGTCTCATCACATTCCTTCTGATATGAAAATTTCTCCAATTTAAACATTAGAGAAGACAATATTTATGAATAAAAATGACAATAGGAAAACTAGTAATTGATGACACCTTTCGTCAAATGTGGACTTTATCAAAGCAAAATACGAAATGAATTTAATCGAACAAGGTAACTAATAAAAACAAAAACAGAATGTTCCTTAGCAACTGGAATGTAGAGAAACCCCATTTTCATATTGTTAACAGATGTTATTTGGTGACGTCTTTTAGGTCAAGCCTACATCACATCGGGGTGGTTTCCTGTGGAGCCCTCCCTCTGGTTAGTTTAGACAAGCTTTTGTGTACCTAGTTAATGTGAGTAAGCTTTGTTCCCGGCTACATCTTTTGTTATGATCCAAGTTGAGATTCCCAACCTCCCCAGTTTGTTTTGAATTTTTTATCTCGACTGGATCAGTTTTTTCTTTCCAATGTCCGTGTATATTTTTTTTCCTTTTCCCACTCCCTTAGCGAGAGATCTGCTTGATTTTGTCCAAATCGGCAGAATACAGCGGCCTCTCATTTTGAGGGTTGGACGGGTCCTACTGATATCAATTATCTTTAGTTATTTTGTGTTTATATTTAGTCTGTTTTGCCTTCATTCCCACCCCCTCCCATTTTTCATCACAGATTTTTAAATACAGTGTAACCCGGATATAAGAGAGTTGGCGGGACCGGAGAAGAAGTCTCTTATATCCGGATTTCTCTTATATCCGGGTTTGGTCTATTATATATACATTAACACAGGCTCTAATTTGGGACCAGAGAAAATCTCTCTTATATCCGGATTTCTCGTATATCCGGGTCTCTTATATCCGGGTTACAGTGTATTTATTATTAGGTTAGTGCAAAAATAATGACGTAATAATGTCGTTTTTTGACGTTGAAAAATACGTCAAAAAACGACATTATTACGTCATTATTTTTGCACCAAACTAATATCATTAATTTTTTTACGCATGGGCCGCGTTTTGTAGGTCCCCCTTGTGAGGATGTGGTATTATTGTGTACGGAGGACTGATTGCTGATGGACGAGTTTTTGTGGTGAATGGGCAAATTGTAATGAGTGAATGGGTCGTGAATCGGATTAGCTAGGTATAAAATAGTTAGTGAAGACAAGTCTCAAACCTCCCCTTCATCGGCCTTGTGCCATAATTGTATTTATTGCAATAAATACCGTCCACATTAAACGAAACGCGTAAGCAATTACTAGTTTTCCTATTGTGATTTTTATTCATAAATATTCATTCTCTTTATACACTAGATGATTTTCTAAGCGTAACTTTGATGTAGCACAAGGCCGAAAGTGTAGGGCAGTCAGTGTGGATCAAACTCACTATTCAGTAGTAATTGATCTAGCGTGATGAGCTTACTAAACGTTACACTACGTCGAAGGGCCTGAAAATGAATTTCTCAGCGTAGCATAGATGTGGCACAAGGCTGAAAGTGTGTAGCACTCAGTGAGGATTCAGCTTATTATCTAGTCGTAATTGGCCTAGGGAGACAAGCTTGCTAATCATTACATCACTTCGAAGTGCCTTAAAGTGATCTTCAAAGAATAGCTTCGATCTGGACGTAATCTGAATGTGCGGCGCACCCAGTGAGGATCGAACTCACCACTCAGTCGTAATTGATTTGGCAAGACGTTTGTTAAGCAAAAGCAATGTCTTTTTGCTAAATATAATGTGATGGTATCTTGTCGCCTTCGACACGATTTATTTTTCATTTCGGTTTAGAGCAGTCTATACTAGCTGCCAATCAATGTTAGAAAGACATGTCTACACTACTATTAAATCCATAGCTAGATGTCTAGAAGAGGTCGATCCAGATCTTTTTCCATTAGCGTTAATGAGAATGTGAACAAGTGAAATTTGATCTCGGATCAGTGATCCAACATTCTGTGATGATAATTTATCTCCCCATCTCGCATATCCATTCCTAGCTTTTACATATAGTCGAAACAGTTAGAGGATTTGTCATGCAAAATTAGTTCTTGTTCAAAATGATTTTCTCTAAAACCAAATTTCTAAATAAAGAAACCAAAAACTATAGCGTTCCTATCAGTCAAACAGCGTAGGTGGGCGTTAACTTGAGTGACAGTCAGTCTAGGAGTTTTTGCCAGAATTGAAATCAGAGAGAAGACAATGGTAAAACAATCCACTACATTTCCAAAGAAGCCATGGCGATTTGCATGTAGTAAAGAAAATGTATCTATAGGGAGATATGATCGCCTATGTCCTGAAGGGATGTGGCAGTTGAAAATATTAAGTTTTACTTAAACCAATGCATTTACTATCCGAATATTAAAAACAAAACAAAAAAAACAAAAAACAAGAAAAAACACACACACACATTAGAATTAAATTTGAACAATTTGCATCACTTAACGTTCAATCATTGCCCGGGGAAATCTCAGAGAGAATCGAAGTACGTCAAGAAAAACCTGGATAAAATAAACGGTCTTTGGAAATCAAATAATGATTCTAGCCTGAAGGACACTACCGAGCAGAATTTGTTTATAAATTCCTTGGCAAAAATAATTCCAATTTCACACACAAACACTGCAAGCAAGTAACTAAAACCATAGATATACATGTGTTTTATGATTGTTCTTGTACGGTATATGCCCGAATCTAGTGGTAGGTTTTAATATATATATATATATATATATATATCAGAATGTCGTTTTTTTTAAAAATCCCAGACAGGTAAAAATATAAGGAAAAAATAAAAATGCAATTGGAGAATTTAAGAATATTTATTTAGAGTAACTTTAACGGTTTGTTTTTCAATAGTTAAATTCAGATAGCCACACATCTCTTTATCTGAATTCAAATTTTGAAAACGCTAGAACTGTGAAACCGGTTAATTTAGCTATTTTATTTAAATAGATATTCTTAAAAACTTCAATTGGATTTCCATCTCCTATTTCATATATATATATATATATATATATATATATATATATATATATATATATATATATATAATATATATATATATATATATATATATATATATATGGTGCTCAATATCAGGGATAGAGCGTAAATGTATATCTATCTATCTATCTATCTCTCTCTCTCTATATATATATGTGTGTGTGTGTGTGTGTGTCTGTGTATGTGTGTGTGTACGAGTTAAAGATCAAATACAGATCAAATATGGATTGGAATCTGACAGGATTATATAATTAATAACAGGACAGTTTTCTGTTTTTCGTCTGCTTTCTCTTAATCTCTGTCAAAGCTTTAAATAAAACTCAATCATGTGAGATTGATAAACGTTTCCGATTTGTTCGTTATCTTTTCATATATATATATATATATATTTATGTATGTGCATATATATATATGTGTATGTGTGCGTGTTTGTTTGTTTGTTTAGGGGAAGAAAAACCTGATTTTAAATCTCCGCTGCCTTGCAGTCATATACTAACAGGGAAAAGGATTTTGAAGTAAATCCAGACATGAAACCCGGAATGGAGTCCCGAAGGCGTTTGTTTGTCAACACTGACAAACCTCCGGCAACTCATGAAGCCAAGCTGTCACCACCTACGTTACTCTGTATACCATTGAATCTTGTCCGTACGATGGAAGGAGGTGTCATATAATCTGGGCAGAGCCCGGCCTCCATATGACAAATAATAGCTCAGCAGTCTGTTATCTTTAGGGGGAATTGTAATGCTGCTCCGACTTCTTGAGCTTGAGCTTGATCTGTGAGGTCAGTTGGAAGACAAAACAAGTCGATTTTGAGTGGCTGTGTCAGCGTGAGAACGAGTCGCATTTTAAACGTGAAACAATGTAGACGTCTTTTCTTTCGGGCCAGAAGCAAATCCCCAGTGAGGGAGAGTAAATCCATTGGATAGGTAGAAATCGTCGTGATTAATAAAATAGTTAAGATTAAAATTCCCTGTGTTAAAATTCTTTTATCTCTGAATAAAACAAGCCGTGAAAGAATAATACAACTGGAGACCGTCGACCAAGACTTTCACTGCACGAGGATGCCATACAAGATATATATACTTAGACCTGGCCCTGATTGATTACTCCATTTTTGCCAGCAAAGAACTGAATTTTGACCGGACAAGACGCTACTTTTATTTCGCGAAAAATCACAATGGCTACTACTATACTTATATGATAAAAATATAACGGGTCGCACTATACAAAGGTAATTTTTAAGAAGAGGTTAAATTCATGTATATTTGATGACTGGTTGCTCTATACACATTTTTTTTTTTGAAAGGGTTGTAATTCATGCTAAAATATCAGTGGTTGCACTATACAAGAAGTCGACTTATACACGAGTATATACGGAATAACCGCTATTTTCACGTTCATATTCATTGATTCGGTTTTTGTAGTTTTACGGCTTATCAAACTTTTGCACGTTATTGAAAGCCAGAAAATATATTTTTACTGTAGGAAGTTTTAGAAGATAATAAGAATTTACTGATACATGTCCTAATAGTAAACCCATAGCTTGGGTGGGGGGGAGAAGAAGTAGTTTCATATATTCTCCAAGGATACTTGCTATTAAGTGAATATAACGAAACCGACTGGAATTAGAACTCGGCTCTACGATCTCCAATTCCGAGCCGTTATGCATAACATCACCTGCGCATCCAATCTTACAGAATCTGGTATTCCCAAGCGCATCTTGGTACTGACCAGCATCGAAGTTGCTTAATTTTGAGTTTCAACGTAATATGCGCACAAGATCGTTTTATCTTATTCGAAAAGAGCACTTCGCATAAAAACAGTTTTTACCGAATTTTGGGAAATTTTTCTTACCAAAATTACCTCAACCATTAATGACATTTTTTTGTTTTTTACTTGGAAGAGAGAAAGACATTATACCTCACTGAACCGATTTTAATATGTCATATATTTATTTTATCGTATTCTTCCTTCGATTCAGGATCACAGCTCTCCCTAATTTCCTGTCCTTTGTAAATCTTAATAGCTTTTGTCTTCTTGTCATCTCTCCCAATCCTTGCTCCGCGATCCATTCGCTCAAGCGTTGCTTTCCTCTGGTCATCTTTCCTTCAATATGTTGTGTGAGTTTCACATTTTCCAAGACTCTGTCCTCATTATGTGTTCTAAATATGTCATCTCTTCCTCATGTTAAGTATAAATATCCTTTTTTTGTCATTGCCTTTAGAACTTCCTCTGTCTATTATATTCTCATCATTCTTCTGTAGAAGTACATTCCTGTTGCTTCAAGTCTCTTTGACGAGATTGTCCAGTATTCAAGTCTATAGAGTAGGATTGCAAACAAAGTCTCAGTCTTGGATTTTGCAAAGAGTTTCGCGGTAAATAATACTGTTGGACGAAATATAAGAAACCAATGTCGGCAAAGATTAAAATGTTTTATATTCCTTTAGTTAAGGTGAATGTTCTTAGAGAATGCTTAATCCTGCAATAAAAATTGATATAAAAATTACCTTGTTGCATTGAGGGGTGTTTTAACAGTGTCGAACTCCTACAATGCGCAAAGGAAAATTTTGAATACTGTTAATGTTAACTTTATTCTTGTAGTTTTATTCTCGAAAAAATGTTTACCATCCTCAATTTTCTTTTGCAAAATCATAGGAGAGAAACGGAGGCAAAAAATGAGAAAGTATTTTAGATGATATACATACATAATTTGTAAGTAAGTGGATTTTTCAGCGCGCCCATGTCGCTATCGAGTATGACACAGGGTCGTGTTTTAAAGTCATTTTAATAGTAATAACGTAATGACACCATCATAGTCTCGAAGGTGAGTCATTGACTTGTGGGTGGGCCTCTGGGGCTTGATGTTAATATTATTATGAAACTATCCAGCCGGAGACATGTATATGCAATTTGTATTTTACTAACCTTATAATATAATATGCGATATGGTGCAGGCAATTATGTACGACGTGGTTGCAGGATTCAGAGAGAAACATGTGTCTGCTGAAAAGACCCTATATCAGTCATGGTCGTCATGAAATGTCTGAGACCACATTACCCCTTACATCTGGCCACCTCACTCCCCAGTCTGCATCCCCTGATTATTGTGTGGGGCGTATGAAAGTGAGAGACCAACAAATGATTTTGTAACACCAAAGATGAACAGAAAGCAAGGATTATGGCAGCATTCACCAATCTAAACAAGGAGACCGAAGTCGTCTGGAGGGCGTCGGTTAAGCCTATGGCGATTTTACTGAATAAATTTACTCTATAGTATTTGAAGATATTTTTTGTGTAATTTTGGTAAATATATCTGTTATTATGTAATTTTCGCGTAATGTAGATGGCAATTTATATCACGCAGCCTCTCTCTCACTCACTCTCTCTCTCTACACACACACAGACACACATAGACACACATATATATATATATAGTCATATATATATATATATATATATATATATATATATATAAAGAGATTGATATATTTATATACATATATATATATATGTAGCGTGAGAGAAAGATATATATATAGAGAGAGAGAGTGAGAGATAAATAAATATATATATATATAGAGAGAGAGAGAGACAGAGACAGAGAGAGACAGAGAGAGAGAGAGAGAGAGAAATTGTGGGTGCATATATATCACTACATTGTTGTGAGCGAAGATATAGAATAACTATTTTATTCTATTCTATATCGCGTTGGTTGAATTATTTTAATAGGTTTCATAGAAAGATAGATAAAGACGAACTGGGTACAGATAAATCGACAATAGTTCTCAGGATTTTTTTTTTACCGCACATTATCTCCTGAGATCCATTTAAGACTACACTAACAGCCTAAACACACAATAATACGATTTGCAATGCTTCCTTTCCCACATCAACAAAAACTCTGTTCCGAGGCTTTCATCGGACTATCTAAGAATTGGTTCCTTTCTTATAGAGAGCAAATCACGGAAGAATTATATTTCTTTGTCGCTACGTTTGGCTCTGAGGTATTAAAATGAATTCCAAGTGTAAAATGTACATCTTTAGTAAAAATTCGTTATAATTTTCTACACAGAAATGCTCATTAATAGATTCAAAGTCATTTGATTATCAAAGAATTATCTTTTTTTTCATTTCTTCTAAATACTTTGGGGAAAATATTCTCAGTTCAATCCTTAAAATCCCAGATTATTGTTCTTCCTTGATTCAGTTGCTACAAATAAACACTGGACTTGGGAGATTTTGATGTTTATGACAGTAAATAACATCTTGGTCTGTCCCACTTGACGACAATCATACATTAACAATTGATACTTTAGCTTTTCTTTTAGCTAATGTATTTTACAAAAATCTTAATGCTATTTATTTACTTGTTCAGACCACTGTATAAAAGTTTTTAAAATGGTCATATTTACAATAGTAGGTAATTCAGTCAGTCATGTGTCATGCGTGATACACGCTTAGACGATCATGTATCCTTCGATACATGACTGACGAAGCAGATTTTTTTTCCTGTTGCAGATTGCCCTTTCTTTCTTAGGTAGACCAGTTGTCATCCAAGTCTAAAGAACCCAGTCTGTCCAGCTATTTACCTACAACTGGGGGTGGAGAAGAAGAGGATTCATACCTTTGCCAAGTGTATTAGCATGTAAGCGTATGTAAGAGATTCGACTGGAATTCAAATTCGACTCTCCGACTCCTCAATCCGAGAGGCTATACATTACTCCACCGTACCACCTTTAACAACGTGAGGTTTTTTGCTTTTTCGATAACCTTGATCATTTTTGCCTCAGTAGTAATAATGTTTTATGTAGAAAATTGGCAGATATCTATTACAAATAAAACAGCTGCATTAATTTCTCTGACGAAATCTCAGAAAACATTAATGAAATACTATCGTATGTCAGTTCAAAATTCCCGAAACAAATTCTACGATTTGAATGTCTGTTCTAATGCCAAGAATATCGATTTTAATTCTATTGACTCAGCTTTCATATTATTTTATTTTTGACTTACTTCTTTCATTCCTTCGCTTTTATTTGTCAGTTTATTCACACTTAAAGCCAGTCTATTATCGTAGAATACTTTCTATGAATTTGAAAACTGACGTTTTTAGCTGAACAGTAAAATATGACTGTCTATATATGTTTATTTATTTATTGTGAATACTCATATATTCTTGAAAAAGTTGCCTTCTCGACGATTTTTTATTCGGTGTCTTTCCTCTCTTTGACATGATGCCAACCAAGGCTACAAAGATCGGCCTCTACTATTTGTCAGTTTTATCACAACTAAATCTGATCTATTAGAATCCATTTGTAAGAAACTTTTAACTAACGGCAATAGTGAAATGGCAAATCATGACGACCCAGAGATTTTATTTCTTTACTGTGAAAATCCATTCTTTATTGGAAAAAATACTTTCTCAACGAGTTTGAATTAAGTTTTCCTTTTCTTCATTGGTTGTGACCCAAGAGGAAAAATCTCATTATAGCTTTTGGCAACAACGAGTTTACGAAAATGAACAGAATGGACGAGGCCGAAATTTGAACTCGGTTCTCCGATTTCAGTTTCTGCGACGATATCCTTTACATTACCCGCTCACCTCATACCCTCATAACACACACACACATATATATGTGCGTGTGTGTGCGTATATATATATATATATATATATATATATATATATATATATATATATAATTATTTATTTTGAAAGAAAAAAAAAATTTATAACATAAATATGTTATAAAATCACTACAAAAATAGCCATTTTGTTTCAACACCCTCGGTGTCTTATCAAGTGATGACGTTGAATGTAAAATAAATGGTTTTAAAAGTTTCAAATTAATTAATATTCTACGCAAGGGGAAAACGTTGTTACAAAGGCTAGATGGACCAATCAGAACACAAGTACAGGAAAATTCAAAAAGCTCGATAACGAAGTCATGTTATAATATCTATTCAGATGTTTAGTATTAAAAAAAATTTATTCCAACGAATAATTACTAAATTATATGATAAAATTTAATATTAAAATTTAAAACTGCTAATTACAAAATCAAAATTTAACATTTATTCGTTATCAAGTTTACAACTATAAAATTATTGAGGAGAAAAAAAGAAATATATGTTATTCAATTTATTTTTTCATTGAAGTTACTTTAGCTATATTTAATATCCGGTCTTTTTACAATGTATACATTTTAATCCTCATGATGTGTAAATGGGGTCCTAAACTCACGCGTAAAACAAACGCAGTCAGATTCTAATACATACGCACCAAGACATATACACACACAAAAAAGGGACAAGACAGAGAACATCTCAACCGTCTGTCATGAAAAAAAAGGGGGGGAATGGGAGAAGGGAAACCAACACACACGTACATACATACATAATTAAAAGTGGATGCACTTTCCATACACATAGATACATATAAATACATGCACACACATCCACAGACATTGACCCAGACAGTTGGATACCCCAACCGATAAATATTTAAGACAGAAAATGTCATTGCATGAATGTTAACAACCTATTGAAATCTAACTTAAGCGAGTAAATATACAAAGATAAAAATGATTAAAATTAATATTATTTAATATATTAAAATAGTGTATGTAAAAAAAACAAAAACAAAAAGAAACCCGGATATTAAAGTCAACACCCATCGGTAACTACGATGTCCACCTCATATACATATAAGTATATACACACACACACACACACACATACACACACATATATACGCATACAAACATATATATATATATACACATATATACATACACATACACACATATATACATATATATACATATACACATACATATACACATACATATACATATATACATACACATACACACATACTCACACATATACATAAATATACATACATACACACCGAAATATCTACAC
>OZ010582.1:87043422-87045922 GCA_963932145.1 Acanthosepion lycidas | reverse complement strand
AATATCGATCCTGGTCAGTACCTAGATGAGTAACCACTTGGAAATAACAGGTGATGTAAGCCTGGATATGTGGTTGGTGTAATTGATGCTATTTCAGATGTAATATTAATTAGAATCTATAAGTATAGCAGTTGTAATATTCATTCTATACATGGCAAGTAAGTCAATTCCAAAGCCAAGTAGTGGCTTGTGGCTATACTCGTTGAATCACCGGTTCTCGTAAGATCACCGAAATTAAGCAACGTTGAGCCTGGTCAATAACTAGCGAGGTGGCCACTTAAGAATCCCAGGTGCCGTAAGCTTCGATCTGCAGGGGTGTAATTGATGATAGCTCGGAATTGTTTATCCCAATGCTGATTTTTTAATTACAATGGAGTTCGTTATATTCACTTGAGGAAGGTATAAATTCACCTCCCCTAAGCTATGAGTTAATTAGTAAGGGTTTTATCATTTAATCATTATTATCTCCCCCAACAAGTGTTCTTATAGTCTAATAATTATATTCTGGATTGAAATAACCTACAAAGGGTTGATAAACCGTAAAAAAAGGAACCAATGGAGAAAGAAAATATTTATAATTGTCTGTAGATAGATTTATACATAGATTTGTATCAGAAAATATATATTCATTATTATCTTTTTTTTTTCAAATTCTCATATAATATTCAATTCAATACCTAATTTGGAATCCAGCTCTTACTCTCTGACATTATTGACTGAAAGTCTCTCGTCACTCTCCTATGCATTTCGTGAATGCAGTCACAAACCTCAGCTCGCGATCATTCATTCGTTTGGCAATTGTACGCAAAAGTATTTCGATCAATCAAATAAGCGCCTATGCCTTTTTTTATGAACGGCACGCGACACAATTCCTATTCACCACAAATGAATAAGCTTGCACAATTGAGCAGTGATTGCGTCCTACTGATTGTGAAATACATCCAAATAATTTTCCTTTCATGACAGTTGAATGCATTTATTTTTATACTCTAAACATGTATTCGTTGTTTAGTTTTGAAACACATTGTCGTTGTAACTGATGTCAGATGTTGGCATTGTAAGGAAAACGTGCCAGTGAGACTGATTTCTGAAGGAGCATGTTGCAAATAAATCATTTACATTAAAAGTAAAACGGTGTGCCTTTCATATATTTTCTAGATGTAAATAGCCAATGTACTCTAACAAAAACTTATATATTTTACAAAATTCAAGTAACTTTAAATTAACTCTTCATATTTTGCTATAAATACTTATTTATCATTATATAATGCTTAGTGTTTGACATGAAAAAATATTCGTCAGATTTAGTAGCTTTCTATTATGAGATCTTTTCGAGAAACCAAATAATGCTATCTTTTGCGCCGGGGGAAAGCAGAGATCAAGCTGTGTTCTTGGGGTGGAGAGATAAAGAGGAATCTCTATCTATAAAATGCGGTGTGTGTGTGTGTGTGTGCGTGTGCGTGTGTGTGTGTAACGAATGCACGGCTGCAATTTTAGACAGATTTGCACCAAAATTTACATGCACATGCTCCAAATTAGCGGGAAGGCCAAGACCGACCTTGCATTTCCCAACTCCCAACGATAGTGGAAATAATCGATTTTTTCAGGCTACTACGGCAGTTTACATGTAGTTTGCAGCCATTTTCTACTGGCCAGAGTGAGAGCCTATAGCTGGGTGCCACGAATGTTAACATGCTAGCATGCAAAAAAAAAAAAAATCGATAACTGCATTCGTTACAAGTGGGAAAAATTTAAATCTGCATGGCACTTTACTCCAATTGGCTTATTCGTTTGCTTAAACTCAACGTTGATTCTGATTCCACAGAACTGGGTTGGGTGTGAAAAAGTATTTGTTGATAACATTCTTTTTTCATTCGGTTTCTCCAGTTACGAGTCCTTTTTTAAAGCTGATCGTTTTGTGTTCATTTTGTTTAGTTTTTTTTTCGTAACAGATTTAATGTTTAGTATAGAGCTTAGTAAAAATTCGCAGTGTGAGATAGGCAAGAAGTAAGGCATGTAGCAACATTAGCACGGCAAAGGGCACTTCTTTAAAAGCAAGGAAGGGCAAAAATATTTTAAGCCAAATGATAGTGATTGCTGTATGAGTCATACGATTTTTGAATCAATCACGGGCAACGCTGGGCCATGCTGCTAGTTATTAATATACATACTAAAAGTTTATCTCACAACAATCCTATTTTAGAGGAAGAATAGTAAAATGATCTTGTTGATTAAGTCTTTAAATTAATAGGGAAGAAATGTCATGATTTTTAGCGTCAAGTAAAACGTGAAACAAAATTATTAATGTTACTCATTCTTCAGTAAAGTGTATGACGGCGACATTCTCAATGTGTTCTTTTATATGGGTTATTATCGATGGGTTCTTTATTTTTTATTATGAATATCATATTTAGCTAAGAATATCATAGGTTTTGATTTATACTTGAGTCCTCTAGAAGTTGGTTAATGTGGGACCGAGTGGCGAACCCATAGGTTATGT
>OZ010582.1:87033422-87038422 GCA_963932145.1 Acanthosepion lycidas | reverse complement strand
ATTTCGGTGGCAGTAAATATTCCAATAAAAAATCTCATTTGGTTTAAAACATTTCAGTCAATGTAAGATTGGATGTTTTGATTTGTTTCTTTTTTTTGAAAGACGGTTGTAAATTGTAAAATACCGTTCTTTTCAAACAAATCAGTAATTTCAAACGCAAGAATATTTTTATAAAATGAACAAAGTTGTCTGCCTTTAACTGTGAATGTTTTGCACAGAGATCCTTTTTTATATTCGTTACAATTGCATCACATAATAAGAAATAGAATTTGAAAATAATAAATTCGAAAACGAATGAATTTAACAAATGTTGTGAGTCTGGTTTGCAAGATGATAAATTTTTTTATTGAAATAGATTATTTGTTCTTTGTGAAATGTGTCAGGTATTTTTTTTAGAAAAGGTTATAATTAGAAATTGAGTGAGTGTGTGATAAAAAAGGTTTTTTAGTACATTACTTGCCATGCAGCTTTTACACGAGTTAACGCAGCTTCTTTTTTGTAGTCAGCGTTGAATTTACTGATGCAGTATTTGAGAAAGATTTGTTCGGCTTCACTGTATTCAGCTGCAATTCTCACAAAGAGTTTTCTGTTTCCTGTTGGGAACTACCGGTCTCATTAGCGCATGATCCGCGCGCTTTAGTTTGTATACATGTTTGTGTCACATGGTTGTCCAAAAAAGGCTAGACCCATTTCCAAGAAAAATCATTAGAATTCTAAGTATTGCGTAGGCGTTATATATTTTTAAATTTAAACTAGCCACAGATTGGATGCACTTACTTTTGTATGAATTTTTAAGCATAACATTTTACCACATAAAATTTATATTGAAATTATTTCGGAGACAGCAAAATGTGCTGAAATACATCCATGTTTCAAAATTAATTAATGATAGAACTCTAAGTGTTCACTAGTAGTTTAAAAGTATTTGAAATATCAAACGATTATCTTTTTTTATTTCTTCTAAATTTGTTGAGGCAAAATGGCAGCGATAACTTCAACCAAAGTAAATATTGTGGTGATTTTAACAAGCGTCAGATTATTGCAAAAATATTTCTAGTTCAATAAAAAAAAAAAATACACAAAGTTCAATTAGAACTGTTAGGTAGGCTCAACATATATGTGAAACAATCTGTAACGCTTACTGGTAACAGACGGATTGCATGCGGATTGAAAACAGAATTAAACAAAGACGCAGAACTAAAAACCAAATAGCAAGATAACTAATCCTAATTTTGCCGGATTTATTAAACTAGCGACACAATCTAGAAAGCCTAAAAGGATTTATTATCGGCAGAAATAATCATAAGAAGATAAAATACGGTATTATCACATGTTGATGTCAGAACAAGAGAGAAAATCTCCTAGAAAACGTAAAAAAGAGAGGAACATTTAGAAGAAAGGATCTGCAATTGATTGTAAGACGTCAGTTGTATGGTTGTCAGCATGACAGACACCTAAATGTTTGAGCTTGGAATTGGTTACCTCAGGACCAAGCAGGGACAAATATCTAACCATCTATTTAACAACAGACGATCCATTGGCTCGTCGGAATAGCGAATTATTAAGGGAAGGACGAATAGAGGAAAATTACGACCAGTATATGTTTGTTTGGGTGAATGGATGGCGTGGAGGAGACACAAAGTGATGATAAAGAATCAAAGGCAGGTTAGATATAATTAGTAGAGGAAGTCCTGAAGATGCACGTCACATAAATGAGGAATATAGAGGGATAGTAAACAAACATTTATGCTATCAATATTACAGCCTCTATCGTGCTTCATGCTTGAACGCAACAGTTGAGCTATATATATATATATATATATATATATATATATATATATATATATATATATATGTGTGTGTGTGTAAAACTCAGCGTAGATTTCAGCGTTCAAAACATTAATTCAAAACAGGGCTCAGTACAAAAGTAAAGCAATAAATATCTGTTTATTATGCACTATTACATTAGAACATGCACCTACCCACTACAAAACTGTACATCTTGTTTTGTTTTTTCATGTGGGTGAACACGATGTAGCTGATGAAACGACAAAAATAAAATAAAAATAACATTGTAAATGTACAGTTTTATGTAGTGGATATGTGCATTTTCTAATGTCACACTGCATAATATATATATATATATATATATATATATATATATATATATATATATATATATATATATGTGTGTGTGTGTGTGTGTGTGTGTGTGTGTTTGTGTGTGAAAATATATATAAAATAGGAAAGAACTCGAAAGATAAATAATCCAAAGTTCTTTAGTATTTTAGTTACTATTTCAAAAAAATAGTGCTCGATACAAAAGTAGAGCATAAATATAATTATCTATTTAAAAATGATTCCAACACGCTAGATAAGAGTTCTCATGTTTCAAAACAAGAGTCGAAAACTTCAATATAATTATATTGAAGTTTTCGGCTCTTGTTTTGAAACATGAGAACTCTTATGTAGCGTGTTGGAATCATATTTTTAAATAAATAATATATATATATATATATATATATATATATATATATATATATATATATATAGGATTGATGCGGTCAAAATTTGTCACTTAGTAGATTGATGTTACCTTTAGAATCCCGACACCAGAGTTTCGTAGAGGACCTGTTCGTCTAAACTTCAGTGGGTATCAGCAATGTATTTCTTCTATTTTTTCAATTTTTTTTTGGGCGTATTTATCACTGGTGTAAATGTTGTTCTGCATTCCCTGTGATGGTGTGTACGCTTGTCCGGTGATTTTGACATATGACCTATTTTCACTTATTTCTTTATTTATTTTATTTGTGGCCATATTTGTTTATACATACATACATATATATATATATATATATATATATATATATATATATATATATATATATATATATATATATATATATATATGTATGTGTGTGTGTAATTTGGCGTGAAGATAGCGTTCAAGCATGAAAGACGCTGTAATAATAATAGCAAAAATTTTGTTTGCTATACATATTGAGCTTGGTCTACCGCTAGGAAAGTTTGTTCACTATATTGGGCCAAACCATTCTTATTGTCAGAATCCATCTTGCAAATTTAGAAATCTACTATTTGTCTGTATATTGAATAATGCCATAGCTGGTCCGGTGTTCCTACTATATATATATATATATATATATATATATATATATATATATATATATATATATATATATATATATATTCATTCCTCCATTAAATTACCCCAGGAAATATAGAACTTATAATATTTTTTTAAAGATCACAATCTAGATATTACTACCAGTAGGAATGCCAAAGTGATCACCTTTTTAGATGTAAACGTAGACTTGAATAATGGTTACCATAAACCATATTGAGAATATCTATATAACCACGGATACGTTAGTAAAGATTCAAACAACACCATAAAATTCTAGATAATTTATATAAATCAGCACAAGTTAGTGTATCCACCACCTCCAACAATACGGAAATATTTGATATTGATAATACTAAATATATAAAGGTTTTGGAACTAGGCAATCATAAAGTAAATCTAGAATATTATGGAAGAAAAAAAAAAAAAAAAAAAACAGTGATAAAAATAAACGGAAACACCGTAAGCGCACCTTCATATTGTTTAATCCACCTTATAATATCGGAAGAATTTTTCTAAAATTAATTCATAAGTAATTTAACCATTCCCAACGCGAAGAAAAGATTTTTTAACAAAAATAGTGTTAAAATCGTCTATAGCTGTGTTAGCAGCATCGATAAGTCTATAACCCAAAATAACAACATTATATTAAATAAATATATTTCCAACAAAGGTAACGTAATTTTTTTAAAATGTAAATTCTACTGCTCCAAAAATATGATCTGTCTATTAACCGGTCAATTCATGACCGATAATATTGTATACCGAGAGAACATACGTACAGGAAAGTTGTTGAATTTCATTTTATTTCCTCCGAAAAGCATTGGAGTTTTCGTTTCTACCAATATCAAATACAGAAATAGCACTGCTCTCTCTCTCTGATTATTTCTGGCAATTAAATGTAAAGGAAGTTCACTTTCAATTAACTGGTATATTATAGCAAGAGCTAAATTTTATAACGGTAAAGGAAATAAATGTAACGTTTGTCTTGCTGAAAAACTGGTTTCTCAAAACACTTAATTACTTTATTATTCAAGAGAAATAAATTGATGGTTACATATAGTCATAAAAATAAATATCTGCTTAAATACTATCCTCCAGAATAATACTTATTGTAAATCACGGTGTAATTTTAATTTTAAATTATTTTTTATTTTCAATGCAAATCGCTGCTTATTTTTAATGGAAATTACCGTTTTTTAAAATGTAAATTACGTTTTTTCTTAAAAAAAAAAGTAATATCCTTTTAATTCAAAAATTTAAAAAAAAATGAATATTCATAACTCAAAAATAATAAATAAATACATAAAAATCTTTTACTGACATATGAAAATCCAGGTTATTTTAATTGCCAAACATAATTTTTTTAAAACTATGATCACAATTTTTATAATAAATGGACACTGGATCACGAACACACAGATAAACTCAAGAAAACGTAGTAATAAATGCCAACAATAAAATAATCAATAGCAAATTTTAAAAATGTTAACAAAATACACTATATATAATCCGAAAAATGAATTGGGATCCACAAATATTCGCACTCAATGAGCCCTAAGAAATCCGAAAACAACCGTTACCCCGCCCCCAACAATCGAAATAACCGTTAGTTTAATACAAAAGACTACCACAAAATGCTACCCACAATGCATAAATGATATGTATATATAAATAGTCAATAAAAGACCAAAGCACGTGACATGATGATTGTTTTTAGCATGAAATAAAATGTCACCACTTGGTGTTGACTTCAATGTCCACTTTCATATTCAGATACGCTGTATCCCTGACATTGAGCACTTCATCCCATAAATGTACCATAGCTTAAAACTATATTTTATCATATATATATATA
>OZ010582.1:86998422-87028422 GCA_963932145.1 Acanthosepion lycidas | reverse complement strand
CTGCGATTGCATTCAATTACAAACTATGGAGTATTTTCTAGTTTGCCCCGATCTTCAAGATTCGTGCACAGTTAATGACCTTGAAATATTACCCACCCCACCCTAGAAGAGCCTCTATGCGCAAAGCTGGATGGGAGTAGTGTGGCAATTCGATAATAATCATAAGAATTATGTACTAAACGATTATCCCTAGATATGGACAGCAAATTTGAAAACAAATCCAAATAAAGATTTTTTTTAACCTGACAATACCCCGAAGATCCCCATTTTCAAACTGTTATCTATCCTACATATACTCATCATCTGTACTGTAGTTCTCCGTTTTGCGTTCATACGACAACCTCACTCAGTAAGCTTCTACGTTGAGTGGGTCTTGGTCCTTAACAAGGCCGAGAGAGCACAATGACGATGATAATAACAAGAACTGTGTAGATATAATCGAAATGTCAGTAACGTAAACAATAATGATTCTCCTTGGTTACGTTTGATTCTAGTTGTGTCAGGTTTTGTTTTATCTCGTCCAACGAAGCTCATGCATTTAGGCATTTCGTGAAATAAATTATAAAAATGCAAAATGCAAAGACTAATATAGGTACGTAAATTCATATCTTCAGATATAGAAAGCAATTAACACGTAGCTGAAAGCGACTTTATTAACATTTACTTTTGTGATAAAAATCTATATTGAAATATAAAATTTAAAAAAGGGAAAACAAAAAAAAAATGAAAAACTTACTACAATTAAAAGAAACACTGAGAAGGAACATTAATATTTGCTCGAAAACAAAACAAGAAGCATTGACCAAACACAACCGGCAATTGTTGGACTTCGAATTATTAAATTAAATACGAAAGCCATACACGAAAAGTAAATCTGTTCGTTTCGAACTGATCAACTGCAGTTTGCAATGGATAAATTGTCGTCTAAATTACGCAAAAATGAAAATAACACTGACAGCTCATTTTATTGGGTTGGTGCAAAAATAATGTCGTTTTCTCACATATGTTACTATGTGAGAAAACGACATTTTTTTTGCACAAACCTAATAACAGATATATTTACCAAAATTACACAAAAATATCTTGAAATACTAAAGAGTAAATTTATTCAATAAAATCGCCATTGGCTACAACCATGGCCTTCAGACGACTTCGGAATCTCCTGCGTCTCTTCAGGACGGTCTCCTTGTTTAAGTTGGGCAATGCTGCCATAATCCTTGTCTAGTTAATCTTTGATGTTAAAAGTGTTTTGTTGGTCTCTCCCTCAAATGCGCCCCACATATAATAATCAAAGGGATTGCAGTCTATGGAGTTAGGTGATTAGATTTAAGGGGTGATGGTGTCGTATAATTTGTGTGACAGAAATGACTGGGTTCTCCTGGTTGTGTGACATGTAGCAGAGATTTCTGGCGAGACATATGGTCTCCCAGAAAAAATCCTAGGCATCACTGTCTGTCCAAGGCACTTGATGTAGTTCTCCGTGTAGAGTCTGAAGGCCTGTGGTGAGATGAATGGAAGCATAACGTCGTTATCACTGGTGATCACTTCAAATACCTTCGTAATCACCATTAGACTCATCCAACTCTTTCCGAATCCTCTACTCTGTTCTCAGCTTGACGCCAAACACGTGTTAAATCTTCCGGTGCAAATGCCAAGCAGTACAGCATGCGGTTTTCTAAATTTCTGGCAGAGTGAATCGCGTCATGGTGCTCTTTTTCTCACATATGCAGCCCAACTACCCCCCCCCCCTTACTCATTATGCGTCCTTGAAATGTCAATTTTCTCTCCTTGGTGTTAAGTTTAAGTGTCCTTTTTGTTTCAGTTTTCTCTAAAGACCTCATCGTGTCCTACATGCCCTGTCTATGTCATTCGCAGTTTAACTAGTTTCCGTTTGAATCAAATCTTTTCTTCATCTGTGAGCAGAGTGTCTAGCATTTACTGTCATATAAGCGTAATGAGATTACGCTTTATGGAATAAACTCCAGCGATGTTTTTCAGTATATGCACATATAAATTAATATTTTCAGATAAAGAAAACAATTAGCCCATTGCTGAGAGCGACTTTATTAACATTTTCTTTTCTGATAAAAATCTATATTGAAATATGAAATTTTAAAAATAGAAGGATAAAAATAAAAAATATATATATAATTAAAAGAAACACTGAAAATGAAAATGAACATTTGATCACCAAAATAAAACGAAGCATTGACGAATCGCAATAGTGAATTTTTGGGCTTCCGAATAACACATTAAGTACATAATTAACGTCAAACATAAGCAGACGTAAATCTATTATTAGGTTGGTGCAAAAATAATGACGTAATAATGTCGTTTTTTGACGTATTTTTTAACGTCAAAAAACGACATTATTACGTCATTATTTTTGCACCAACCTAATAGTTTCCCCGGATCAGCTATAGTGTTGATGCTGACTAGAATTTTGGTAAGGATATATATTTCTAATTCACTGGTAACATTACTTGACTTCTACTTTCTCAGAAAGACATTTTTAGAATGATTTTCCGACTATAACAATCTTTAAAGTCTAGTTTAAACCGTGTGTACGCGCTCGGGTTCCCACATTAAAAAAAGACCTTGTGTCACAACTCGTCTTAGTGGGGAGACAGATTAAATACCTCGTGTGTAAATAAATCTTTTGAATAGTTTGTAACACATCTATTTATCATCTCTCAGTTACGTCTCTGTCTTTGGACAGAGTGCGCTCATGGTCGGCTGCGTCAGACAGAGTCGCAACTGAGAAAAATTATACTGAGAGGTGCAGCTGCCCAAGGCCATGGCCTCTCATTGCACCAGAGAGAGGGATCGGCGCTCGGATTGAGGTAAGCGCAACTGACGGTTGCGGGGTCTGCGGGCAATTTTTGTTCCTGGCCCGGGTGTACGCGCTCGGTTCCCCACTTAAAAACAAAAAACAAAAAAAACAACCTTTTATCACAACTTGTCATGGCTGGGAGACAGATAAATATCGAGTGTAAACTGTTATATATTCTATATATTTTCACCATCTACACTTACTCGTCTTGCGTCCATACAACAACCTTACTCAGTAAACGTTGACCATGTGAGGTTATTGGGCCTTGCTTGGCGCAAACTTTTAGTAAAAAAACGAACAAATATAATGAATAGTATCTATAATTGTTTTCATTTCGTTATTGAACTTATTAATCTGGTTATACTTACGAACCTATCTCGTACGGTCACCGACGTTAAGCAACGTAAAGCCTGGCCAGTACCTAGATTGGTGACCGATTGGGAATACCGGGAACTGTACTCTTGTATGCGAAGCCGGTGTAATGGATAACGGCACAGAATTGGCAATAGGAGAGTCGAGTTTTATTTCCAGTCAGGGTCATTACATTCACTTTCGCGCAAATTCTCTTGTGAATGGTATGAATTCACCTATTCTCCCCCAACTATGGGTTAATTATTAGGACTTATTAAATCATTAATATACAAAGAATACTTAAAATTTAAAAAAAAAACAAACTTTTTGGTTTCAATAGCATGCAAAAGGTTTATAAGCTGTAAAAAAATAATTCAGTCAATAAATTTTTTTAATCATCGACCCCACCCCCAGACAAGGTAGGAATGCCACTAGTAAGCAGAAGTCACAGAAAGTTGAAAGTGAGAAAAAAGTCTGGTATTTGAGGAAAGGGTAAAAGATGTATGGGACTCAAGGAAATAGAAGATGGCGATGGAGGTTGCATTTAAATTTTTGAAGATTGTAGTTATCAGGGAAGCAAGTAAACGGGATGGATTTCTACAGGCAGGAAGTGCGAGAAAAGAAACTTTGAGTAGATGTGGCTGTTACCTTTAGTTATTTTGACAGTAAAATGGTAAGACCTAGATGGAAATCTAGTAGCACCCTTAAATATGTGTAGTCGGGGTACAAAGAAAAAAAGCTTTTCAGAGCAGTTGCCATGGATATGATTGTAAAAGACAGAGGGAACACAGGTCAAGTCGGTGAGAAGGTAACTGAAGTCGAGATGACAAAAAAGAATCGATTACATTGTAGATTCTTCTTTCTAGCTGTATTTACATGATATAATGTTTTAGATTTTAGATTATTTAATTTGTTTTTGCTCGTTGGTCCTAATGAAGATGGAACACACTACACTGTCAAATAAACTTGCCTTCCTAAGCAAAACTCCAATACTTCATATTGATTAAAAAAAACAAAAAAAAAGTACCGCCTAACATTATCGATCAAGTGTACGCTTTTTACCTCTAGATATTTGCCGGGTTAACCACAAACAAATTATATGGTGACAACGGAAATAAAAAATTGTGCCAATTTTTTTTGCTGGGTGATGGTCGGGGGTATTGGAAAACCATTATATCCCACCTAATAAACTGGTACACAGATTGAACCCGGGCGCATGGAGCATCGTTTCTCTGTCACCAACTTATAAAATAATTTCAGTAACATATATTAGTTTGGTGCAAAAGTAATGACGTGATAATGTCTTTTTTTGACGTATTTTTTAACGTCAAAAAACGACATTATTACGTCATTATTTTTGCACCGACCTAATATTTAATTAATTTAGCTTAACTAAGGGGCATGCACTGGTTAGAAAAAAAATAGTAGGGATTGAAAGTCCTTAAGCGGACTTGTGAGTGATGAATTATTTCCATCCTATTAATCCTGTCACACAGACGAAATGTTACAAATCTCTTGTTACTCGAACTCTATTTCCATAGAAAATGTCCTGACAAGTTATCTTCCTTAGTTCCATCAACCATAAAACTCAAAGTTATGATCCGACATGCCATGTACACTGTTGCGAACTACCGTTATACACTTCTTATTCTAATAGTACGTAGGAAGTTCCACTTGTAAAGCTTCTTCCCGCCAGCCCTTACTTTGTGGAACCGCCTCCCAAGACGATTCTATAATGACCACTTCAATCTTAACCTCTTCTAATCTAGGGCTAATCGTTTTAATTTCAGCATATCCCGATAAACTGCGTCTCAATTATCCATACCTTTACGAAGCGTTATCGAAAAATATGTCTATATTTCTGAAACTATTTACTCTACTATTCCAATGTTTGAATTTAAACAATAAGTCTCTTTATGTACTTGTAAGCAGGTCTAGAGTGGACATCTTCTTACTTACTTCTTCACACAATTTAAGGATGCACTGCAACAAATAGTTATAATGACTTATCCAGTGCGTTCCATATTGGTCAGACAAGTTACGCCGTTGTCCTGTCTAAAACCAACAAATGAATTAGCTGGACTCAAGTAAGAATAAAAACCGCAGAAGACAACCCCGTTTGTAGAAAATTCAAATTTTCCACCAACCCCTAAAGCGAAGCAAATCAACTAGTACAGACTGCTATATCAATTTCGAAGACATCTATGCATTGTACAGCGACGCACAAAGAAATAAAATAAAATTGACGACTTTAGCATTGTAATTGTAATTTTCATCTATGATAGGCAGAGCAACAGCAAACTACGGAAAAAATAACTTGACCTTTGCCAGTCCCTGCCACGATTATTACAAGAGATGGATGGAAGAAATGGAGCTGATTCTCAGTGACTTTACTGGGCGACCCAGGAATGTGAAGGCTATAAGTCAGCCCATTTTAGGAAATAAACATGGAAAGAAAGTCTACACAAATATACTCGAACTAGTCCTCAGAAACGCCAACATACCGATTGACTATTCCGAGATGGGTTCGAAATTTAAAAAAGAAAATCCTCTGAAGAAGGCTGCAGTTTACAACGGCTGAAACATTGCGACTGCGACAATAAAGATGACGAAAACAGTCCGAACAATGTAAATAGCGAGAAGTATATGTTTAATAAATATTTCCCGATAACTATAAATTTTAAAAATGCACTCACATGAACAGACATAATGAATGTGTAAAATGTACATGTATTTAACAAAGCATAGCTTAACAGATATCGTCGTGGAATGTTGATTTGGCGAACGGAGTTCAAATTCGAGTCGTCTATTGCGTTCACTTTTGCGTTTGTGACCTTTGGAAATGCATCAGATCCTCACTTCTTACCAACTCTGGAATAAAGAAGACTGGGCTCTCTAGCCGTGGTTGGAAGCCAGTCTACGGAAAGGATATTATGTAATCTTAACCAAAACCTCATAGCAAACCACAGATATTAAGAAAAGCAAGGAAAAGGCACCATCACCCACGTCTTGAACGGACATAGCATTTTCTTAATATACATATAAAGCAAACGCGTAGGGATAATATAGTTTTCACTGGAGAGGATGTCAGACTCTTCTACCACCTTTTGCTATTGCTATTGTTGGGCGATGTTGTGGCGCCGTGTTTTTAGCGGGGCATGCTTTTGAGAAGTGCCCCGAGGTACCACAAGAGCAACAGTAGAATCGACCCCTTTCTACAAACACATTTTTCCGGGACATCAGAATGTTAGAGATTTCTGAATAGCTCTTGCGGATCATTGTTACCTGGAAAACAAAGTCCCCGGTAGCAATGTCACTATTTACTTATTATTGCTGAGACGTCCTCCAGTTGTCCGTTTCGTGCGAAAAAGAATCGCATCCGATCGTCGTTAATAGCCACGGGCATCCTATGCACGGTCATCATTCGGGTAAACATATATTCGGTCTGGAAACAAACTGTTTTTTGTCGTTAATATGCTTCCAGACAGTTGCCTGACCTCTTGCTCTGTAGCCAGCTGGATGTTTCACATGACTAGTATTTTCAGCTCAATTTTCAGACTTCTTAGCGCCTCCGCCATTGTTTCTCTACTTACCCTAATTAATTTCCGAATTTTTACATTGGTAGTCAACAGGGAGATTCTCTTCGTATTCACGGCGTCCAGCGCTTCTGGAATAGTGAGAAATCGTTTCCCTTTATATAACCCGCATATTTTCTTGAAGTGCGCGTAGATCTTGTTGAAACACCGGTTCACGTACTTCTACCGAAGCTCAGAATGTAGAAGCAAATTAGAATGTAGGTGAGAATAAATAGGAAGAGAATTAGAAGGTGGAAAAGAAGAGATAGAAATGGAATTAGAATGTAGAATAGAATTTAGAGAAAGAGTATTAGAATGTAGAAGAGAATGGATATGAAGGAAATTAGAATATAGAAGAGAATGGATAAGAATAGAATTTGAATTTATAACAGAATGAACAGGAAGAGAATTAGAATATGGAAAACAACATATAGGAATAGAATAAGAATGTAGAAGAGGGTGAATAGGATTAGAATGTAGAAGAGAAGGAATAGAAAGGGAATTACAATGTAGACGAGAATGGATAAGAATAGTATTGGAATTTAGAAGAGAATGAAAAGGAAGAGAATTTGAATTTGGAAAGCAATGGATAGAATTAGAATTAGAATGTAGGAGAGAATGAACAGAAAGAGAATTAGAATCTAAACGAGAATGGATAAGAATAGTATTGGAATTTAGAAGAGAATGAAAAGGAAGAGAATTTGAATTTGGAAAACAATGGATAGAATTAGAATTAGAATGTAGGAGAGAATGAACAGAAGGAGAATTAGAATCTAAACGAGAATGGATAAGAATAGTATTGGAATTTAGAAGAGAATGAAAAGGAAGAGAATTTGAATTTGAAAAACAATGGATAGAATTAGAATTAGAATGTAGGAGAGAATGAACAGAAGGAGAATTAGAATGTAGACGAGAATGGATAAGAATAGTATTGGAATTTAGAAGAGAATGAAAAGGAAGAGAATTTGAATTTGGAAAACAATGGATAGAATTAGAATTAGAATGTAGGAGAGAATGAACAGAAGGAGAATTAGAATGTAGACGAGAATGGATAAGAATAGTATTGGAATTTAGAAGAGAATGAAAAGGAAGAGAATTTGAATTTGGAAAACAATGGATAGAATTAGAATTAGAATGTAGGAGAGAATGAACAGAAGGAGAATTAGAATCTAAACGAGAATGGATAAGAATAGTATTGGAATTTAGAAGAGAATGAAAAGGAAGAGAATTTGAATTTGGAAAACAATGGATAGAATTAGAATTAGAATGTAGGAGAGAATGAACAGAAGGAGAATTAGAATCTAAACGAGAATGGATAAGAATAGTATTGGAATTTAGAAGAGAATGAAAAGGAAGAGAATTTGAATTTGAAAAACAATGGATAGAATTAGAATTAGAATGTAGGAGAGAATGAACAGAAGGAGAATTAGAATGTAGACGAGAATGGATAAGAATAGTATTGGAATTTAGAAGAGAATGAAAAGGAAGAGAATTTGAATTTGGAAAACAATGGATAGAATTAGAATTAGAATGTAGGAGAGAATGAACAGAAGGAGAATTAGAATGTAGACGAGAATGGATAAGAATAGTATTGGAATTTAGAAGAGAATGAAAAGGAAGAGAATTTGAATTTGAAAAACAATGGATAGAATTAGAATTAGAATGTAGGAGAGAATGAACAGAAGGAGAATTAGAATGTAGACGAGAATGGATAAGAATAGTATTGGAATTTAGAAGAGAATGAAAAGGAAGAGAATTTGAATTTGGAAAACAATGGATAGAATTAGAATTAGAATGTAGGAGAGAATGAACAGAAGGAGAATTAGAATGTAGAAGAGAATGGATAAGAATAGTATTGGAATTTAGAAGAGAATGAAAAGGAAGAGAATTTGAATTTGAAAAACAATGGATAGAATTAGAATTAGAATGTAGGAGAGAATGAACAGAAGGAGAATTAGAATCTAAACGAGAATAGATAAGAATAGTATTGGAATTTAGAAGAGAATGAAAAGGAAGAGAATTTGAATTTGAAAAACAATGGATAGAATTAGAATTAGAATGTAGGAGAGAATGAACAGAAGGAGAATTAGAATGTAGACGAGAATGGATAAGAATAGTATTGGAATTTAGAAGAGAATGAAAAGGAAGAGAATTTGAATTTGGAAAACAATGGATAGAATTAGAATTAGAATGTAGGAGAGAATGAACAGAAGGAGAATTAGAATGTAGACGAGAATGGATAAGAATAGTATTGGAATTTAGAAGAGAATGAAAAGGAAGAGAATTTGAATTTGAAAAACAATGGATAGAATTAGAATTAGAATGTAGGAGAGAATGAACAGAAGGAGAATTAGAATGTAGACGAGAATGGATAAGAATAGTATTGGAATTTAGAAGAGAATGAAAAGGAAGAGAATTTGAATTTGGAAAACAATGGATAGAATTAGAATTAGAATGTAGGAGAGAATGAACAGAAGGAGAATTAGAATGTAGACGAGAATGGATAAGAATAGTATTGGAATTTAGAAGAGAATGAAAAGGAAGAGAATTTGAATTTGGAAAACAATGGATAGAATTAGAATTAGAATGTAGGAGAGAATGAACAGAAGGAGAATTAGAATGTAGACGAGAATGGATAAGAATAGTATTGGAATTTAGAAGAGAATGAAAAGGAAGAGAATTTGAATTTGAAAAACAATGGATAGAATTAGAATTAGAATGTAGGAGAGAATGAACAGAAGGAGAATTAGAATGTAGACGAGAATGGATAAGAATAGTATTGGAATTTAGAAGAGAATGAAAAGGAAGAGAATTTGAATTTGGAAAACAATGGATAGAATTAGAATTAGAATGTAGGAGAGAATGAACAGAAGGAGAATTAGAATGTAGACGAGAATGGATAAGAATAGTATTGGAATTTAGAAGAGAATGAAAAGGAAGAGAATTTGAATTTGAAAAACAATGGATAGAATTAGAATTAGAATGTAGGAGAGAATGAACAGAAGGAGAATTAGAATGTAGACGAGAATGGATAAGAATAGTATTGGAATTTAGAAGAGAATGAAAAGGAAGAGAATTTGAATTTGAAAAACAATGGATAGAATTAGAATTAGAATGTAGGAGAGAATGAACAGAAGGAGAATTAGAATGTAGAAGAGAATGGATAAGAATAGTATTGGAATTTAGAAGAGAATGAAAAGGAAGAGAATTTGAATTTGAAAAACAATGGATAGAATTAGAATTAGAATGTAGGAGAGAATGAACAGAAGGAGAATTAGAATCTAAACGAGAATGGATAAGAATAGTATTGGAATTTAGAAGAGAATGAAAAGGAAGAGAATTTGAATTTGAAAAACAATGGATAGAATTAGAATTAGAATGTAGGAGAGAATGAACAGAAGGAGAATTAGAATCTAAACGAGAATGGATAAGAATAGTATTGGAATTTAGAAGAGAATGAAAAGGAAGAGAATTTGAATTTGAAAAACAATGGATAGAATTAGAATTAGAATGTAGGAGAGAATGAACAGAAGGAGAATTAGAATCTAAACGAGAATGGATAAGAATAGTATTGGAATTTAGAAGAGAATGAAAAGGAAGAGAATTTGAATTTGAAAAACAATGGATAGAATTAGAATTAGAATGTAGGAGAGAATGAACAGAAGGAGAATTAGAATGTAGACGAGAATGGATAAGAATAGTATTGGAATTTAGAAGAGAATGAAAAGGAAGAGAATTTGAATTTGGAAAACAATGGATAGAATTAGAATTAGAATGTAGGAGAGAATGAACAGAAGGAGAATTAGAATCTAAACGAGAATGGATAAGACTAGAATTAGAAATTATTAGAGAATGAATAGGAAGAGAATTAGAATACGGAAAAAAAAAACAAATAGGAATAGAATTAGAATGCAGAAGAGAATTAGTATGATTAGAATATAGAAGCGAAGGAATTGAAAATGAATTAGGATTTAGAAGAGAATGGATAAGAATAGAATTAGAATTTATAAGAAAATGGATAGAAAGAGAATTTGAATGCGGAAAACAATAGATAGGAATAGGATTAGAATGTAGAAGAGAATGAAAAGGAGAAGATTTAGAATGTAAAAGAGAAGATGGAGAAAGTGAGAAGTTAGAAAAGAAGTAAGAGGAGGAAGAGAAATAAGAGGGATGAATATAAAATGGCAGAGGACGATGAATAGGAAGAGAATTAGAAAGTAGAAGGAAATCAATAGAAAGAAAATTACAAGCTTGCAGAGAAATGGGAGAGAGTCAGAAGTTAGAAAAAAGTAAGCAAGAGAAGAGAATTAAGGAGAAAAAAAATCAGAAGAGAATTAGAAGCAACAATTTAAAAAAAAAATACTTCTTTTATATAGTTTGCTGGATATTTTCATTGCTGAATAATATTATTCACTCTCATCTCTATGAGTCATTTCACAACTTGACCTTATAGTGTACATGATGAGACATTGGTCACAATAGAGCAAGAAGGTAAAATTACGAGGCATCAGTGCGTTGCAGAGTCATCCTACTTCTAATGATGACGGGCCGGTCGACTGAGCATGTCGATGAAAAATGCCAAGGACGGAATCAACACTAAAGTAATGGAGGATAACAACCCTTTCTGTTGTTTAGGAAATACTATTTAAAAAAGCAAAATTCGGATTTCTCTTGCCTAGCAGAATATAGCTTCATTAACATGACATTTATGGAAACAGACTTTCACCGTAACTTCGACGCCGCTTGGACAGTTTTGATTTAAAAACATCTCTGTATTATTAGGACTTTCTTATCATCTCTAAAAATCTGTATGGAAGAAAGTGTGGGGTGTTCGTTTATTTGAATATCAGCGGTGTACAAAAGCAGACTTTTTGATAATGAAATGGAAATGCAACAAAAAAAAAATATGTGGCCAGACAAAATTATATAAGTATTGCACTGTTTTGTTCGAATACTATCGCGTTTATTACGATCACAACAATTTCGCTGTAGTATGCTGCAAGTTACGTATGTGCGTGGGACGTAATAACTGTAAACGCAAAATCAGCGGGACGGTTTCAGATTCCTGTCGAGTTCTTTATATTCAGTTTCACATAGTCTTATCATAAATAGCAGTGCAAACTTTGCTCTCTAGCATTGGTTGGCGACCAGTTTAGGAGAATAACAACTGAATTCAAAACCATATGTGGGCGTAATGGGGTGCATATCTGAACATTATCTAAGAGCCGACTCAATTAGATTTTAAACAACAGGTTGTCTCTGTGGATTTTGATGAAACACAATGAGCATGGGCAGCCGTGACATCTTGGAAATGAGGAGTCGTAATGAAGCTGAGAAATCACATTGCTTTTCAGTGCGGCTTCAAGTTGAAACAGCCTGGATGACGTTGATCAGGACTTGAAAAGTTACTCATCTTTTTTTATACAAAGATACATAACTTGGAATGTTACGGATTTTTGGTAAAATTGATAATAAATGTTACGGATTTTTGGTAAAATTGATAATAACACTCCCATCAAAGAAACCAAGTGAAATATAAATTAAATTAATTTAATCGTTCATGCACATATATTTTGTAAACCAGTGTATCATCGTATAATCGATATCCTCTTTTAAGTGCTACAATTTTATTATCTGTTTGTATACGAGGTCTGCTATGATAACGGATCTAAGGTACGTAGTTGAAGTCGCTTGATCCAGCTTGAGCATTGACTTTGTCGCGTATGCACAAAAAATAACATTCTCGATCATATCCGTTGTTTGTAGCAGTGGTGGAAAGAAAAGTGTGTATAGTGTGGTCGTCTCACCCCACTACAGTGAATACCTCAGTAACTGTTGTGGATTCCGGGTCGAAATCCGGTACCAATAAATATCAAACGCCAGGAATGAATATATGAAAATAATGTATTAACGTAATAATACAAACTGGTAAAGCAGGTTAGTAGTTCCAGGAATACGGGTTAGTAGCAAAATATATATGCAGTCTTTGGTATTGAGGCATCGCTGTATGACTTCTTACTGAGTCTACGTGCTTGCTCACTGCGACTCCTACAACGCTGTTACCACAGTAACCATGGCTTTTACAACGTTTTTTGGTCAAACAGAGCGTTTTTCTGAGCGGACATCCACATTCTACATATCTCGTCTGTTGCAAATTTTTTTCTCTTCAAGAATCAACCCCAACCCTGAAAGGAACAAGAATTGAAGAGGTCAAAGAAATCAAAGAGAATTCGACAAGGGAACTGGTCGCTGTCCCAGAAAAGGATCTACAAGAATGCTTTCCTCAAAGGAAACGATGCTGGGTACAGGGCGTGGCTTCATAACGAGATTACGCTGAAAGAAATTAAATGCGAACTGCTATGCGTTGTAATTTTCTTTTTATAGCAAAAGTCCTGATACTTTTTGATCAGTTCTTGGAGTTGTAACAGTTTGACACTGGTGACTGAGAGGACGCAGAAATAATAAAAAAAATGGTTTTGGTTATATGTACCTACCTAATCAGATATTCACGAAACAATTGGATCGGACTCTCCTACTTTAGAAATAGTGATAGAATAATAACTAATCAGCTTTCATATCAAAAGCATACGAAAAGCACAGCGGGACTTTGCCCTTAAAGTAGAGTCGTAGGAACTTCTGACATTGGAGATATCATTCATGGGAAACTAAAGAGCGATTTTCAAAGTGTAACCATTTTTCCATTGACGTCAGCATGGCTAATTTGCTTGAATTCAATTTTCTATCTCTTAGAATAGCTGCTATCCAAGAAATTGTAGCTCAGTAGTAGAGTTAAATTTAGTAAACACATCGAGCGCATTGCAATGGCATGGTACATAATAGAGATATCTAAGAAACTGTTAATATTGAAGTTTCGATCCCGCACATGGGACTTTTTAGAATAAGCCTAGTTTTAGTTCATGCTCATAAATTTAGTAAATTTCTGCAAAAACAAATTACGATCCAAAATACAAATCCATTTCTACAGTTTATTTACGAATAGTATAAAACCTTTCTATAACGTATTGATTCTTTATAATTATTCGATGTTTTAGCAATGGTGAAAATAGAAAATACATTAATAAGAAAGAAACGGAATTCTGGGCGTAGAAGTTGTACAGAATTGTGGGAGCTTTTAAAACGGTATAATTGCTATTTGTTGATCTTATGTGATATAATTCTATCCAGAATCAAACCATTTTACAAGAGAAGGGAAAAACCCGTTAGAGAATTATACAAGAAAAAAGCATAATTTATTTTTGTCTGTACCTATTCCGAAGTATGGATAAAATTCCTTCAAGTCCAATGACCTTCTTCGACTTAGAGAAAATTTTTTGAAGGGGGATCACATATTGACTATCAATGCAATTTTCAATTCTGGTTGAAGCAGTTTTGTTTTTGTTGTTTGAAATTGCGACATATTATCATAATTGGGTGATTTAATATCTAATTTTGCATAGGACTCCTAAGTAGATCGAACTCAGCTATAATGGTTATCCATTAGCCCGCATCGAGGTGTCATGTATATAATCGCTCTCTATATTACATATCTATATCAGAAATATCCATGACAACATTTTAAAATATTCGTGTGACGCACGAAATGACACTGAGCAATTTCAAATGCAAAACTGCACATTACTTTCAAAGTATGTCTGGCGATTAAAATAAACAACCAAAAGAACAGAAGCTGGAATATAATCGCAAAAGATAAGCCATACAATGGAAATGGAGACAGTTGTAACTAGTGTTTGTTGGAGAAGCTTAAATGCTTAAATAACCCTAATTGCTGAACACGCGTTTCGTTCTATAGAACGTTATTGGACTGAGCTGATGTTTACGTCGATGTGACGAAGGAAAGGGACGCTGGAATCTAAAATATGAATTTATCTAATATTTTTTTTTTGTTTTGGGTGTATTGTCTCGCCTCTTTTACTTAGTTTCTTTTTCTTCTTGTTTACTTCTTATCACTTTTCATAAAATTGTTCTTCCTATCAGTCAGTTACGTGCCAAGCCTGATACACGCTTAGGCAATCATGTATCTTTCGATACATGACTGACGAGGCAGATTTTTTTTCCCGCAATAGGTTGCCATTTCTTTCAGCGGTAGACCAGTTGCAATGCAATACTCTATAGAACCCGGTCTGTTCTGTTATTTACCCATAACTGGTGTGAGAGAAGGTATGAATTCGATTGGAATTCGACTGGAATTCGAACTCGACTCTCTGCTTATGAGACCCAAATATAGGACGAAACGACCGTCCAGTGCTTTCTGCATTCTGTTCAAGATTCTTCAAACTTGATGAATTAATTATGATTATTTCAAATCCTCCTAATAATTTCTATCACTTGTATATCCTTGCTTGAACCGGCATCTAATGCTGTGGGGATAGAAGAGGTGCCGTATATAAAGTTTACTATATGAAGAAAGGGAAACACGGAAAAGTAATGAATAGCGACTCAGATTGAGGAATCTATTCATTACTTTTCCGTGTTTCCCTTTCTTCATATAGAAAACTTTATATATAGATTTCCAGTTAACTTGGTCGATAATTATGAGCATTGCTATACCTAAGAATTTTTTAAAAAACAATAACATTTTGGTTCCCGTATATAAATAATTGTTGCAAAACAAAATCCCGCATTTGCCTTGATAAAGTCCCTCAGAGGACGAAATGCGTCGGCTAAGATGTGTTTTTTCTTTTGTCTTTATTCAAATACATATTGTTACAGCTGGCATAACGCTTGCGCCGTATCGTATTTCTTCGGGTTCAATTCACGGTAGTGGATGCGCACTGCTTATGAGACCCAAATATAGGACGAAACGACCGTCCAGTGCTTTCTGCATTCTGTTCAAGATTCTTCAAACTTGATGAATTAATTATGATTATTTCAAATCCTCCTAATAATTTCTATCACTTGTATATCCTTGCTTGAACCGGCATCTAATGCTGTGGGGATAGAAGAGGTGGCTCGTGGATTAGGAAAACTCAGATGAGTTACACCACGGAATTTGTGAAAAGGGGAGCTGTATTGAGTCTAATTAGTTGCCTCTTCGTCACCGAGGCCCGTTGGTACAGTTCGTATGATGTTTGTGGGTTCGATTCTCTATAGTGGCTGCGCACTTCTGATGAGTCTCAAATGTAGGACGAAACAGCTGTCCAGTGCTTTTTGCATTCTATTGAAGATTCTTCTAGACTCGATGAATTACACACACTCGCGCGCGCGCGCACACACACACACACACACACACACACACACACACATATATATATATATATATATATATATATATATATAGTAGTGAGTAGGTTAAAAGAATCTGCATACAAGCACATATATTTGCACGTAGGTATATTTCTTCCTCAGGCGTTATAAATGCCAATGGTTCAATGTTGTGAAATAGAGCTATAACTATATATTAGTAAATTATGGCATAAAAAGCAAGAAATTTTATATTATAGGCCATGATAGATTTAAAACAAAAACACACACCAGTCAACCGGTTTCGTTCTCTCTCATCAGAACTGGTAACGGGGAACACAAATTATGAAGAGAAAAAAAAAAGAAAGTTAGTCATGGAATCTTTTTTTTTTTTTGTCTCTATTCATAATTTGTGTTCCCCGATAACAGTTCTGATGAGAGGGGACGAAACGGGTCGACTGGTATGTGTTTTTGCTTTTATTTTAAATCTATCATGGCCTATAATATAAAATTTATTGCTTTTTATGCCATAATACGTTTCTGTACTGTTTTAAACATATTTAAATATTAGTGAACATACGTTACATTTGACCTGAGTAAAGGCATGTACCTACCATGCACTAAGTATTTATACAACCACAGATACGTCGACAGATTATCCAACCACCATAAAAGGATATTTGACAATTTACATAAATCGGTACAATATAGGTTATTGACCAATTCCAGTAATAAAGAAATATTCGATGATAATAAAGCCTGTTTAAAGCGCTAGAACGCAGCAAGCATAATGTGAAATTGGTGTGTATAGTAAGGAATAACAACAAATATTAAAATAAGCTAAAACAAATCAAACGTAACATAATATGGTTCAACTTGCCATACCACATTAATGTCAACACCAATTTTTTAAATTTTTATTCGAATTTTCCTGAATTTAATTCACAGATATTTTGGTCATTCTGCTAAACTAAAAAAAAGATTTTCAAGACATAACTGTAAAAAAAAGATTATTACATATCCCAACGTAACAATAATGTATTAATCAATCTCCCCCCACAAAAAAAAAACACTAAAAGATAATCCTAATAAAAGTCAATGCAACTGCCGTGAAAACGTGACCTGTCCATTATATAGCAAGTGCATGACTGAAGGCATAATGTACAGAGCTAGGATCAATCCAGGCGTTGATGTTAGATAATTTGGATCCACGGAGAAGAACTGAAAATTACATTGAGCAATATCATATATATATTGGAGTTGGTAGGTTAAAAAAGTTAGATACAGGCACATATATTTGCACGTAGGTATAAATATATTTCTTCCTCAGGCGTTATAAATACAGTGGTTAATGTTGTGAAATAGAGCTATAAGTATATATTAGTGAATATACGTTACATTTGACATGAGTAAAGGCATATACCTACCATGCATTAAGCATTTATAAAACCACAAATACATCGACAGTAGATCCAACCACTATAAAAGGATACTTGACAATTTGCATAAGTCGGTACAATAAAGGTTATTGACTAATTCCAGTAAAAGAAATATTCTACGATAATAAAGCCTGTTTAAAGCGTTAGAATGCAGCAAGCATAATGTGAAATCGGTGTGTATAGTAAGGAATAACAACAAATATAAAAATAAGCTAAAACAAATCAAACGTAACATAATATGGTTCAACCCGCCATACCACATTAACGTCAACACCAATTTTTAAATTTTTATTAGAATTTTCCTGAATTTAATTCACAGAGATTTTAGTCATTCTCCGAAACTAAAAAAAAAAAAAAGATTTTCAAGAAATAACTGTAAAAAACAGATAATTACATATCCAAACATAACAATAATGTATTAAGGAAGCTCCCAAAAACACTAAAAAATAATCCTACTAAAACGTAACCTGCCCATTAAATGACTAGTGCATGAATGAAGGCATAATATACAGAGCTACGATCAATTCAGACGTTCATGTTAAATATTATATTGGATCCACCGAGAAGAGCTGAAAATGACAATATCAAATTGTCAAATGAGCAGTATCAATTCTCAAATGAGCAATACCAAATGCAAAACTGCACAATAATTTCAAAGTATATTTGACGATTAAAAGCAGCCACAAGAACCCAAACATTAACTGGGAGATAATCGCGAAAGCTAAGCCACAGAATAGAAAAGGAGGTAGATGTAACTTGTGTTTTTGGAGAAGCTTAAACACTTAAATAACCCTAATTGCTGAACAAGAAGTCCGAATTAATGTCTAAATGTATCCATACGTCCAAACACCTGCTCAAATACATTGACTCAGATTGAAAGGTATTACTAACTAGATTTTACGAATATTAGTGTAATACGTAACAACATTTAATATTTTTAGAATCCATCATTAATAACATTTATTATATATCTATACACGCATTCAATCCAATATTATTGTAGTCCATTAATTTATAACTTGCGTTATGGTGACCTTTTCCACATGATACCCAACTGACCCAACTATATTGTGTAAGCGAGAAAAAAAAAATGGACAACAAACATGCGCGAAATTATGAAAATAAAATGGCAAAATTTACCCCTCGCACCCAGTACAGTAGGGTTTGAAGTAATAAACAAAATCTTAGCAATTCCGAATTCATTTACTAGAATAGTAACTACGTTGCTGGTGATTTTGTGTTTCGTACGATATAAGAAAACGGTATAAATTCCCGATTGCTTTAATTCGCTAGATGTTATACATAACAAAAATTCAAACTTACTCGTGTCAAATAACTGCTTCCGATAACAGGATATTTTAACAAAATCCAACCGATCTAAACAAAAGGGCGTAATGATAATCAACTCGAAAAACGCAATCTGTTTGACAAGATATGTTTCCAAATGTTTATAGCATTTTTGCAGCTATGCATTCGGAACAATGAATGAAAATAACTGGCCGGTCTTCTCTTTGATAGATAGGCAATGTAAACATTTGTTTTTCACAGGGATTGTGCAATGGTTGAAAACAAAATAAAAGTCGAAGGAAAGAAAAATGAAAGACAATGAAATAAATCTGAAAAAAAAAGAGAAAAAGGGGTGTAGTGAAAAGATAAGATGAATGAAAAAAATGCAAAAAGGATAAAAGAAAGAAAGGATAAATGAAAGGATAATGGAAAGGATGAATGACAAAAATGAATGAATGATTGCTGAAACGAATAAAAGAAAGGATGAATGAAAGTAAGGATAAATGAAAGGATTAAGAAAGGATGAAAGAAAGAATAAATAGAAAATGAATGAAAGGATGGATGAAATGATAAAAGAAACGAGGAAATAAAGAAGTAATAAATGAAAAGGATAAACGGAAGGATCAAAGGAAGGATGACAAATGAAGTGGTAAAGAAAGGATGACAGAAAGGAAGAGGGAAAGAAAGAAAGAATGAACGAAAGGATGGATTAATGAGAGCATAAAAGAAAGTATGAATGAAAGGAAGGATAAATGAAAAGATAAAGAAAGGATCAATTAAACGATAACAGAAAGGAAGATGGAAAGAAAGAAAGAATGAACGAAAGGATGGATTAATGAGAGCATAAAAGAAAGTATGAATGAAAGGAAGGATAAATGAAAAGATAAAGAAAGGATCAATTAAACGATAACAGAAAGGAAGAGGGAAAGAAAGAATGAATAAAAAGGAAGGGTTATTGAAAGCATAAAAGAAAGGATGAATGAAAGGAAGGATAAATGAAAGGAAAAAGAAAGGATGTATTAAACGATAACAGAAAGGAAGAGAGAAAGTAAGAATGAATGAAAGGAATGATTAATGAAACGATAAAAGAAAGGATGAATGAAAAGAAGGATAGATAAAAGGATAATGAAAGGATGAATGAAAGGACGGATAAATGAAAGGAAAAAGAAAGGATGAATTAAACGTTAACAGAAAGGAAGAGCGAAAGAAAGAATGAATGAAAGGAAGAATTATTGAAAGGATAAAATAAAGAATGAATGAAAGGAAGGATTAATGAAATCATACACTAAAGGATGAATGAAAGGAAGGAGAAATGAAAGGATAAAGAAAGGATGAATTAAACGATAACAGAAACGAAGAAGGAAAGAAAGAATGAATAAAAAGGAAGGATTAATGAAAGCAAAAAAGAAAGGATGAATGAAAGGAAGGATAAATAAAAGGATAAAGAAAGGATGAATTAAACGATAATAGAAAGGAAGATGGAAAGAAATAATGAATGAAATAAAGGATTAATGAAAGGATAAAAGAAATGACGAATGAAAGGAAGGATTAATGAAAGCAAAAAAGAAAGGATGAATGAAAGGAAGGATTAATGAAAGGATAAAGAAAGGATGAATTAAACGATAGCAGATAGGAATAGTAAAAGAAAGGATTAATGAAAGGAAGGATTAATGAAAGGGAGGATTAATGAAAGGATAACACAAAGGATGAAGGAAAGGAAGGTAAATGAAAGGATAAAGGATGAATTAAACGATAAGAAAAAGGAAGAGGGAAAGAAAGAATGATTGAAAGGAAGAATTAATGAAAGGATGAATGAAAGGATGAATGAAAGGAAGGGTACTTGAAAGGATAAAGAAAGAATGAATGAAAGGAAGGATTGCTGAAACGATAAAAGAAAGGATGAATGAAAGTAAGGATAAATGAAAGGATTGAGAAAGGATGAACTAAACGATAGCAGAAAGGAAGAGGGAAAGAAAGAATTAATGAAAGGAAGGTTTAATAAAAGCATACAAGAAAGGATGAATGAAAGGTAGGATAAATGAAAGGATAATGAAAGGATGAATTGAACGATAACAGAAAGGAAGAGGGAAAGAAAGAATGAATAAAACAAATGGTAAATGAATGGATAAAAGAAAGTCTACATGAAAGGAAGGTTAAATGAAAGGATGAAGAAAGGATGAAAGAAAAGAAGGAGAAATGAAATGATAAAGAAATGATGAATTAAACGATAACAGAAAGGAAGAGGTAAACAAAGAATGAACGGATGAATTAATGAAAGCATAAAAGAAAGGATGAATGAAAGGAATGATAAATGAAAGGATAAAGAAAGGATGAATGAAAGGAAGGATAAATGAAAGGATAACGAAAGGATTAATGAAAGGATAAAGACAGAATGAAGTAAACGATAACAGAATGGAAGAGGGAAAGAAAGAATGAATGAAAGAAAGGATTAATGAAAGGATAAAAGAAAGGATGAATGAAAGGAAGGATAAATGAAAGTATAAAGAAAAGAAGAATTAAACAATAACAGAAAGGAAGAGAGAAAGAAAGAATGAATTAAAGGAAAGATTAATGAAAGGATAAAAGAAAGGATGAATGAAAGGAAGGATAAATGAAAGGATAAAGAAAGGATGAATTAAACGATAACAGAAAGGAATAGAGAAAGCAAGAATGAATGAAAGGAAGGATAAATGAAAGGATAAATGAACGATGTAGAAACGTTAAAGAAAGGTAGAATAAAAAATGTGAATGAAAGACAATTTAAATGAAAAGATAAAAGAAATGATCTTTAAAAGAATAATAGAAAGAATGAATACAAGAATGAAGGAAAGAATGAATGAAAGGATAAAAGAAAGAATGAATGAAACGATAAAATAAAAGATGAATGAAAGAAATCTTGAAAGAATGAATGGATGGAAGAACGGCTAAAGCAAAGAAAGATGAAAGAAAAAAAATGAAAAAAGAAGAAGCATTGTATTTGTCATTAAGACGAAGGGCTCACAATGCAAGAGTTTGTCAAAATCTAACAATTACGAAAATTTGAACTTCCGGTAACTGTTTTTTACAAAATTGAGTCACCAAAATCTGAAGAGACATTGTGTGGGGATCTGCTGTATAATATCGATATTTGTATATGCCAGCAAATAATGGACAATTATCTCAAAGACAAAGAGAAGTCTAGATGCAACAGAAATGTGTTTCTACAAAAGAATGCTGAGAATAGTATAAACGGATCGCTTTTAATGAAAACAGAGACAAATGGTATTTATACTCAAAAAAAAAAACAGAAACAGCTGAAATTACATAATGAATAACGGAGATATGGAGAATCTGACACTTAAAGGACTTATCGAAGATAAAAGTGAAAGTGAGTGCTGCTGGTCAACTATTCGACGAACTTGTGTGAATGGATTTCGGAAGCTGGTAAAAATAAAGAAGCTAAAACCTAAGTTAAGAAGGATAGGACATTGTGACCAGACAAGATCGCCCACGCCCTGAACCTACACGGCAATTAAAAACAAAAAAACAAAAAACAAACTTTTTTCGAATTCTCCGTCCTACTTAACTCACATTTATGACAATTCCGATTAAGTTATAAATGTTTGTGCGATAATCTGCTGGCTATTGACATTCAACTTGCTTTGTTCTGATCAGCAAATGTGTGCATCGATCGTCGGTAAAGCCCTACCAGAAATCAATGGATGCCCATGAATACAATCAAACTGCTATTTTACTGATCCAGGCTTATATTATACTTGGCTAGTGACTTGGCAGAACGATCGCGATCAAAAGCGTGAAGATTCTTAACAAATTACCCAAATCAGTCAAACCATTATATAAATAAAAATTGCTGCGGTTGATAAATTTTTTTTCTGTCTATAGCTAAATTAGTCTTTGCCTTGTTTTTTTTTTGTTTTTTTTTTTTTCTTTGTTTTTATTTTGGTTGGATTTTATTTTATTTTTTTTTATTTTTTAACTCAATTTTTCCTTGACTTGTCTCTCTTTTTCTTCTGATGAAACTTTCTTTTTCTTTCTTTCTTTCTTTCTTTCTTTCTTTCTTTCTGCTTGCTACCTTTTACGCAATCTGTTTTCCTTCGCCATATTTTTCCTTTTGGTTTACATTCTATCTTTATACAATATTTATGGGTTTGGGTTTTGCTTTTAATCTTTTCATCTTTTCTTTCCGCACGTCTATTTTCTGCTTTTCGTTCTTTCTTTCTTTCTTTCTTTCTTTCTTTCTTTCTTTCTTTCGTTCTGTCTTTCGTTCTTTCTCTATTTATTTATGTGTTATCCTTCATTCTTTCTTTCGTGCTTTATTTCTTTTCTTACATACATTTTATTTATTTATGTGGTCTTTCTTTCTTTCATTTTATTTGTAATCTTCCTCTCTTCCTTTTTTTCCACCTACTCACTTAATATGTCCCACTCTTTCTTTCCCGCCATTAATTAATTTATTTATTTATCTTTCTCTCTTCCATTTATTCTCTCCATTTTGTCTTCCCCGTTATACTCTGGCTTTCTTTTCTGTTATTCTTTTACTCTTTCTTTCTCTTTCTTTCTTTCCATTAATCAACCTTATTTATTTATTTATTTTCATGAATTCACTTTCTTTCCAATAATCCATTTTCTTTCTTCTAGCTTTCTTTCAGTTCCTCCATTTATTCTCTCTCTTTCCTTCTTAAAGGCATTACATGTATACTCTTTAAAATTTTCTTTTTTTCATTTTTTCTTTCCTTCCATTTCTTCTTTTTCTGTCGTTCTATTTATTATCTTTATTTTTCCCCTTATTTCTCTTTCTTTCTCTCTTTTTTTAATATATTGTCTTTCTTTCTCTCTGTCTCTCTAATTTATTGTCTTTCTTTCTCTCTTTATTTCTCTCTTTCTCTCTTTCTTTAATTTATTGTCTTTCTTTCTCTCTTTCTCTCTTTCTTTAATTTATTGTCTTTCTTTCTCTCTTTCTTTCTCTCTTTCTATCTTTCTTTAATTTATTGACTTTCTTTGTTTCTCTCTTTCTTTAATTTATTGTCTTTCTTTCTCTCTTTCTTTCTCTCTTTCTCTCTTTTTCTCTTTCTTTAATTTATTGTCTTTCTTTCTTTCTCTCTTTCTTTCTTTCTTTCTTTCTTTCTTTCTTTAATTTATTGGCTTTCTTTCTCTCTTTCTTCAATTTATTGTCTTTCTTTCTTTCTTTCTTTAATTTATTGTCTTTCTTTCTCTCTTTCTTTAATTTATTGTGATTCTTTCTCTCTTTCTTTCTTTCTTTCTTTCTTTCTATTAGGTTGGTGCAAAAATAATGACGTAATAATGTCGTTTTTTGACTTAAAAAATACGTCAAAAAACGACATTATTACGTCATTATTTTCGCACCAACCTAATATTTCCTTTACTTCCTTCCGTCTTTCGAATTATTCCTTTATTTCTTAACATTTTTCCACTTATTCTTTTTCTTTCTTTCTTTCTTTCTTTCTTTTCTTTCCACTTATTCTCTTTCTTTCTTTCTTTCTTTTCTTTCCACTTATTCTCTTTCTTTCTTTCTTTCTTTCTTTTCTTTCCACTTATTCTCTTTCTTTCTTTCTTTCTTTTCTTTCCACTTATTCTCTTTCTTTCTTTCTTTTCTTTCCACTTATTCTCTTTCTTTCTTTCTTTCTTTCTTTCTTTCTTTCTTTTCTTTCCACTTATTCTCTTTCTTTCTTTCTTTCTTTCTTTCTTTTCTTTCCACTTATTCTCTTTCTTTCTTTCTTTTCTTTCCACTTATTCTCTTTCTTTCTTCCTTTCCTTCTTTCTTTCTTTTCTTTCCACTTATTCTCTTTCTTTCTTTCCATTTTTTCAGTATTTTCTTTCTTTCTTGGCATTTTTCGTTTATTGTCTTTCTTTCTTCCCATAATTCTATTTATTTTCTTTCATTCTTTCTTTCATTTTTTCCATTTATTCTCTTTCTTTCTTTCTTTCTTTCTTTCTTTCTTTCTTTCTTTCTTTCTTTCTTTCTTTCTTTTCATTTACTCTCCTTCTTTATTTCCCTCCTTCCTGTTTTGTCTCCCCAACGATATAGAATTTAAAAATCTCTGTATGGAAATCTTTTCCTACCCATCAGTAAACACGCTATCATCACGGAAAATGGCTTGCTATTTCGCATGGCTAGCAAAGCGAAGAATGCAAAAATAATATTAACCGACACCAAAACCCATCAGGAAACAAAAAAAAAAAAAAAGAAAAAAGAAGAACAATAAGAGAAGTGATTTGTGCTTTTCTAACTACAAAAATAATAGTAATAATTGCAAAAGAGCTGAACATTGTTCGGCCATGTGTACAATAATGAGAGACTGAAATCGCATATGAAATACAGAAAAAAACGTGAGAAAAGTAGTAAAGAAAACAATCAACCGTATTTCTCTGATTGCAAGTCTGATAACAATAATCACATTAAGAATGACTACAGTACTTACAACATCACTGTTATCAAGGATCATATTAGCAGCTTTAATTATAATAATTATAAGAAGAATAATACATTTTTATACTATTGATGACCGAATACAAGCCACAAGAACAATTCAAGGCAGATGTTCCCTAAATGAAGTTGTTATAAGAGAAAAAGGCAGCAGGATAGGTAGGATTGATAACATTGGCCCTAGTTTTGAAAAGATTGAGATCGTAGTAACCAAAGAAGTAGTCTTTCGAGAGCCTGTTCCACTGGATTGATGGTAGGTGCTGTCCAAGTGTATCTCCCTACTTACTAATGGAACAAGAATCTATCGAGGAAGGGTCAATCCTGTGTACGTGGTATGGTGGGTCCTAACTTTGAAGTTATGAACTGGTGGACCTAAGCAATGTAGCTCGCCTGGACATATGCAAAATACTTAAAAAAAAAGCAAAAAGAAATGCAACAGACGATATACAGATTCGATGACAAATAAACCCCTTCACGTTCAATCTTCTGGCCGTACCAAAGATGCTGATGTAGACAACCTTCATACGCATCAGTGGCTACGTAGTGCAGGTTTAAAATACTGAAACAGGACATTTTATTCTTACTGCACAGGATCAATGCTTGCTAGCTAGAAATTATCAAACCCACACACTGAAAAATTGTGTTTGACCAAAATGCAGATTCTGTGATAAATATCCAGAAACAATTGACTATATTGTATCAGGTTGAATTGTCACCCACTGAATATAAAACCTGGCATGACAGATTGGACGACTATCTGCACTGGAAAATCTGTAACATCGACAGAAAGGAAACTGAAATAATTTGGTATGAACACCATCCAGACCCGGTTACGGAGTTAGCAACTGTAAAAATTTTATGGGACTTCATACACACAGAGAAAACAATTAAAGCTAATCGCTCAGACATCGTTATTAGAGACCGCAAACACAAACAATAAAATGCATTCTTACTGGCATGGTGTTTCTACCAGACTTCAATGTATCTTTGAAGATCTTCAAAAAAAGTATCCAAATACAAAGATATTGAAATGAAAATCTCAAAAAATGTGACACATAAGAACCTCAACAATTACAGATGTAGTTGACGTCCTCGGATTAATTGGAAAACTTTCCAGTAGACTCATTAAAGGGGTTCCTGGCAGTCCATGCCTTAAATAAATAAATAAAAAAAAAATGTTCTCACGAGTACACTCCACATTTTACGAAGGGCTTCACCTGTCTGAAATATATGTGATTTTGAAAAAAAAATTGCTGAACGGAAAATGTCATGACCTGTTTCTGAACTTAGGTCTCTGATCAGGAGCCGGACAGAAACGGGTACACACCAGAAATCAGAGGGAATAAAATAAAAAAAATAATGACCATAAAGAACCGTGAAAATTTCACGTTTTTCCAATTTGAAATTTCTAAAGAATCTTAATTCTTAAGCGATTGATTGAATGAGCTCATGACGAGTTCCATGAAAATAACGGAACCGTAGAAATTCCCCGATCACATTGTTAAGTATTCTAGCTTAAGCACATTAACAAAATATTGCAATAACAATCATAAATCAAAATTCTGGTCGTTATTTTCAGATGTAGGCACACATAAAAAGATTTAATTTTTTTTCCATTTCACTGAAATGGCCGTTAAACACGACTTCCCTACATTCTTTCTCTCATTTACCCGCTGAAACCAAGTAGCGTATCTGATATATTTTGTTTTACCAGGTATTAAAAACTGAAGGCTGCATTATTTGTGAGGTATTAACAGGTGACGTTAAACATTTCTTTCTTTATTCCTTTCATTTTGTTACTGAAATCAAATACGGTATTTTCCCCTCTTTCCACATGATCAAAATGGAATAGTCCACTGTTTATATATTGGAATCGCGTAACAGCCGTGCAAACTAACGAAAGGAGAGTCAGGCATAATTATAATAGGATAATAATGAGGCTGACACACCATGAATGACTGTTCATAAGCGGGAGTAATGAAGGAGTATCTTTTTTTAAAGATGTGTCAATCAAGGTGACGTGGGAGACACGTGGAAAATATTTGGAAACACCGTTAATCAAGGACTGTGTGAACGGACTTGGTTATTCTAAATGAAGAGATTTCTAGCAAAGCCCTCCTTTAAGGTGTTCAGTTTGTTTTTGTCACTATCTCTCAGCATATTGCACAAAAAGTGGGTTTGAAGCCTATGCTTTGTATCCTCTTATCAAACTGACTTGTAAATTCAGCCTAGTATATATATATATATATATATATATATATATATATATATATATATATATATAGTCAATTGACACTTTATGGGTTTTATGCTGTCTAGCACAATAATAATAATAATTATGCAATCCTCTGTGTATAAGTGACAGGTTTGTTAACTCCAAATCGTGTCCAAATGTTTACTGTCTTATACTTTAGTTTAGAGTCCGACGAGGACGACCTTCCATTCCCAAAAGGCGGACGCCCATGGATACAGCAGAAATGACACGGATTCTTTACAAACCATCCTTTTCAGGACTACAGAAATAATTCCGAAAAAATTATTTTAGGAATTTACGTAACAAAAAATTAGAACCAAACAAGGAAGTAAATAGTTGTTGAATTTTATTCCGAATTATTTTCTCAGTGGTTATTGTCGATTTTCCAAAGTCTTTATCACGTTCTCAGGAATCGCAAAAAACCCCCAAAATATCCCGTTTTGTTTTCTTTCTCTTTTTTAACATGTTTTGTATATTTTGTTTACACTAAAGTCAGGTACATTTTATGCATGAAAATAAACTTATCCTTTGAGTTTATCTGCTTTTTTTAACTGTCTCTTGTACTTACATCATACTTATATCAGCTATAAACACATTGGCTGTCCCTGTGGTGCAATACAGCTTTAATGTCCTTAACTGGACCATAGCTGAAATTAAGCGAATGGACGACAAAACGAGAGAGCTTCTCACTTGCTATCGCATGCATCATCCCAAAGCTGATGTTGATCGTCTGTATGTGCCCAGATCCGAAGGAGGCAGAGGATTAGTTCAACTAGAATTGTCCTACAAAACTACAACTATTGGCCTCTAAAGATACTTGGAAACTACAGAAAACTGGATGATGGTATGCGTCAAGGAACATGAAAGTAGTCAGCGTCTTTACTCCGTAATGAAAGAAGCCAACAATTTCAAAATGGAGTTTCAAATGGGCGTAGGGATGCAACTACAGCACAATACACCGGCTGAAACTGCAAAATACTTAAAAAAGACAGCAAAGACGAATGCACCCGACCAGATACAGAAGCGATGGCAAGATAAACCACTTCATGGCCAATACTCTGCCCGTACCAAACAAGCTGATGTAGACAAAACCCGTACCCATCAGTGGCTACACAGTGCAGGGTTGAAAGCGGAAACTGAAGGTTTTATCCTTGCTGCGCAGGACCAATGCTTGCTAACTAGGAATTATCAAGCACATATACTAAAATATTGTGTCAACCCAAAATGCAGATTCTGTGATAAATATCGAGAAACGATTGATCATCTTGTATCAGGTTGCACGATGTTGGCACCCCCTGAATATAAAACCCGACATGACAGAGTGGGCCAATATCTGCACTGGAAAATCTGCAACTTCTACGGGAAGGAAACTGAAAGAAACTGGTATGAACACCACCCAGACCCGGTTAAGGAGATAGGACCTGTTACAATTCTATGGGACTACACAATACACACTGACAGAACAATCAAAGGCAACCGCCCAGACATTGTTATTAAAGACCACAAACACAAAAAGTGCCTCCTTATTGATATGGCAGTCCCTGCTGACAGCAATGTATCTTTAAAGATATTCAAAAAGCTGTCAAAATACAAGGACCTTGAAATAGAAATCTCGAAAATGTGGCATATGGGAACATCAACAATCCCTATTGTAGTTGGGGCCCTAGGACTGATTGGCAAAGATTGCAGTAGACTAATTGAAGGGATTCCTGGAAGTCGATGCCTCAAGGTGATACAAAAAATAGTTCTGACAAGTACAGCCCACACTTTACGAAGGGCTTTATCTATGTAATTTTTAATTTTTTTTTTTTTTGTCACTGGAAAGTGTCATGATGCCATTTCTAACCTTACGTCCATGGGCGCGACCCGGAAAGAAATGTGTAAATGCCAGAAATCAAAGAAAATAATAATAATAATAATAATAATAATAATAATAATAATAATAATAATACAGTGGATCAATATCTGCACTGGAAAATATGCTAGCTTTACGGGAAGGCAACTACAAGTGACTTGTATGAACATAAGCTAAACCTGGTTACAGAGATCGGACCTGTAAGAATTTTATGGGACTTTACAATAAATACACACAGACAGAACAATCAAATCTAATCGCCCAGACAAAGTGAGCAATGACCAAAAACAGAATGTGTTTACTTATTGACATGGCCGTCCCTGCAGACTGTAAAATATCTTTGAAGATCGTCAAAATACTACCAAAATACAAGGATCTTAATGCTTTATCTATGTAATATGATTTACATATTACATAGTGATTTTTTTTTCATTTACTTATTCTAATTTTTACGATATCTGGAAAACGCCATGAACCGATTTCTGACATTTAAGTCTCTGGTTGGGTCTCGGTAGAAAGTGTATATACAATAGAAACCAAAGTAAATAGTAGTTATAGAGATGCAACGTGTAAATAATGGCAAAGATTTATTATTATTTTTTTTAATTTGAAATCTGAGCAAAATGACCGAAATAGACTTGACTGAAATTTGAACTCGGATCGCCGATTCTACTTTCCGTGATAAAAATCGTTACGTTAATATAGCAAATCCGCAATAAATATGAGTCATACGCGGGATGAATAAACCATGACTTTCATG
>OZ010582.1:86988422-86993422 GCA_963932145.1 Acanthosepion lycidas | reverse complement strand
ATATATATATATATATATATATATATTATCGAGTTGCGGCGAATGAGGAGAATGAGGGAGAATCACAGAGGTTAGCATTGCGCACAGAGGAATTAATTGAAAAAAACCTTTGTTGAACCTCGATCCAGTCTCTCTGAAACAGAACAAGACTGGTTTTATGACATTTGGACACCTACGCAAATTCATGTGGCTACGCCTTCTTCCGCTCTGTCGCATATGCCAGATCGGTTGGCCACGCCTCTTCCGGCATGCTCCCACGCAAATATGCATTCGTTCCGCCCAGGAGACCTGTGCGCCGTGTTTATTCCAGGCTAAAGACACTCACGCATCCGGTTTATTTTAGCCACTGGATGAATTTCTTGCTTATGCTATGACCATTTCCGATTTCCGCTCTCACAGTGATGCAGCAGAATTAAGGCCAATGGTCTTTCCTCAACCGATATTCAACAAAGGTTACTAAGAAGTTGCTATAGTTCTTTATGACTTACCTCACCAAAAGCTTTTGCATAATCTAGAAGATGCAGGTACACATACATTTGCATGTGTATTGCTCTTTCTGATAGCATTCTGAGCATAAATATCACGTTCCTTGTTTCAGTATTTTTAAAGAACCCGCACCATTCTTGCCCTATTTCCGGTCTCATTATACTGCGTTCTCTCGTCATCAGAATTCGTATGATAAGTTTCATACATACATATATATATATATATATATATATATATATATATATATATATATATATATATACGTTTGCACTTCTTTGGCATTGCTACGAATATAAGTCTACTTAGGTCTCCAGGTATATCAACATTGTTTTAGATTCCATCTATTATGTCTGCAATCTTGTCTATGCCGAAATAATCTAAGGCTCTAGCATCAATATTACAATTCTGTCTTATACTGTTGCTTTGTTTCTGTTCAATTTGGACAGTGCTAATTCCGCAAATGATTTTAATATTTCCGATGTGAATTCTAATTCTCTCAGAATTGCTTCACTTTATAAGTTCGGTCAGAAGACAAATCTTTGTCTTATGGCACTTTCTATTATTTTATATCTACTAAAACCATTTTGTATCCGTATACAGGCGATTTTCTGCCAGTACGGATTCTGGCTTATTCTAACATCCTTCCCAAATATATTTGCTTAGTTTATAGGGAAGTGTTAACTTTATATTCTTTGTAAAATAATGAACCGAATGCTATTTTCTCACTGAAATAAATGAATTACATGATCGGTCTTCGGGTCACATTTTTTTAATCATGTCATCCCAAGCAAGGCAACAGAATCACTAAGACTCAGGATGTTACCCAGTGCGAAAGAATAGAGGGAACAAATAGAAGAAGACAGAAGAAAACAATTTATTTTTTGAATTTTTGAAGATCAAATTGGACTGGAAACCAAGAAGCCTGAAAAGAGTTACACAAGCGAGAAATGCGAGAGAAGAAATTGTTATCGTAAAATTTACAGCTACAACTAGCTGTTACGACTGTAAAATGATGAGATCTTGCTGCCTATTTCGTACTGTGCATAAATTCATAGTCTGATTAGCATAGAGGAGATTTCAACAGAATGTTTATAATGGAAACATTTATAGAAAAGTCACAGGAGAGCTACATTACAGCGGTGTGAAAGATATGCCAATATAATTGCAGTTTCTTCTTTGGATTTCATCAACTCTCTCTCCTCTCTCTCTCACTCTCTGCCCTACACACACACACACACACGCATATATATATATATATATATATATATATATATATATATATATATATATATATATATATATATATATATGATTTATCAACAGTTACCAGTTATCGCCTGAGGAATATTTTGTGTAGCAATTTAAAATGTTTTTATAATCTCTAATAATAAAAATATTATAATATATATATATCCAAGTATATAATTGGTGTATACGGAATGAGTTCCAATAACCAACAATTACTATTCTTAAAAGAATGCTCAATACAGAGTAGAGTAGATATGATTATTCATTTAAAAAAATTATAACATAAATATGTTATAAAATCACTACAAAAATATCCATTTTGTTTCAACACCGCCGGTGTCTTATCAAGTGATGGTGTTGCACTGGAGGTGTTGAAACAAAATGGGTATTTTTGTAGTGATTTTATAACATATTTATGTTATAATTTTTTAAATAAATAATTATATATATATATATGTATATATATATATATATATATATATATATATAGAGAGAGAGAGAGAGAGAGAGAGAGAGAGAGAAAGAGAGAGAATGAGAGAGCAGGAACACTAGACTATATGTTTTATAAATATCTTAAGCGTGAACGAATCGTATACTTGTAGATATGTAAGTTAGATTCTGTCTCGAAAAAAAACAAAAAACGTCTTACACGACACCGTGAAACAGCCTTCCGAGTAACAGACCGATACATAAATTCGATATAATCTTTATACTTCATATTAGTGAAAAACATTATACCGAGAAGTGTCAACTAGTTACTCTACAGGAGGCTAGTACGCAGCCGTGCTGATACTTCTGACAAAAAGAAGCCTTGGAGTAAAAAAAAAAAAAATGCTTGATGCTGTACCGAACAGTTTAACTAGTCTTTCTGCTCATACGAGTTAACTGCATGATAGAAAATGCGTTGGATAGAACAAAAGAGAAAAATAAAATGAAAATAAACAAGCAAGGAACATGACAGCCTCTCCGTCAAGATGATTATGCATTACGTACATCTAAGGACCAGTTAAGAGTAAGTGTTCAATAAAACCATTTTGATGAGTGATTTAAACGCTTAAGAATCTAGAAAAGGCCAACATTTGTTTTAAGTCCAATACATCATGGCTGCCCATTTGTTTTCGATGACAAGTATAATGATTGTAACAAGGTTAAATGCAAATTTGGCAGCAAAAGAGACCATCCAAGATATATGGATATCAGAATTAAGATGTAGATATTAGTTTTTTTTGAGTAACGTATAAAGAGATTTGGAAATGGTGACATATAAATACACGAGCGCATGAAAACGGGAAAAGGTGTCTCGCAGAAATTAATCATTGTAGGAAAATATAGAAACATACCTTTAAACACAAATACAACCTTTCGGAAATACTGACTAATACCTTCTTCTGTAAGGCAGTGAATATTAAATATCTACAAAAGAAAAGAGCTTTCGGCCACACCACTTTGAACACTAGTTCCCGTACGATAACCGATGTTAAATAACGTCGAAGCTGAGCAGTACATAGATGGGTGACTGCTTGGGAATGCACCATGAATAATTATCAACGAATAGAGCGCAAGTTAAGCAACATCGAGCCTCGTCAGTACGTAGATAGGAGACCGCTTGGGAATACAAAAATGTATAAATATCAACGAATAGAGTGTAAGTTAAGCAACGTCGATCCTGGTCATTACCTAGCTGGGTGACTGCTTGGGATTACAAAATGTATAATTATCACCGAACAGAGTGCAAGTTAAGCAACTTCGAGCCTGGTCATACCGAGATGGGAGCCCGCCAAGGAATGCAAAATGCATAATTATCAACGAATAGATTGTAAGTTAAGCAAAGTCGATCCTGGTGATTACCTAGCTGGGTGACTGCTTGGGATTACAAAATGCATAATTATCACCGAGCAGGAGTGAAAGTTAAGCAATGTCGAGCCTGGTCATACTTAGATAGTGACTGCTTGGGAATCAAAATGCATAATTATCATCGAATAGAGGGCAAGTTGAGCAACAGCGATCCTGGTCAATACTTAGATGGGTGACGGCTTGAGAATACCAATGGATAACGGCATGGAATTATTAATCGGAAAACCGACTTCCGATGCCCGTTATGTTCGCTATATTCACTTACGCACAAATACCTTTGGAATGGTATGAATTCAATTATTCCTCAACCCAGCTATGTGGTGATCAGAAAAACCTGCACCACCAAAACATTAGTAGGTCCCAAAAATATTTCACAGTCTAAAAATTATTTCCTGGTTTTAAACAACATGCAAACGATTGATGATCTGTAGAAAACGAGTCAATCAATCAATCAAAGCTATAGAAAGTTGAGACTTGAATCCACAAAAATGGAGTTCTACGGACGAATGTGGATAATGCTATGGATAAAATAGATGAGAAAAGAGGTAATCCTCATGAAAATTTCCTATGGTACCTAAACTTTATGAATTTATGCGCAATACTAGATTGATAACAAGATCTGTATTGTAACCGCAAGTAATATGCTAACAGCATTATCAGCACGACTCACTTGAGGAAATTTGTTCCGGTTTCCTGCTTTCTGGTCAAGTTTCATCTTCAAAAATTTAAATACAGTGACATTTGTTATTGGATTTTTATTCCTGATTACTCAATGTTTAATAAACGAAAGTGAGTAAGTGATGTTCTTGAATTTTTTATGTAAATTTATATCTAAATTATTTTAGCTTCGGATTAATGTATGTGTTATATATCTTAAATAACATTAGATTATGATATTAACCGTTTTTTTTTCTGTTTTTGTTTTTCTTTTATAGTCATGTACGTTCTTTTGGGAAAGTAAAAATTCTTTCAGGAATTGACATATTGAAAAAATCATGAGCACAGATTCATATTCTGGTAAGAACAGATAGCGAGACTCTAGAGAATTTTCCTTCGAAGTAAGTTATTTTCTTATAATAGATGTGGCATTCTTGACCTGAAAGTTGTGGTTGAATTTATTTCTTTTTGAAACTAATGACTTTGATAAATTGTTGTGTGTACGATCCCTTTTGTGTTCATAGACACGTTTCATTTTAATTCAATGCATTGTGAGCAGGTGTTCTTGCAATCTATTTTATATATTACCTGTTTCGCTATTATTACCGTTATATATATATTCCGATCTGTATTTGATCTATCTATCTATCTATCTATCTATCTATCTATCTATCTATCTCTCTCTCTCTCTCTCTCTCTATATATATATATATATATATATATATATATATATACATAAGGCCACTAACATTGTT
>OZ010582.1:86965922-86983422 GCA_963932145.1 Acanthosepion lycidas | reverse complement strand
TTAGTCTACTGCAATCTTTTCCAACCAGTCCTAGGGCTCCAACTACAACAGGGATTATTGGTGTTCCCATATGTCACATTTTTGAGATTTCTATTTCAAGGTCCTTGTATTTTGACAGCTTTTTGAATATCTCCAAAGATACATTGCAGTCAGCAGGAACTGCCATATCAATAAGAAGACACAATATTTTGATTGTTCTGTCAGTGTGTAATATGTCACCCCATAGAATTGTAACAGGTCCTATCTCCGTAACTGGGTATGGGTGGTGTTCATACATTATTATTATTATTATTATTATTGAGTGAAATAGCAAAATGACAACAAAGTGATGTTCGACTATAAATGTAGGAAACCCAATTTTTTTTTCACTGCGACCCACAGCAAGAACGATATTTTGTATTTCCACCCATTATTTGTAACAAATCAAAGTAAACTCTGTTCATTAGGTTGATTTAATTAGCATCAACAAATTATATGTATATTTCTTAGGATCCGCACGTATTGAAATTGCATGTATCTATTTGTATTATCTATTTCTATGAATATAAAATTATTCCTTTAAAAAAAAACTATGTCAAAGAAAATTCCGACTCAAAGGTACAAGTTAAAAAAAAAAAACAAAAAAAAACAGCCTCTTAAATTTTCCAGAAACTATAGTCAACTCACCGAAAATCCCGACACTTCAAATGAACACAATACATCATCTTACTACCACAAAAAGAATGTAAAAGGAACTTGACCTCGATATTGAGTCGGGAAATTCTTTTTTTTTTGGCTAGACTTCAGATGCAAATGAATTATTCAACAATTGTAACGGCTTTCACCGGCCATGAAGACGAACGCACTGCAAACCTTCGTAGCTAAATTTTTGGCGCGATGTCTCTTTGTGAGAGAGAACAAACGTTACTCAGTTTGGTGAACAAGATACATAAACTCAATAAGAACAGACTATATATATATATATATATATATATATATATATATATATATATATATATGAATTCAAAATTATACGAGCTTGGTGAAAGACTAGAGATGCTTTATGATTGCTGTGTAACATTTAGAGTTGTTTATATTCTGCACTTCGCTCTCACTTGTGTATATATTTCTTTCTTTCTTTTTTGTCGCGACCCATTTTATTTATCTCGCGACCCATTGAAGAGTCGGGACTCACAGTTTGACAAACCCTGGGGCAGAGCGTGCAAGGGCTTGATGATATCTCCCACATACCCTGGCGGACGCAGGTTCAAAGACTGATAATTTTTTTTACTAAGATTTCTCGAACATTCAGACCGGTAGACGAAAATAGATAAATATAATGTTTAATAAATAAACGGAGCGTCTACTCAAATACGAATGTCCACTAAAAATAACGTTTAAAGAGATAAGAATAAGTGAGTCCATCGATAAAGCTATAATTAATCTGAAGAAATTCCTTCAGGAATTGAAACGCATTAATTACGATTTTTTTCCCTTGGGCAATTCGATTTCCTAATGTAATATTAGGTTGATGCAAAAATAATGACGTAATGATGTCGTTTTTTGATGTATTTTTAACGTCAAAAAACGACATTATTACGTCATTATTTTTGCACCAACCTAATATTCGAATTTAATGGAAGAAATATATCAAAGATCTAATTTAATTATTTTTTATTAACATAGGCTTAATCACCATTATTATTATTGTCCTTCCAAGTAATCACAAGCTAATGATATTGTTTTGTCCCTATGATTAAGCTCACAGTTAAATTATATGAAACATTGAATCACTCTGTTTGCATAATTAAATCAGGATTGTTTGGTAGACTTCGGCATAGACCGTCATTACCTAGGACAAGATTCAGGAACTCCTATTGTATTGCTTGTCTGCTGACGTCTTAAATTATTTCAGAAACCATCTCTTTAGTATGATCCTATGCGGGAAGATAACTGAGACCACATTTTGGAAACGAAAAAAGGCAGCATCGTTTTAATCAAATTAGTGTGTCAAGACATTAAATTCAGGCAATCTGCGATAGCACCTGAATTCAAGAATTGTTAACAATTACCAACGTTTCCTTATATGGAGGTTAAAATAAGATTTTGTTTTAGCTCTTCCTTAGACTATTGTCGCTTTCGATTTGCATTATTCCAAAATATCTGTTTTCCATTGCTAGTCACAAATACGGCCGGAAATGGCAAGATACATTCCTGAGAGTATAAATAAATGTAGATTCCCAATCATGGGTGACATGTTTTCTACTTTAATGGCAATTGTAATATTAGCCGTTTCCTTATAAAATCCATTGGCTTAATAGCAAGTAATACTGTGGGTTAAATTTATAAAAACCTTTCTTTTAAAAAGAATTCAGTAATATAGTTTTCTCAAGTTTACTAACTGGCATCGTACTTTTAAATAGAGATGGGAGCTTCCTTCAAAAACTTTTGTTTTGATAGCGGAGTTAGAATGATTTATACAGATCAGGATAATGCAACAGAAGATGACCCTATGGTTGGTAACATGAGTGACTCAGATGAGGTGAGACCAAGATCTCCATTAAAAAGAACAGCACATCAGACTCAAGGGGAGATGAAAAAAGAGGTTGTAGAATAGGTTCGAGAATAACTAAAGGTATTAAACCTCCTCGATTCCTGGAAGTGTAGTGGATTGGTGAATAGGATTGTACTTAATTGAGTGGAGTAATGGAGAACGGCTCGGATTGAGGAATCGGAGACCCGAGTTCGAATTCCAGTCGAATCCATTACATTCACTTTCGTATTAATAACCATGGGAAAGATATCAATCCTCTTCTCCCCCAGCTATGGGTAAATAGAAGACCGGATAGCTCTGGATGGCAACTGGTCTACCGCAGAAAGAAATGGCAACCTACTACGAGAAAAAAAATCTGCCTCGTCAGTCATGTATCGAAAGAACATGATCGGCTAAGCGTGTATCACGCAGGGCACATAACTGACTGAAGAAGAAGAGGAATAAAGTGTATAGTAAACTAAGAGACAGGCGGAAGTTGTCTACTGATCACGTGTCATGGAACAACAAAATATAATATGTTTTAAGTAGTGATGAATGTTAAAATATTGATTATGTCATTAATTTGTGTTCGAATTACATGGAGTAAACATTGTAGTTGTCGCTGTTGAAAGTTCTCAAGTGATGTAGATTCTGTTATTTGGTACAGGTCTTTGTTGGTGATTTTCTAGCGCCAATCTTTAAATAACCTACAAAAATTTGATAAGCTGTAGAAAACGGATGAGTAAATCAATCATTCATTTAATTTAGTGCCAGTCATCAAGATTGTAAGAAGGATAATCTTCAGGACGGCTCGGTCAAAGCAATTTTTAACCATTGCTCTTAGAAAGCGGTTGCCGAGTGTTTAAATATTTCGGAAGAGGTTTGCAGCCATGCACGATATCCATATGAAAGTCTCCTTCTGGCGAGACTATTTTAGAATATAACGACATCTTATACCTTTCCAAATTGTAGCATATAATGGTGAACTACTAAAGGGGTTGAATGTAGCTTGGGAGATAAGTCTTCAGACAGAACAGCAATCGTTAAACTCAAACGCTTTTAAGCTCCGTCAAGGCGGGAAAGTGATGATTGGGCGGCTACAGCCAAGATGAAGCAGCAATATTCCATTTCTTATCTGATATGTCGCTTGTAAAGTGTTTGGTAGTAGGTAATTTCTAGAGAGAAACATGTCACCAAAAGTTTTTACAGTCTTTCTAGCGATAGATTGTATAAATAATTTCCACTTGGTGTCTGAGGTGAGCTTGCCTCCCAAAAGATGAACAAGGAAAGGCGTCACATTGAGAGTATAACCATTTAGTAAAATTGGAGAAATTTCAGGGTGTTCCTCCAGGATGATGAAACGTTAGTAGCTTGGCTTTGCAGGTACTGAATGCAACAAGCCAGTTTTTCATTTAATGAACTGTTAAAGCAAGTGTAACTACTAGGCAAGGTGTTTCTTAATTCTGAGATAAACGTCTGTGTCACTTCGGGTTTTATGCATATAATTTCGCCTGGGTCTTGGTTTGATTCTTCTCTTCATTAAAGGTGCTGGTATTAATTGCTTCTCTTGGTTGATCCATCCGCCTGAGAGTCAAGGATCCGAAACTTATGCTAATACTAATGATAATATTAGTCATTTCCCTACACTAAAACATTTAATATTCATTGACCGAGCAGCCAGTAGTGCATTCGGTTGAAACTTAGACAATCTTTCTCTTAAAACAATATTTTTAGGAAAAGAGCTATCTCAAGTCCTGTGACTGTTATCGCTCTTTCCACTATTGATTGGGGGGTGAGGGTCCTTCCTAAGCCTTTATTTGTGGAACATTAACATCTTGATTATGTCATTATTTTCTCCTCGTATTACATGTGCTAGCCATTTTAGTATTTGCTGCTGTTGGTAGTTCGCAAGTGATGTTGTTTATTTGTTACAGTTCTTTGTGAATGTGTACCGCCAGTGCACAATGTTCAACGATGTGATTTCTGTCAAGTCCCTAAGGCTTGAGTCGCTCAAATATTTTTTTCACAATTCATCCCAGGAAGCGGATGAATGCAGCTGACGTCTTAGATATTTCTGAACAGGTTTTGTGAAATACCTGACATCCATATGATAGTCTTGATCTGACGAGGCTATTTAATAACATGACTCGAGTTTTTAAGATGATATTTTGGATTTGTAGCACCCTGCAGTGTTAGAGGAAAACTACTTCTGGCGTAAACTATACTATACTAGTATCTCTTAGAGAGGCTATCCCATCAACATTCGCGTAACATCAGAAGTAGTGCATTGCAATTTTGTGTATGGGATTCGGAACATGTACTAGTTGTAGTTTTGATATCTCCATGCCATGATAAATGGCGTGATTTCTGGCAATTAATCTAGGTATTTTTTTATTTTTTTTTTACTTATACCACTTCGTGGTTGGGCTGGTGTTTTTTAACTGTCCCCTCGCCTTCCGATTTTAGATAACTGAAAATATTATTCAATCTAACACTGTGACATCCAACCGTTACGTCAAATTGTGACGCCAGCCAATCCCGAGTCTTGTCCTGCTGTCAGGGCAGCAATTGTGGCATCCAAAACCGATCCAGAGTCTTATCCCGGTCGCGGCGCCAATTGTGATGATCTAACCTTTAAGTGATTCGGATGGGAATCTGGTTAGATTCAGTATCAGCCTCGTCATTCCCAACTCGCTTCCAACGTCTGGTTACCGAAGTAACTACTTTGATCTCCAGTCTGCCTACCCACGTTGTGAATTGATCTTAGGCAGACGAAATCAATCAGCGTTGGGGCCGTACTGCAAGCTCGAGTTCGAATGAGGGCGGTATCGCACAAGTACGGGCAAAATAAAATAAAATAATAAGTCGAAAATGGTATCAAAAAAAGGATAACAATACTTTATATCTGGTTGCTGGATACATAGGACTGCGTCTATCTCCCGACCCGCTATATGGATTGTGACACGTGGTGTTCAAGCGAAATTCACAAAACTTATTTTGGTGGTGTGAGTCTAAGTCGTCCTTCAAAAAATAAATTGTTCTTGGTTTGAAGATGAGTTCGGAAGTTGCTCGAATCTTTGTCAGCTCTTCGTAGCGGGGCTTCAGAGTTCTCAACTGGAACTCTCTCTCGAACTCAAAACTAAAATCAACTGAAACTCTAACTGAAACTGCTCGCTGCGACTTTGCTTATATGGACGCCGGTTCAAAACCGGGGGTGGGCTCGTTGGGGTTTGAGGTTCCTTGATAAGTCTAAATCCATAAACCCCTTCTTTTGTCTTCGGTCAGGAAAAATTCATTATTTCCCTTTTTGGAAGTCTTCACTTACTCCCACCTTCTCTTATTTTCATATGGACATCTTCCCACTTCTTCGTAGTAATCCCTCATACTTTTACTCACTGCGGCTGCCTCTTTGCGTCACATGATCACTTCCGCCTAGCTGGTTAGCGTTCAACCAATGGTCGATCAACAGTGTGGGCGTGACTAGACTAGCCTTGTTCTTAAAAAAATATATATTTTGTTCAAAGAAAAAAGAATTATCTTTTTCTTTTCCTTTTCTTTCTTTTGTTTCTCTCTTCTTCTCTGGCCGCCAAGAAGACAATACGACCCGTAGAGTGACAATCTCAATTCTTATCCTAACGTCACGGCATATGGAATTCTTCAATCAGATTTTCGCCAGCACCAAGAGTCTAGTCAACCAGACACAATCATTCTTCGGTGCCAACGAAATATTGTTTCACTGTCATATTCAAATTCCAACAGAGCCCAGATGTGTTTTCTCTCAATGACACCTCCCATCGACAAAGACCCAACCTAGAGATGACTCTCTTTGTGTGTGGTCAACAGATGACCTATTAAATTGTTTTCAGACAGCATCATGACACAAGTAAACCTTTATCTATTTAAAACTCTGTATCACCTGGTGTTTGTCAATTAGCTTTATGACAATGGCCATAAGAATTTTCACCATTCTTCATTTATCAAAACAACATTTTCAAATGTCTCTTCTCGTAGGTGACTTTATCTTTAAAATTTTCCTCGCAGGGAATTTCACCACTCCCGACAATCAGTTAATTTTTTATCTATCTAAACGAAACAATGTATCAACCTGGGCCCTGTCAGCCAGCTCCAAGACAATGGCCGACAGGACCCTCACCAGTGTCTTCCATTATCAAAATAACATTTTCAAATGGTATTTCTCGTGGGTGGCCTCCGGTATCATATAAGTTAAGTTTCGCCTCTCTTTTTTCTTTCTTTTCTTTCTCTTTTTCCTTTCCTTCTTTTTGCGCCTCTAAATGGTGTCACAACACTATTAGATTACTTATGGGATGACTGAGGTTTAATATTGTCTCAGTCTAATCCAATCTGATCTCTCTCAATTCACGCCTGGTTTTAATCAATCTAATCCGTTATCTGGCATCTATTTTAATTTCCGAAATGACTGCTATCTTTAACGAACTCAGTCTATTGACTAAGCAAGTCACAAATGTAATTTGTAGACTGATCGCTAAATCTTTTTCAGAAATATATATTCTTAAATGATCTGCAAGAATAATCAGATAAGTATTTTATTAAGCAGATATAGTAATCGAATGCCGAATCTAATTTATTCCATTAAATGACAGAGGATTATCGTTAATCACTTTCATTAAAGTCACATAAGAATATATTTAATCCAATTCATTTAATGGTAGATTGGATTCAGCGCCCAATTCATAGATTCAAATCAGTGTTATCTATTAACTGCAGTGTTTCTAATCAATCAGATTAACTAATTATTTTAATTCCTAAGTTTATCATTTATCCGTTTTTGTTCTCTTAATTAAATATAATTCATTTAGTTTTATTCAAATCTAATAAATCTAATATTTTTTATGATTAGAAAATTAAAAGGTTTAATTTAAAGTTAATAAGTATTAATTTATAATCCTTTATTTAAGTTAAAGATCCAATCAAACTAATTGATTAACTGAGAAGTAATATGGATCAATATTCATTTATCTACTCCGTCACGGCTGAAGTTCCGACGTACGATATTACGTGTGTTATTATATTTAATAGCTTCATCACTGTTGATGGCGCATAAAGTTTAATGGTTAAGTAAACAATTATATATTTTAATGGTTATGTATAGTGTTAATATTTTAAATTATTTTAATGTCTAAGTAACCAATTATATATTATAATGGTTATTTATAGTGCTAGTATTTTTAATTACTTTAATGGTTAAGTAACGAATATTTTAATGATTATTTATAGTGTTAATATTTTAAATTAGTTTAATGGATGTTTATAGTGTTAATACTTTAAATTAGTTTAATGGTTAAATAACCAACTGCCTATTTTAATGGTTATTTATGGTGTTAATATTTTAAATTAGTTTAATATTTAAGTAACCAATTATATATTTCAATAATTATTTATAGTGTTAATATTTTAAATTAGTTTAATGTTTAAATAAGCAATTATATATTTTAATGTTTAATTATGGAGTTAATATTTTTTTATATTGAAGAATGTGTTTTGGAGATAATCATGGTTCAGTAATACAAGTTTTACTAATTAACCCATAGCTAGGAGGAAGACAAGGTAGATTTATACCTTTCTCAATTGTATTTGCGCGTAAATACATATAACGAAACCAGCGGGGACTGGAACTCGGCCCTCCGATTAACATTTCCGTTATCCTTTAGACCACCCGCACATCCAAGCTTACAGAAATTGTTATTTCCAAGCTGTCACCCATTTAGGTGAACGTTGATGACTTTGCTTAACTTCAGTTATCGTACAACAATCGGTGCTTCATCGTGATGTAGTGTAATCCGCATGTTTTTGTTCGTGACGAGTCTTAAAGATATTTTCTTCCTTCCACCAAATGCAAGAGAAAACTCATGGCTGAGTATCAAAACAACACGAGTTTCTGTCATGTATTGGCTTCACTCGCTTTAAGAATAAAATAGTTAAGGCAATATCATTTTCCTTAATCATACTGGAAATCAGTACGTATGTTTACTTCTAAAATCTTCTCTAAACTAACCGAGAATCCTGCATATTTATGAAGGGAGATGTTTATGAATACACGCACATATACATATCGATTTATAACGGAAGGAGCGTTGGATGCGACCTATGTCAAGCCGAAGGGTAGAAAGTCTTACAAGACGGGGGTTGGCGGAATGTAGACGTGGGAGTGGCTCCTTGGTAAAAAAAACAAAAAATAAATAAATAAAAACAAAATAAATCAAGAATAAGCAACAATTTATAAATAGCTAAAGCTCCGCTTTGTTAAACCAAATAGAAAAACGGAGTCGTTCATTTAAAAATAAAAAAGAAAGAAAGAAAAAGATAAGAAAAGAAAAGAAATATATGACGAGGTTTACATTATGAACATTTTTGCTTCCCTCTCCCTCAATAAGTAGAGCCATCATTCTCGACTGCATTAACTTGCTTTCTTTCTTAAACGCCTGACGTTTGCATCGAGTCGTGCAACTGACAGTCGCGGTATAGTAAGAGGTCAGAGACGTTTACTATTATATAATACTAAAAAAAAAAAATAAAAAATAATTCTCACTGCAAGTCAGCTTTCAAACGGTATTTACATGATCTATTTTGCTGTAGGAAAATTCAATTTACAAATCACTGCTTTAATCCAAAGAGAATGCAATTTCATAAGACGAAAAAGTATAGAAAGTGCTTTGTTTGCTAGATCGTCCACGGTAAATTTACGTCCAGTTTCTTACAACTGTTCACTTTCTTTACAGATCCTCTATTATCACAATGTGGGGGTACTTAATAATAAAACGAATAAAAACAAAAGCAGTAGAAATTTCATGAACTCTTCTAGACGACATGTCCAGGCACTTCTGAGAAAAAAAAAAAAAAAATTTACAATTTTTTAAATTTTAGCGTCCCAACATTTTCAACGTTTCTTGTCGCTGCATAATTATAACTGATGGTTGTTTTTTTTGTTTTGTTTTTTATATCTCCCTCTTTCGTGCAACTGCATAATTCAATCAACAAAATCATTATTTTAATCTGATGATGACTATCTAGAGGTCGAAACGCGTTACACAGATTTTGTTTACATTTTGTCATTCATTTGGCTAGCAAAATATATGTGTAAAGTTTATGCAAATGAATACTCTGAAATATAGAAATATATTAGATATCGTTTTTTTTGTTTTGTTTTTTTATAAAACAATTTTAAATTTTTTTCGGATTTTTCATTGCGCCTCCGTTGCAACCAAATGTGAAACATAGTCGGGGAAAAAAAATTCTTTATTTCAAGTACTTAAAATTTCTGCTGCATTTGCATTTAAAGGTTCATGCAACAAATTTACAGCCTACAAACTGCTTCTGCTATTCTTGATAGCGCCATTATTCATAAAATGTCAAAGGATCTTTTTCTGTTAATTCACCGCAAAATAAAAAAGAAATTATATTAACTAAAATTGACACCACATTCTCGTAGACCGCGGTCATTCCATTGCACTCAGGCTGGGTTGACTTTTGCGATCGCCGCAAATGTGGACGAGTCGGTGTGCTATTTCTAAGCGTGGGGTTAACATTCGCGCTCACCACGATATAAGTTATGCGTCATGCGTGATTAGGCAATCATATATCTTTCGATACATGACTAATGAGGCAGATTTTTTTCCCGCGGTAGTTTACCATTTCTTTCTGCGGTAGACCAGTTGACATCCAAACCCGATCTGGCCTGCTATTTACCCGTAGCTTGGTGGCAGAGAGAAAAAGAAGATTCATAGCTTTCCCAAGTAAGTGAATGTAATGGATTCGACTGGAATTCGAACTTGGCTCTACAATTCCTCAGTCCGAGCCGCTATCCATTACTCCACCGTATACTAGCTTTTATTCCAATTTTCTTTATATTTTACCCATAGCTTAGGGTAGAAGAAGAAGAGTCCTACCTTTCCCAAGGGTATTAGCACGTTAGATTGAAACTCTAAATCTACTCTCCGATTCTTCAATCCGAACCGCTATACATTACTCAACCGTGCCTGATAAACAAACCAAAAACATAATTCTTTTAAATTGTAAAAATTTCTTGTAAGTACCTCGAATATCACCCGCACTTACGAAATGTGAATAACTACCTGATTTGGGGTAATTTTTCATTCTGATGTTTCGTCTTGTTGCGAGAAAAGCTAAACGCTGATTTACAATTTATAATTTCAAAAGAGTGCCAAATATTTAATAAAAATAAATTTTCATTTAAAATTGATAATTTCTTGGGGTGAATTAATATTTATGATAAATAACTTTACATTATTTGGGGTGAATTAAAAGAAAAGATCTAATGTTACCAGTTCAATTGCAAGACCATGAAATAATTATTTCCATCTTAGAGTCAAGCAGTTCGTTTACTCGTAAAACACGCAATCCACATATATGTCTTTCACAAGAGAAGAGTCCCAAGGCCACGTTTGCTTAATCCTTTGCTATTCATTTCCAAAGTCAGCCCGTTTTACTGACTGATTACTTAAGTAATCCTTTAAACCGGGTCTTAGATTGACTTCACACCGGTTTTGATATCATGTCTAAAACGACCTTCAATCTTTCGGGAAACAAATGTTTCAACTGAGATCTCCAAGACACATCAATCGCTATTCTAGTAAAATAAATATTGTTGAAGTGAAATTCGTGGAGATTATTTGTGCGTTTTAAGGATTTTTGTCTTAGCCGAAAGTTATTTATCTATTAATCAGAATGAATTTGGTTTACATCTGCCTCGCAAATATTTATTAATGAAGAATTATTTCAAATACACCAGAAATGGATGAATATTTAACTTAGCTCAGACCCCGAAATAACAGGATTATTAGAGTGTCCATAAATCACTCAAATTAGAAATCCCATAATCTCTCTATGAGGCATTTGTTAAGTTTCCGATGTTTTTTTTCTTTTTTTTTTTTTTCTCAAAAGCAGACAAACACAGAGCTGCTTTAGATTTAACTGACGCACGGGTTATGTATAGACAGTGACCCAGAATGTAATATGTCTGAGCAGAATGCATTTACTTACGCGTAAATATTCATGGGAAAGTTATAAATCCATATGCTCCGCAAACTATAGATTAAATAGAAGAAATACATATAGCAAAAATTGTTGTTATTTTCAATATAAATTGTTAATGCAATATTCACTTGGTAAAAATTATTAGTTTTAAAATCCAACATATGTTTTACTTTTAAATATACTTCGAAGAGTTGATAAGCCGTCAAAAAGAAATTAATCAATCTATCTAACGTAAGAGAAATCAACATCTATGCCAAAATCTAAATATTTGAATTCATTATATATATATATATATATATATATATATATATATATATATATATATATATATATATATATATATATAAGAGAGAGAGAGAGAAGAGAGAAAGAGAGAGAGAGAAGAGAGAAAGAGAGAGAGATTTTGCATATCGTTTAAGAAATGTTTTTAGGCAAATAGGTAAATCCACGAAAATTATCCCGGTCCACGCGCACAATACAGGAAACTACTTGTTGGTTACGCAGATAGAGTAGATCGCGAAAATAAAAAAAAAATCAAATTCTCAAGGCCCACACTTTCAAAATAAACCAACCAACATTCAACAAAATCAATTATGAATATACCAACATTTTAAAGTGTATATAATAATTTATCAGATTTCTAACCAGCTCCCTTATATTAAAACGCTTGTTTTGCAAAAATAACCAAAACTGAAGCTGATGAATATAAAAATTTAAACCAACTATAACATAACTATAAATCAACTATAAAATTACTATAATTCAATTACAAAATAACTATAAATCAACTATAACATAACTATAAATCAACTAAAATAACTATAATTAAACTTTAAAATAACTATAAATCAAGTATAACATAACTATAAAATAACTATAATTCTACTATAAAATTACTATAAATTAATTATAACATAACTATAAAATAACTATAAATCAACTATAACATAACTATAAATCAACTAAAAAAACTATAATTAAACTCTAAAATAAATATAAATCAATTATAACATAACTATAAAATAACTACAATTCAACTATAAAATTACTATAAATTAATTATAACATAACTATAAATCAACTATAAAATAACTATAAATTACTTATAATATAACTATAACTCATCAACTATAAAATAACTAAAATTCAACTACAAAATAACTATAAATCAATTATGACATAACTATAAATCAACAATAAGATGACTATAATTCAACTATAAAATAACTATAAATCCTTTATAACATAACTATAAATCAACTATAAATTAACTTTAATCAACAATAAAATAACTATAACATTGTTTAAAGAAGAACCCATCACAACGGAATGCAGATTTTATTGCAGTTATAATAAGTTCGTCTGTGTAAATTACCCCTGAAGATGATCATGGAAAAACTCGAAACAGACAACGAATGTCTATTATGCTTGATCATGCACCCTTCTAAACTTCGGATACTGGCACTGTTGATAATTTTTTTTTCTCTCTCTCACTTTGTCATGCACGACATCATTGAACCCCATTACGAATTTACGACCTGCGTCTGTTATTCCGCGACCGTTATCGTCGCATAGCGGACATCTATGTAAACATAACAGGGCGTCATCTTTGATGGTAAACGTCTCTGTGGCAATGTCCATATAACCACTCTGATGATGGCTCAAGTGAGCCGAAAGATTAGATCGAAGAAGAGCATAATAATAACATATCGAAATGTTGGAAGGTTTTCTTCTTTATTTTGTCGCGTGGCTAAAGCCACTATACGAAGCTTAGAACGGCTTATGATCAAACACAATAGACATTCGTTGTCTGTTATATTCATTTATATCACTCATTTGCACCTATTGATAAAACCAACAACCCAGCCTGTTGCTAAATTTACAATATAGATAATGAATATATTATTCAGCATAAAATACATCCTAATGAATTAATCTATTAATGAATTACATGAATATTAATGAGTGCCATTGAACTAGGCCTTTGTTGCATTCATTAACCACATCTGCAGATCGTCTCATGATTTGTATTTTGTCTGTTTGTTTTTTATCTAATACAAGCAATAATTAACAGCATCACAGAGATGTATGTAGCAACTTCAGTGAACATATCGTCCAAGTGGATAAACAGAGTAGTTGATTGATCAATAATTGATTCAGTGAATGATTGCAACTAAAATATGAGCGGCGAACAAGGAAATAGACCAATGAATGATCAGATAGTAATAATCAATAGTCTCACCATGTCTAATCGCTCACCATGTCTAATCGCTCGTTGATTTCCCCATACTAATATAAACAAGTATCAGACAATCAGTTGCGTTTCGCGTCGTTTCCAACATCTCGTGAACTATCGGTATTTCTTCAGGCTCCATCACTGCACCACAGACTGAATGATCAACAGACAATTCTCTGATGTCTTTTCTTCACTTTCCAAAGCAAATATTTCTTTACATAACTTTGACAAGCAACTCTCAGATGGCGTAAAAGTTGGTGTGAAAGATGCTAGTATAACCCAGAGCATATAATGGCAGCAGATTGCCTGCATAGAGATAGAAAATAAATTTAGTAGCTAAATAAAAAAAAATAGAAAGTTGCCCGAGAAAATGATGCGTCTTTATTCAAACTCTACAGCAACGCTAATCTAAGGGAACTGGATATACTTTACCAGGTTTTCTTATGAGTAGACATAATCTTAATATTATAACATACGCAGTTGACACTGTGTCGAAGGCCGACTCCTAAAAGAAAATACAGGGTCTCGAATCAGTTTGGTAGAAGAAAACAAGAAAATAAATTATCAACCATCATCTGGTAAAAGACTGTATCGTTATCAGAAAGAGAAAAAGCCGAAGATGCAAGTTATCAGTTGAAGATATAAATCTCCAACAGAAGAATTAGTTTAAATATTTGGCAAGCGTTTTAACAGAGAATGAGAAATGCGACTGATTCTCGAACTTACATTGGACTAGTAAATAACGCATTCTAAAGAATGTGAAGACGCATGCTTTTATAATTCTACATAGTGTCGCACGGTTTACAATCTCCGAGTTCTTAAGGCTGTTTATATAAAATTTCACCAACCAAGACTATGCAGACAAAAAGAGCATTTTATGCTCTCTTTACGATTGATCGAGGGACTGTGAATTTATTCTTTTACATTTTATACTCTTGTGGAACATCTTAATCATTTTATTAATTATTTATAATCACAATTTATTTTATTTTAATCACGTTCCAAATTTCCCTCCTCTTTCCTTATTATTGCCGTGTCTTGATTATTTTTTTTATTTCGCCAACGATTGCTTTTGAAAAAAGTGTTGCTTGAAAGGATCCTAAGGTAAAAAAATGACGTCTATTTTGTTTAAATCTATAGATACATATATAGATAGATATACCGATAAATATATACATAGAGAGAGAGATATATAGATACATATACAGCTAGATCGATACATAGATAGAGATAATTATTTTATGTTCTGTATAACTAGAAATTTATACCATAAAATTGTTATTCAATTTTTACTCGGGAAAGGTGAAAACTTTGGAGATGTAGGAAGATATTGTATTATTAACCAATGATTTCCTGAGACGTTTCTTTGAATGCGTTATATATATATATATATATATATATATATATATATATATATATATATATATAGGTTACCAAGGCTAAATTGTCGCCATTTTATATTTTTAATTTTGCACAGTATTTTAGAACCTATTGGAAATCGTCTGTGAGAAAAAGACCCCCATGACGCAATTCACTCCACCCGAAATTTGGAAACAACATGCTATAATGTTTGGCATTCGCACCAGAATCTCCAATACGGACATTTCAGAGTTTTGGGGGTGTTAATCTGCGGACAATGCAGAGGATTCGGAAATAATCTGATGGTAATTACGAAAGTGTTTGAAATGATCATTAGTGGGGTCGAAGTTTTGCCTCCATTTATCGTTCCACCGGCCCAAAGACTCTACAGGGAGGCCTACATCAAGTGCCTTAAGAAGGTAGTGCCGCTCTGAGTCAAGAGGGTGACAGCTGAAAGGCCCTATGTTTGATAGATATCAGTTATCAATTATCTCCTGTTAATTTTCCCTCTGAAAGTTCTCCACTGCCATAACCGGGTATTGAACTCACACTCTTTGGTCTTGTCACTGGATCTAACCAACGCCTTTATCCACTGTGCCACGTGTCCTTGAGGACATCAAACATGGCACGTGGACCTAGAACAGTCTACCCCAGTGAGCGAAATAAAGGGTTCAGTTCGATATTCCAACCACCTGAAGAAGGCCGGAGCGTACAACGGCCGAAACGGTGTGATAAATATGGCGACAAAGATGAGGAGAATAGTTCGAATAATATAAATAATGTGCAAGACAAGATTGCTAACCATTACACCACGCACGCCGAGGTGCCCAACCTACAATCGTAGTAGGGAGAAAGAATGGCTCGCTTCGTTACAGGTTTAGCAATTGACTGGTATATTTTTAGTCGTGTGTTTGTTCTTTGAACCTGGCAACTCCAAACCTAGAAATACGGAAACAATCTAAAAAAATCAACGAAAAATATAGAAAAGAAAACTGTTGAATGAATAAAGGGAGTGACAGACAGAAACAGGATCTCATACTAAAAACCATTGTGCTTTTGCAGATGGGTGTGTGCTCATGAACGGGGCGTGGAGAAAACGTGAATAAAACTAGCAATTGAGAAAAATGGGCACTTTGTCTTCATCGACTCTCTTTATCTTCTGTTTTACAACACGATAGTTGCATAAAAACATTATTATTAAGAGAAGATAAATCAGTAATTTAAAAATCCGATAGGGAGAAGAGGAGGGTGAGATAAAGAGGATAGTTTGGTGAAATATTTACTATAATTCTATAGATTTACTTTTTTATTAATAAAGAAAACGCCCCAAAGAATTTAAATTGTTTATTTAAATAAGGCCGTTGTTAACTGTGGCAAGAACTAGCTTGTTAATTTTAACTCCCCCAAAACTGATTTCTTTTAATCGTCTATGAGAAAGAAATGATTTGCATGAGGTCGATTTGATGCTAAACGCCAAAACATTAATTTTGCTTTCTTGGACTAACTTTTCCCGCTGACATGAGGGAGAAAAATTATATTGAATCAGTTGCTAGACCGGCTTAGATAGTAGCAAACCGCCCACATCCGCTGCGTTTTTCACCAGCGGGAAGTAAGTTCGTCTAAAATTACTTTTTCCCGCGAACTACTGATCTGGGGAAGAAACTGCCAAGAGGATGTTTCTCTAATCCCTACAAAACCTGTTCAAGTCTACAGTTAACCGTTATCTTTGTAATCGTATAACAACGCTCACAGGTCGTCCAAGACTGCCAACAACGCGGTTGATCGATGAAGATCGCTTCGATCTCAGGTCTGCCCTATCCCACGTTGTGATTTACGTTTGATTATAAGGAAAGCAAAATCGAATAATCGCAGGTATCTTTGTGTTGGGCTGGTTCAAGCAGGACGAAGACGTACAGGAAAAAAATAACACTCGAATAAATTGAACAAAAAGTAAATTCTGTTTTTATATCAGTACTTTGTACAATAATTGGCTTATATCAGAGTTCGCATGCAATTAATTATCAACCCAACCCGCGTCTATATTGGAAGTGATATTACTGTTGACTTGGTAAAGTTTGTTTTGCTGTTTCGGTAGAGTTCTGCACAAAGCTGAATTCGGGGTGTTCACTTAGCAGGCAGTCACTTGAGGTTTATAACGACCGGTGATTGGGAAGAACTCTCTTCCGCCTCTCTCCTGTCTTCATTTCTGTATCCCAAATCGCTACGCTCATTCGCATTTATAGACATTAGCTTAAATTGGCGCGGAGCACGGCGCAGCGGAAGAATTGTTTTTGTTGGCAGCTTACTTCGCAATTTCAGGGAATTACCTTCTCCCACTCCCTCTTATCATTACCTCTCAT
>OZ010582.1:86898422-86958422 GCA_963932145.1 Acanthosepion lycidas | reverse complement strand
CTAAACAAAATAAACACAAAACGATCAGCTTTAAAAAAAGGACTCGTAACTGGAAAAAACGAATGAAAAAAAGAATGTTAACAACAAATACTTTTTCACACCCAACCCAATTCTGCGGAATCAGAATCAACGTTGAGTTTAAGCAAGCGAATGAGCCAATTGGAGTAAAGTGCCATGCAGATTTAAATTATTCTCACGTGTGACGAATGCAGCTATAGATTTTTTTGGCATGCTAGTTAACATTTGTATCAGTCAGCTGTTGGCTCTCACGCTGGCCAATAGAATCTTTCTGCCTATTCGTGGCAGCCAGCTATTGGCTCTCAGTCTGGCCAGTAGAAAATGGCCCTCAATAAGAAGTGCTTTTTAAAAACTCAAGATTGCGTTTGTTGCGTTTCTCCATTGTATATCCTCTCAAACATAAAGAGGAATTGCCAGAAGGTAATGGTAATTAATCTGAAGAATTTCCTTCCTGGAATGAAAAGCGTCACTTATATTTTTCACCCATATTGTCCTTTACTTACCCACTATTTAAAAGTGTGTATATATATATATATATATATATATATATATATATATATATATATATATATATATACTTTTAAATAGACAGTATGCACGGTGGAGTGATAAAGTTCGAAATCCAGTCGTAATCCATTACATTCACTTACGTTCTAATACTCTTAGGAACACTCTTCCCATGTTCGTGTAAATAACAGGACATGTCGGATTCTATAGCGTTGGATGGCAATTGGCCTACCATAGAAAGAACCTGCATCGTCAGTCATATAGCGAAAGATACATGATCGCCTAAGCGTGTATCACGCATGGCATGGCACATAACTGATATATATATATATATATATATATATATATATATATATATATATATATATATATATATATACTTATTATCTTTCATATCCTTGTGCGTGTGCTTTTGGCTTCTGAACAAAAAAATAATCTAACAAAAGAGTGATAAAAGTCCTTTAAAGAGATAATTTTACGCCTCAATTTAGTATATCGTCTCTATGAATATTTATTTATTGGCAGAATTTTATGTGTAACTCCAGTCTCTTCCTGAAACCTCTTTTGGATTTTACGAGTATTGCCATTACTTGTTTTCCCCAGGCTGAATGGCATTTATGGCGTTGACGAACCGAAAAGAATTGTTCTACAAGTGGTATGTTCGATTGTGTAATGGTGTAGGAAGAAAACAAATAGCAAAGATAGAAATACGCCATGAATATTAAGAAAAATGGTAGTATTTTTTTTTATTTTTATTACTTCAGCTGGTGATTTTTATTTATTAATAAATGCATTTTATTGCTAGTATTCCTAACTATGAACAATATATATATATATATATATATATATATATATATATATATATATATATATATATAGATAGATAGATAGATAGATAGATAAACCTAGAGAGCCAGACAAACCTATTAAGGTTTCACCTAAGCGAATCGTCAGGGAAGGCTAGCCTGGTAGGTTTGTCTGGCTCTCTAGGTTTAACTAGGTCTTCTCTACTCATTGTATTGAACACTTTATTTAGTTGTTTTGGGTACTCGCATCGGGTTTTTTTCTTTGGGTCTTGAACTCGTATGCTGGACGATTATTTTCGGTTAACGTACATGTTCTTGGTTCTTTCTTTTTCATACCTTTTTTGCCTTTGGTTTTGTCTTTATTTTCAAATCAATATACCGAAGATTTTCCGAGAGAGTACTGTTTCTTACACTTATAAGATTTATATTAAGAATAAGTATATATATATATATATATATATATATATATATATATATATATATATATATATATATATATATATATATATTATTATTATTATTATTTTTATTTTCTTTGCTTTCTGGCGTTTAAATATTTCTTTCCGGGTCCCACCCAGAGACCTAAGGTTAGAAATGGCATCATGACACTTTTCACTGACAAAAAAAAAAAATAAATAAATAAAAAAAAAAAAAAAAAAATAAAATAAAATAAAAATTACATAGATAAACCCCTTCTTAAAGTGTGGGCTGTACTTGTCAGAACAATTTTTTGTATCTCCTTGAGGCATGGGATCCAGGAATTCCTTGCAATTAGTCTACTGCAATCTTTTCCAACCAGTCCTAGGGCTCCAACTACAACAGGGATTGTTGATGTTCCCATATGCCACATTTTCGAGATTTCTATTTCAAGGTCCTTGTAATTTGACAGCTTTTTAATATCTTCAAACATACATTGCAGTCAGCAGGGACTGCCATATCAATAAGGAGGTAACGTTTATGTTTGTGGTCTTTAATAACAATATCTGGGCGGTTGGCTTTGATTGTTTTGTCAGTGTGAATTGTGTAGTCCCTTAGAATTGTAACAGGTCCTATTATTATTAAATAATAATTCCATATTATATTAAATTATTATATTACTTTTAGCAATGTTTATATTTTTCTGTAAAACTTAACATCCGTTAATTTTTTCCCTGTCAACATGAAGAGAATGTGCGACGAGGATGACAGGAGGGCTCGACTCGCCCACCGGCATCCACCACTCACACTTCTCTGTATCTTCTGCTCACGACTCTTCCTGAATAGGCTGGGCCTTCATAGCCATCTCCGTCACCGTCACCAGGAGGGGGAGAAAGAGAATTAGGAAAGAGGATGATGAACCTGATGCGAACGGGTGTCGACTTCTTTTTTTTTATGTGCCATATACTTTCAGGACGTAGGCGATCATGGCTCTCCACCTCCTTCGAACAAGTTCCTTTCCTCTGCTTCCTCTCCCAGATCACTTTCTCGCATCCACCCGCTCAAGGTCGTCACGTATGTCACGCGCTGCTTTCCCCTGTGTCTCTTTCCCTCTATTTGACCCGTGAGTATCAGACACTTCAGACCCTCCTTACTCATTAATGTTAAGTATAAGCCTTCTCCTTATTTCTAACCTATCATCGTTGCTCACATGCTCGGTTTATGATATCCTTAGCATCCTTCTGTAGAACCACATCTTCGTCGACTCGAGTCTCTTCCTCATCTTTGAGGAAATCGCCCAACATTCGCTGCCGTAAAGAAGAAAAGATGCCATGTAACAGTTCGAATAATGGAAAACTAAATATGCCTGAATAACAATCTGATTCGGAGAAAAACTGAATGTTCTTTTCTTAAGGCCCTAAATCTGGATAAGCGAAAAAAATATCGGACAAATTAAGTTAGAAAACCCTGTAGTATTTGAATATTAGACTGGCCAATACAATTCTTGGTGCCAAGAAACAAATGACGTTTTTTGCTAATTTTATGGTGTTGATTCCGAAAATGACCTTAGTTTTTCATGGTTAGTCACCATTTTTATTGTACTGAAATTGCTCATATTTTGGAAAAAAGAACTTATGATCCTGGCTGATCGCAAAACTTAGTTAATAAAGGCCGTTAATTTCAGGTAGGCCGAGCAATTTATGCCAGCCACCTGATATAGTGTAACCAGGATATAAGAGAGTTATCGGGACCGGAAACGAAGTATCTTATATCCTGGTTTCTCTTATATCCGGGTTTGGTCTATTTTGTTTAGGTAAGTATGGCTCTAATTTGGGACCAGAGAAAATCTCTCTTATATCCGGGTTTATCTTACATCCGGGTCTCTTATATCCGGGTTACACTGTATAAACTATTTTCATAAGAAAAAATTGTTTTTGAGTCAAAAATTTTAAAATAGATTATTGAATTTCTCCAATTCATCGCACAAATTCAAATTAACTTGTAAACTTTATCAGTAATACATTTTAGTATACCTGAAAATTAAAGTGACATAAAAAATGAAATCCTAAATTCTTCTGTTTGATATTCATAGATTTATCCCATCTTTTTTATCACTTAACTACGGAAGGAAACAAAGCACATTGAGAGCATTTTTTTTTTTACAGTTGGAAAGAAATTAAAGACACCCTAATTGAATGTGCCTATTCCACTGTACACGTTAATTCCGGAGCCTCAAAAGGGACTTAATTAACATTGGACATGACAGACAATCAAGAAAGAGTAAAATTTTACCCTAGTTCTTATGTTGATATTTATCAACACCCTCACGTGGAGTTAAATGTGGCACAAGGCCGGTTTAATGTGGGTATCTCCAAGCCCGTAGGCTCGGCCAAAAATATGACCTTTGAACCCGCCTAGACGGGTTCAGGTCCTGTCTACCTCCCCGAAGGAAACCTTGCCCTTCGGCAAAGCTTCCTCCGAGTTCCTCTCTGCAGTAGAGAGTTCGACAGCAAAACCCGAATCGGAAGCTCACAAAGCGCAGATACTACACTTTGATCCTTGCCACCGAGCCGAGTTTTGAATAAAACATAGTTCTTATGTTGATATTTATCAACACCCCCACGTGGAGTTAAATGTGGCACAAGGCCGGTTTAATGTGGGTATCTCCAAGCCCGTAGGCTCGGCCAAAAATATGACCTTTGAACCCGCCTAGACGGGTTCAGGTCCTGTCTACATCCCCGAAGGAAACCTTGCCCTTCGGCAAAGCTTCCTCCGAGTTCCTCTCTGCAGTAGAGAGTTCGACAGCAAAACCCGACTCGGAAGCTCACAAAGCGCAGATACTACACTTTGATCCTTGCCACCGAGCCGAGTTTTGAATAAAACATAGTTCTTATGTTGATATTTATCAACACCCCCACGTGGAGTTAAATGTGGCACAAGGCCGGTTTAATGTGGGTATCTCCAAGCCCGTAGGCTCGGCCAAAAATATGACCTTTGAACCCGCCTAGACGGGTTCAGGTCCTGTCTACCTCCCCAAAGGAAACCTTGCCCTTCGGCAAAGCTTCCTCCGAGTTCCTCTCTGCAGTAGAGAGTTCGACAGCAAAACCCGACTCGGAAACTCACAAAGCGCAGATACTACACTTTGATCCTTGCCACCGAGCCGAGTTTTGAATGAAACATAGTTCTTATGTTGATATTTATCAACACCCCCACGTGGAGTTAAATGTGGCACAAGGCCGGTTTAATGTGGGTATCTCCAAGCCCGTAGGCTCGGCCAAAAATATGACCTTTGAACCCGCCTAGACGGGTTCAGGTCCTGTCTACCTCCCCGAAGGAAACCTTGCCCTTCGGCAAAGCTTCCTCCGAGTTCCTCTCTGCAGTAGAGAGTTCGACAGCAAAACCCGACTCGGAAGCTCACAAAGCGCAGATACTACACTTTGATCCTTGCCACCGAGCCGAGTTTTGAATAAAACATAGTTCTTATGTTGATATTTATCAACACCCCCACGTGGAGTTAAATGTGGCACAAGGCCGGTTTAATGTGGGTATCTCCAAGCCCGTAGGCTCGGCCAAAAATATGACCTTTGAACCCGCCTAGACGGGTTCAGGTCCTGTCTACCTCCCCGAAGGAAACCTTGCCCTTCGGCAAAGCTTCCTCCGAGTTCCTCTCTGCAGTAGAGAGTTCGACAGCAAAACCCGACTCGGAAACTCACAAAGCGCAGATACTACACTTTGATCCTTGCCACCGAGCCGAGTTTTGAATGAAACATAGTTCTTATGTTGATATTTATCAACACCCCCACGTGGAGTTAAATGTGGCACAAGGCCGGTTTAATGTGGGTATCTCCAAGCCCGTAGGCTCGGCCAAAAATATGACGTTTGAACCCGCCTAGACGGGTTCAGGTCCTGTCTACCTCCCCGAAGGAAACCTTGCCCTTCGGCAAAGCTTCCTCCGAGTTCCTCTCTGCAGTAGAGAGTTCGACAGAAAACCCGACTCGGAAACTCACAAAGCGCAGATACTACAATTTGATCCTTGCCACCGAGCCGAGTTTTGAATAAAACATAGTTCTTATGTTGATATTTATCAACACCCCCACGTGGAGTTAAATGTGGCACAAGGCCGGTTTAATGTGGGTATCTCCAAGCCCGTAGGCTCGGCCAAAAATATGACCTTTGAACCCGCCTAGACGGGTTCAGGTCCTGTCTACCTCCCCGAAGGAAACCTTGCCCTTCGGCAAAGTTTCCTCCGAGTTCCTCTCTGCAGTAGAGAGTTCGACAGCAAAACCCGACTCGGAAGCTCACAAAGCGCAGATACTACACTTTGATCCTTGCCACCGAGCCGAGTTTTGAATAAAACATAGTTCTTATGTTGATATTTATCAACACCCCCACGTGGAGTTAAATGTGGCACAAGGCCGGTTTAATGTGGGTATCTCCAAGCCCGTAGGCTCGGCCAAAAATATGACCTTTGAACCCGCCTAGACGGGTTCAGGTCCTGTCTACCTCCCCAAAGGAAACCTTGCCCTTCGGCAAAGCTTCCTCCGAGTTCCTCTCTGCAGTAGAGAGTTCGACAGCAAAACCCGACTCGGAAACTCACAAAGCGCAGATACTACACTTTGATCCTTGCCACCGAGCCGAGTTTTGAATGAAACATAGTTCTTATGTTGATATTTATCAACACCCCCACGTGGAGTTAAATGTGGCACAAGGCCGGTTTAATGTGGGTATCTCCAAGCCCGTAGACTCAGCCAAAAATATGACCTTTGAACCCGCCTAGACGGGTTCAGGTCCTGTCTACCTCCCCGAAGGAAACCTTGCTCTTCGGCAAAGCTTCATCCGAGTTCCTCTCTGTAGTAGAGAGTTCGACAGCAAAACCCGACTCGGAAGCTCACAAAGCGCAGATACTACACTTTGATCCTTGCCACCGAGCCGAGTTTTGAATAAAACATAGTTCTTATGTTGATATTTATCAACACCCCCACGTGGAGTTAAATGTGGCACAAGGCCGGTTTAATGTGGGTATCTCCAAGCCCGTAGGCTCGGCCAAAAATATGACCTTTGAACCCGCCTAGACGGGTTCAGGTCCTGTCTACCTCCCCGAAGGAAACCTTGCCCTTCGGCAAAGCTTCCTCCGAGTTCCTCTCTGCAGTAGAGAGTTCGACAGCAAAACCCGACTCGGAAACTCACAAAGCGCAGATACTACACTTTGATCCTTGCCACCGAGCCGAGTTTTGAATGAAACATAGTTCTTATGTTGATATTAATCAACACCCCCACGTGGAGTTAAATGTGGCACAAGGCCGGTTTAATGTGGGTATCTCCAAGCCCGTAGGCTCGGCCAAAAATATGACGTTTGAACCCGCCTAGACGGGTTCAGGTCCTGTCTACCTCCCCGAAGGAAACCTTGCCCTTCGGCAAAGCTTCCTCCGAGTTCCTCTCTGCAGTAGAGAGTTCGACAGAAAACCCGACTCGGAAACTCACAAAGCGCAGATACTACAATTTGATCCTTGCCACCGAGCCGAGTTTTGAATAAAACATAGTTCTTATGTTGATATTTATCAACACCCCCACGTGGAGTTAAATGTGGCACAAGGCCGGTTTAATGTGGGTATCTCCAAGCCCGTAGGCTCGGCCAAAAATATGACCTTTGAACCCGCCTAGACGGGTTCAGGTCCTGTCTACCTCCCCGAAGGAAACCTTGCCCTTCGGCAAAGTTTCCTCCGAGTTCCTCTCTGCAGTAGAGAGTTCGACAGCAAAACCCGACTCGGAAGCTCACAAAGCGCAGATACTACACTTTGATCCTTGCCACCGAGCCGAGTTTTGAATAAAACATAGTTCTTATGTTGATATTTATCAACACCCCCACGTGGAGTTAAATGTGGCACAAGGCCGGTTTAATGTGGGTATCTCCAAGCCCGTAGGTTCGGCCAAAAATATGACCTTTGAACCCGCCTAGACGGGTTCAGGTCCTGTCTACCTCCCCAAAGGAAACCTTGCCCTTCGGCAAAGCTTCCTCCGAGTTCCTCTCTGCAGTAGAGAGTTCGACAGCAAAACCCGACTCGGAAACTCACAAAGCGGAGATACTACACTTTGATCCTTGCCACCGAGCCGAGTTTTGAATGAAACATAGTTCTTATGTTGATATTTATCAACACCCCCACGTGGAGTTAAATGTGGCACAAGGCCGGTTTAATGTGGGTATCTCCAAGCCCGTAGGCTCGGCCAAAAATATGACCTTTGAACCCGCCTAGACGGGTTCAGGTCCTGTCTACCTCCCCGAAGGAAACCTTGCCCTTCGGCAAAGCTTCCTCCGAGTTCCTCTCTGCAGTAGAGAGTTCGACAGCAAAACCCGACTCGGAAGCTCACAAAGCGCAGATACTACACTTTGATCCTTGCCACCGAGCCGAGTTTTGAATAAAACATAGTTCTTATGTTGATATTTATCAACACCCCCACGTGGAGTTAAATGTGGCACAAGGCCGGTTTAATGTGGGTATCTCCAAGCCCGTAGGCTCGGCCAAAAATATGACCTTTGAACCCGCCTAGACGGGTTCAGGTCCTGTCTACCTCCCCGAAGGAAACCTTGCCCTTCGGCAAAGCTTCCTCCGAGTTCCTCTCTGCAGTAGAGAGTTCGACAGCAAAACCCGACTCGGAAACTCACAAAGCGCAGATACTACACTTTGATCCTTGCCACCGAGCCGAGTTTTGAATGAAACATAGTTCTTATGTTGATATTTATCAACACCCCCACGTGGAGTTAAATGTGGCACAAGGCCGGTTTAATGTGGGTATCTCCAAGCCCGTAGGCTCGGCCAAAAATATGACGTTTGAACCCGCCTAGACGGGTTCAGGTCCTGTCTACCTCCCCGAAGGAAACCTTGCCCTTCGGCAAAGCTTCCTCCGAGTTCCTCTCTGCAGTAGAGAGTTCGACAGAAAACCCGACTCGGAAACTCACAAAGCGCAGATACTACAATTTGATCCTTGCCACCGAGCCGAGTTTTGAATAAAACATAGTTCTTATGTTGATATTTATCAACACCCCCACGTGGAGTTAAATGTGGCACAAGGCCGGTTTAATGTGGGTATCTCCAAGCCCGTAGGCTCGGCCAAAAATATGACCTTTGAACCCGCCTAGACGGGTTCAGGTCCTGTCTACCTCCCCGAAGGAAACCTTGCCCTTCGGCAAAGTTTCCTCCGAGTTCCTCTCTGCAGTAGAGAGTTCGACAGCAAAACCCGACTCGGAAGCTCACAAAGCGCAGATACTACACTTTCATCCTTGCCACCGAGCCGAGTTTTGAATAAAACATAGTTCTTATGTTGATATTTATCAACACCCCCACGTGGAGTTAAATGTGGCACAAGGCCGGTTTAATGTGGGTATCTCCAAGCCCGTAGGCTCGGCCAAAAATATGACCTTTGAACCCGCCTAGACGGGTTCAGGTCCTGTCTACCTCCCCAAAGGAAACCTTGCCCTTCGGCAAAGCTTCCTCCGAGTTCCTCTCTGCAGTAGAGAGTTCGACAGCAAAACCCGACTCGGAAACTCACAAAGCGCAGATACTACACTTTGATCCTTGCCACCGAGCCGAGTTTTGAATAAAACATAGTTCTTATGTTGATATTTATCAACACCCCCACGTGGAGTTAAATGTGGCACAAGGCCGGTTTAATGTGGGTATCTCCAAGCCCGTAGGCTCGGCCAAAAATATGACCTTTGAACCCGCCTAGACGGGTTCAGGTCCTGTCTACCTCCCCGAAGGAAACCTTGCCCTTCGGCAAAGCTTCCTCCGAGTTCCTCTCTGCAGTAGAGAGTTCGACAGCAAAACCCGACTCGGAAACTCACAAAGCGCAGATACTACACTTTGATCCTTGCCACCGAGCCGAGTTTTGAATGAAACATAGTTCTTATGTTGATATTTATCAACACCCCCACGTGGAGTTAAATGTGGCACAAGGCCGGTTTAATGTGGGTATCTCCAAGCCCGTAGGCTCGGCCAAAAATATGACGTTTGAACACGCCTAGACGGGTTCAGGTCCTGTCTACCTCCCCGAAGGAAACCTTGCCCTTCGGCAAAGCTTCCTCCGAGTTCCTCTCTGCAGTAGAGAGTTCGACAGCAAAACCCGACTCGGAGACTCACAAAGCGCAGATACTACACTTTGATCCTTGCCACCGAGCCGAGTTTTGAATGAAACATAGTTCTTATGTTGATATTTATCAACACCCCCACGTGGAGTTAAATGTGGCACAAGGCCGGTTTAATGTGGGTATCTCCAAGCCCGTAGGCTCGGCCAAAAATATGACCTTTGAACCCGCCTAGACGGGTTCAGGTCCTGTCTACCTCCCCGAAGGAAACCTTGCCCTTCGGCAAAGCTTCCTCCGAGTTCCTCTCTGCAGTAGAGAGTTCGACAGAAAACCCGACTCGGAAACTCACAAAGCGCAGATACTACACTTTGATCCTTGCCACCGAGCCGAGTTTTGAATGAAACATAGTTCTTATGTTGATATTTATCAACACCCCCACGTGGAGTTAAATGTGGCACAAGGCCGGTTTAATGTGGGTATCTCCAAGCCCGTAGGCTCGGCCAAAAATATGACCTTTGAACCCGCCTAGACGGGTTCAGGTCCTGTCTACCTCCCCGAAGGAAACCTTGCCCTTTGGCAAAGCTTCCTCCGAGTTCCTCTCTGCAGTAGAGAGTTCGACAGCAAAACCCGACTCGGAAGCTCACAAATCGCAGATACTACACTTTGATCCTTGCCACCGAGCCGAGTTTTGAATAAAACATAGTTCCTATGTTGATATTTATCAACACCCCCACGTGGAGTTAAATGTGGCACAAGGCTGGTTTAATGTGGGTATCTCCAAGCCCGTAGGCTCGGCCAAAAATATGACCTTTGAACCCGCCTAGACGGGTTCAGGTCCTGTCTACCTCCCCGAAGGAAACCTTGCCCTTCGGAAAAGCTTCCTCCGAGTTCCTCTCTGCAGTAGAGAGTTCGACAGCAAAACCCGACTCGGAAGCTCACAAAGAGCAGATACTACACATTGATCCTTGCCACCGAGCCGAGTTTTGAATAAAACATAGTACTTATGTTGATATTTATCAACACCCCCACGTGGAGTTAAATGTGGCACAAGGCCGATTTAATGTGGGTATCTCCAAGCCCGTAGGCTCGGCCAAAAATATGACCTTTGAACCCGCCTAGACGGGTTCAGGTCCTGTCTACCTCCCCGAAGGAAACCTTGCCCTTCGGCAAAGCTTCCTCCGAGTTCCTCTCTGCAGTAGAGAGTTCGACAGCAAAACCCGACTCGGAAGCTCACAAAGCGCAGATACTACATTTTGATCCTTGCCACCGAGCCGAGTTTTGAATAAAACATAGTTCTTATGTTGATATTTATCAACACCCCCACGTGGAGTTAAATGTGGCACAAGGCCGGTTTAATGTGGGTATCTCCAAGCCCGTAGGCTCGGCCAAAAATATGACTTTTGAACCCGCCTAGACGGGTTCAGGTCCTGTCTACCTCCCCGAAGGAAACCTTGCCCTTCGGCAAAGCTTCCTCCGAGTTCCTCTCTGCAGTAGAGAGTTCGACAGCAAAACCCGACTCGGAAGCGCACAAAGCGCAGATACTACACTTTAATCCTTGCCACCGAGCCGAGTTTTGAAGAACCATAGTTCTTAAGTTGATATTTATCAACACCCCCACATGGAGTTAAATGTGGCACAAGGCCGGTTTAATGTGGGTATCTCCAAGCCCGTAGGCTCGGCCAAAAATATGACCTTTGAACCCGCCTAGACGGGTTCAGGTCCTGTCTACCTCCCCGAAGGAAACCTTGCCCTTCGGTAAAGCTTCCTCCGAGTTCCTCTCTGCAGTAGAGAGTTCGACAGCAAAACCCGACTCGGAAGCTCACAAAGCGCAGATACTACACTTTGATCCTTGCCACCGAGCCGAGTTTTGAAGAACCATAGTTCTTAAGTTGATATTTATCAACCCACCCACGTGGGTTAAATGTGGCACAAGGCCGGTTTAATGTGGGTATCTCCAAGCCCGTAGGCTCGGCCAAAAATATGACCTTTGAACCCGCGTAAGCGGGTTCAGGTCCTGTCTACCTCCCCGAAGGAAACCTTGCCCTTCGGCAAAGCTTCCTCCGAGTTCCTCTCTGCAGTAGAGAGTTCGACAGCAAAACCCGACTCGGAAGCTCACAAAGCGCAGATACTACACTTTGATCCTTGCCACCGAGCCGAGTTTTGAAGAACCATAGTTCTTAAGTTGATATTTATCAACACCCCCACGTGGAGTTAAATGTGGCACAAGGCCGGTTTAATGTGGGTATCTCCAAGCCCGTAGGCTCGGCCAAAAATATGACCTTTGAACCCGCCTAGACGGGTTCAGGTCCTGTCTACCTCCCCGAAGGAAACCTTGCCCTTCGGCAAAGCTTCCTCCGAGTTCCTCTCTGCAGTAGAGAGTTCGACAGCAAAACCCGACTCGGAAGCTCACAAATCGCAGATACTACACTTTGATCCTTGCCACCGAGCCGAGTTTTGAAGAACCATAGTTCTTAAGTTGATATTTATCAACACCCCCACGTGGAGTTAAATGTGGCACAAGGCCGGTTTAATGTGGGTATCTCCAAGCCCGTAGGCTCGGCCAAAAATATGACCTTTGAACCCGCCTAGACGGGTTCAGGTCCTGTCTACCTCCCCGAAGGAAACCTTGCCCTTCGGCAAAGCTTCCTCCGAGTTCCTCTCTGCAGTAGAGAGTTCGACAGCAAAACCCGACTCGGAAGCTCACAAAGCGCAGATACTACACTTTGATCCTTGCCACCGAGCCGAGTTTTGAAGAACCATAGTTCTTAAGTTGATATTTATCAACACCCCCACGTGGAGTTAAATGTGGAACAAGGCCGGTTTAATGTGGGTATCTCCAAGCCCGTAGGCTCGGCCAAAAATATGACCTTTGAACCCGCCTAGACGGGTTCAGGTCCTGTCTACCTCCCCGAAGGAAACCTTGCCCTTCGGCAAAGCTTCCTCCGAGTTCCTCTCTGCAGTAGAGAGTTCGACAGCAAAACCCGACTCGGAAGCTCACAAAGCGCAGATACTACACTTTGATCCTTGCCACCAAGCCGAGTTTTGAAGAACCATAGTTCTTAAGTTGATATATATCAACACCCCCACGTGGAGTTAAATGTGGCACAAGGCCGGTTTAATGTGGGTATCTCCAAGCCCGTAGGCTCGGCCAAAAATATGACCTTTGAACCCGCCTAGACGGGTTCAGGTCCTGTCTACCTCCCCGAAGGAAACCTTGCCCTTCGGCAAAGTTTCCTCCGAGTTCCTCTCTGCAGTAGAGAGTTCGACAGCAAAACCCGACTCGGAAGCTCACAAAGCGCAGATACTACACTTTCATCCTTGCCACCGAGCCGAGTTTTGATTAAAACATAGTTCTTATGTTGATATTTATCAACACCCCCACGTGGAGTTAAATGTGGCACAAGGCCGGTTTAATGTGGGTATCTCCAAGCCCGTAGGCTCGGCCAAAAATATGACCTTTGAACCCGCCTAGACGGGTTCAGGTCCTGTCTACCTCCCCAAAGGAAACCTTGCCCTTCGGCAAAGCTTCCTCCGAGTTCCTCTCTGCAGTAGAGAGTTCGACAGCAAAACCCGACTCGGAAACTCACAAAGCGCAGATACTACACTTTGATCCTTGCCACCGAGCCGAGTTTTGAATGAAACATAGTTCTTATGTTGATATTTATCAACACCCCCACGTGGAGTTAAATGTGGCACAAGGCCGGTTTAATGTGGGTATCTCCAAGCCCGTAGGCTCAGCCAAAAATATGACCTTTGAACCCGCCTAGACGGGTTCAGGTCCTGTCTACCTCCCCGAAGGAAACCTTGCTCTTCGGCAAAGCTTCATCCGAGTTCCTCTCTGTAGTAGAGAGTTCGACAGCAAAACCCGACTCGGAAGCTCACAAAGCGCAGATACTACACTTTGATCCTTGCCACCGAGCCGAGTTTTGAATAAAACATAGTTCTTATGTTGATATTTATCAACACCCCCACGTGGAGTTAAATGTGGCACAAGGCCGGTTTAATGTGGGTATCTCCAAGCCCGTAGGCTCGGCCAAAAATATGACGTTTGAACACGCCTAGACGGGTTCAGGTCCTGTCTACCTCCCCGAAGGAAACCTTGCCCTTCGGCAAAGCTTCCTCCGAGTTCCTCTCTGCAGTAGAGAGTTCGACAGCAAAACCCGACTCGGAGACTCACAAAGCGCAGATACTACACTTTGATCCTTGCCACCGAGCCGAGTTTTGAATGAAACATAGTTCTTATGTTGATATTTATCAACACCCCCACGTGGAGTTAAATGTGGCACAAGGCCGGTTTAATGTGGGTATCTCCAAGCCCGTAGGCTCGGCCAAAAATATGACCTTTGAACCCGCCTAGACGGGTTCAGGTCCTGTCTACCTCCCCGAAGGAAACCTTGCCCTTCGGCAAAGCTTCCTCCGAGTTCCTCTCTGCAGTAGAGAGTTCGACAGAAAACCCGACTCGGAAACTCACAAAGCGCAGATACTACACTTTGATCCTTGCCACCGAGCCGAGTTTTGAATGAAACATAGTTCTTATGTTGATATTTATCAACACCCCCACGTGGAGTTAAATGTGGCACAAGGCCGGTTTAATGTGGGTATCTCCAAGCCCGTAGGCTCGGCCAAAAATATGACCTTTGAACCCGCCTAGACGGGTTCAGGTCCTGTCTACCTCCCCGAAGGAAACCTTGCCCTTTGGCAAAGCTTCCTCCGAGTTCCTCTCTGCAGTAGAGAGTTCGACAGCAAAACCCGACTCGGAAGCTCACAAATCGCAGATACTACACTTTGATCCTTGCCACCGAGCCGAGTTTTGAATAAAACATAGTTCCTATGTTGATAATTATCAACACCCCCACGTGGAGTTAAATGTGGCACAAGGCTGGTTTAATGTGGGTATCTCCAAGCCCGTAGGCTCGGCCAAAAATATGACCTTTGAACCCGCCTAGACGGGTTCAGGTCCTGTCTACCTCCCCGAAGGAAACCTTGCCCTTCGGAAAAGCTTCCTCCGAGTTCCTCTCTGCAGTAGAGAGTTCGACAGCAAAACCCGACTCGGAAGCTCACAAAGAGCAGATACTACACATTGATCCTTGCCACCGAGCCGAGTTTTGAATAAAACATAGTTCTTATGTTGATATTTATCAACACCCCCACGTGGAGTTAAATGTGGCACAAGGCCGATTTAATGTGGGTATCTCCAAGCCCGTAGGCTCGGCCAAAAATATGACCTTTGAACCCGCCTAGACGGGTTCAGGTCCTGTCCACCTCCCCGAAGGAAACCTTGCCCTTCGGCAAAGCTTCCTCCGAGTTCCTCTCTGCAGTAGAGAGTTCGACAGCAAAACCCGACTCGGAAGCTCACAAAGCGCAGATACTACACTTTGATCCTTGCCACCGAGCCTAGTTTTGAATAAAACATAGTTCTTATGTTGATATTTATCAACACCCCCACGTGGAGTTAAATGTGGCACAAGGCCGGTTTAATGTGGGTATCTCCAAGCCCGTAGGCTCGGCCAAAAATATGACCTTTGAACCCGCCTAGACGGGTTCAGGTCCTGTCTACCTCCCCGAAGGAAACCTTGCCCTTCGGCAAAGCTTCCTCCGAGTTCCTCTCTGCAGTAGAGAGTTCGACAGCAAAACCCGACTCGGAAGCTCACAAAGCGCAGATACTACATTTTGATCCTTGCCACCGAGCCGAGTTTTGAATAAAACATAGTTCTTATGTTGATATTTATCAACACCCCCACGTGGAGTTAAATGTGGCACAAGGCCGGTTTAATGTGGGTATCTCCAAGCCCGTAGGCTCGGCCAAAAATATGACTTTTGAACCCGCCTAGACGGGTTCAGGTCCTGTCTACCTCCCCGAAGGAAACCTTGCCCTTCGGCAAAGCTTCCTCCGAGTTCCTCTCTGCAGTAGAGAGTTCGACAGCAAAACCCGACTCGGAAGCTCACAAAGCGCAGATACTACACTTTGATCCTTGCCACCGAGCCGAGTTTTGAAGAACCATAGTTCTTAAGTTGATATTTATCAACACCCCCACATGGAGTTAAATGTGGCACAAGGCCGGTTTAATGTGGGTATCTCCAAGCCCGTAGGCTCGGCCAAAAATATGACCTTTGAACCCGCCTAGACGGGTTCAGGTCCTGTCTACCTCCCCGAAGGAAACCTTGCCCTTCGGTAAAGCTTCCTCCGAGTTCCTCTCTGCAGTAGAGAGTTCGACAGCAAAACCCGACTCGGAAGCTCACAAAGCGCAGATACTACACTTTGATCCTTGCCACCGAGCCGAGTTTTGAAGAACCATAGTTCTTAAGTTGATATTTATCAACCCACCCACGTGGGTTAAATGTGGCACAAGGCCGGTTTAATGTGGGTATCTCCAAGCCCGTAGGCTCGGCCAAAAATATGACCTTTGAACCCGCGTAAGCGGGTTCAGGTCCTGTCTACCTCCCCGAAGGAAACCTTGCCCTTCGGCAAAGCTTCCTCCGAGTTCCTCTCTGCAGTAGAGAGTTCGACAGCAAAACCCGACTCGGAAGCTCACAAAGCGCAGATACTACACTTTGATCCTTGCCACCGAGCCGAGTTTTGAAGAACCATAGTTCTTAAGTTGATATATATCAACACCCCCACGTGGAGTTAAATGTGGCACAAGGCCGGTTTAATGTGGGTATCTCCAAGCCCGTAGGCTCGGCCAAAAATATGACCTTTGAACCCGCCTAGACGGGTTCAGGTCCTGTCTACCTCCCCGAAGGAAACCTTGCCCTTCGGCAAAGCTTCCTCCGAGTTCCTCTCTGCAGTAGAGAGTTCGACAGCAAAACCCGACTCGGAAGCTCACAAATCGCAGATACTACACTTTGATCCTTGCCACCGAGCCGAGTTTTGAAGAACCATAGTTCTTAAGTTGATATTTATCAACACCCCCACGTGGAGTTAAATGTGGCACAAGGCCGGTTTAATGTGGGTATCTCCAAGCCCGTAGGCTCGGCCAAAAATATGACCTTTGAACCCGCCTAGACGGGTTCAGGTCCTGTCTACCTCCCCGAAGGAAACCTTGCCCTTCGGCAAAGCTTCCTCCGAGTTCCTCTCTGCAGTAGAGAGTTCGACAGCAAAACCCGACTCGGAAGCTCACAAAGCGCAGATACTACACTTTGATCCTTGCCACCGAGCCGAGTTTTGAAGAACCATAGTTCTTAAGTTGATATTTATCAACACCCCCACGTGGAGTTAAATGTGGAACAAGGCCGGTTTAATGTGGGTATCTCCAAGCCCGTAGGCTCGGCCAAAAATATGACCTTTGAACCCGCCTAGACGGGTTCAGGTCCTGTCTACCTCCCCGAAGGAAACCTTGCCCTTCGGCAAAGCTTCCTCCGAGTTCCTCTCTGCAGTAGAGAGTTCGACAGCAAAACCCGACTCGGAAGCTCACAAAGCGCAGATACTACACTTTGATCCTTGCCACCAAGCCGAGTTTTGAAGAACCATAGTTCTTAAGTTGATATATATCAACACCCCCACGTGGAGTTAAATGTGGCACAAGGCCGGTTTAATGTGGGTATCTCCAAGCCCGTAGGCTCGGCCAAAAATATGACCTTTGAACCCGCCTAGACGGGTTCAGGTCCTGTCTACCTCCCCGAAGGAAACCTTGCCCTTCGGCAAAGCTTCCACCGTGTTCCTCTCTGCAGTAGAGAGTTCGACAGCAAAACCCGACTCGGAAGCTCACAAAGCGCAGATACTACACTTTGATCCTTGCCACCGAGCCGAGTTTTGAAGAACCATAGTTCTTAAATTGATATTTATCAACCCCCCCACGTGGGTTAAATGTGGCACAAGGCCGGTTTAATGTGGGTATCTCCAAGCCCGTAGGCTCGGCCAAAAATATGACCTTTGAACCCGCCTAGACGGGTTCAGGTCCTGTCTACCTCCCCGAAGGAAACCTTGCCCTTCGGCAAAGCTTCCTCCGAGTTCCTCTCTGCAGTAGAGAGTTCGACAGCAAAACCCGACTCGGAAGCTCACAAAGCGCAGATACTACACTTTGATCCTTGCCACCGAGCCGAGTTTTGAAGAACCATAGTTCTTAAGTTGATATTTATCAACACCCCCACATGGAGTTAAATGTGGCATAAGGCCGGTTTAATGTGGGTATCTCCAAGCCCGTAGGCTCGGCCAAAAATATGACCTTTGAACCCGCCTAGACGGGTTCAGGTCCTGTCTACCTCCCCGAAGGAAACCTTGCCCTTCGGTAAAGCTTCCTCCGAGTTCCTCTCTGCAGTAGAGAGTTCGACAGCAAAACCCGACTCGGAAGCTCACAAAGCGCAGATACTACACTTTGATCCTTGCCACCGAGCCGAGTTTTGAAGATCCATAGTTCTTAAGTTGATATTTATCAACCCACCCACGTGGGTTAAATGTGGCACAAGGCCGGTTTAATGTGGGTATCTCCAAGCCCGTAGGCTCGGCCAAAAATATGACCTTTGAACCCGCGTAAGCGGGTTCAGGTCCTGTCTACCTCCCCGAAGGAAACCTTGCTCTTCGGCAAAGCTTCCTCCGAGTTCCTCTCTGCAGTAGAGAGTTCGACAGCAAAACCCGACTCGGAAGCTCACAAAGCGCAGATACTACACTTTGATCCTTGCCACCGAGCCGAGTTTTGAAGAACCATAGTTCTTAAATTGATATTTATCAACCCCCCCACGTGGGTTAAATGTGGCACAAGGCCGGTTTAATGTGGGTATCTCCAAGCCCGTAGGCTCGGCCAAAAATATGACCTTTGAACCCGCCTAGACGGGTTCAGGTCCTGTCTACCTCCCCGAAGGAAACCTTGCCCTTCGGCAAAGCTTCCTCCGAGTTCCTCTCTGCAGTAGAGAGTTCGACAGCAAAACCCGACTCGGAAGCTCACAAAGCGCAGATACTACACTTTGATCCTTGCCACCGAGCCGAGTTTTGAAGAACCATAGTTCTTAAGTTGATATTTATCAACACCCCCACGTGGAGTTAAATGTGGCACAAGGCCGGTTTAATGTGGGTATCTCCAAGCCCGTAGGCTCGGCCAAAATTATGACCTTTGAACCCGCCTAGACGGGTTCAGGTCCTGTCTACCTCCCCGAAGGAAACCTTGCCCTTCGGCAAAGCTTCCTCCGAGTTCCTCTCTGCAGTAGTGAGTTCGACAGCAAAACCCGACTCGGAAGCTCACAAATCGCAGATACTACACTTTGATCCTTGCCACCGAGCCGAGTTTTGAAGAACCATAGTTCTTAAGTTGATATTTATCAACACCCCCACGTGGAGTTAAATGTGGCACAAGGCCGGTTTAATGTGGGTATCTCCAAGCCCGTAGGCTCGGCCAAAATTATGACCTTTGAACCCGCCTAGACGGGATCAGGTCCTGTCTACCTCCCCGAAGGAAACCTTGCCCTTCGGCAAAGCTTCCTCCGAGTTCCTCTCTGCAGTAGAGAGTTCGACAGCAAAACCCGACTCGGAAGCTCACAAAGCGCAGATACTACACTTTGATCCTTGCCACCGAGCCGAGTTTTGAAGAACCATAGTTCTTAAGTTGATATTTATCAACACCCCCACGTGGAGTTAAATGTGGAACAAGGCCGGTTTAATGTGGGTATCTCCAAGCCCGTAGGCTCGGCCAAAAATATGACCTTTGAACCCGCCTAGACGGGTTCAGGTCCTGTCTACCTCCCCGAAGGAAACCTTGCCCTTCGGCAAAGCTTCCTCCGAGTTCCTCTCTGCAGTAGAGAGTTCGACAGCAAAACCCGACTCGGAAGCTCACAAAGCGCAGATACTACACTTTGATCCTTGCCACCAAGCCGAGTTTTGAAGAACCATAGTTCTTAAGTTGATATATATAGACACCCCCACGTGGAGTTAAATGTGGCACAAGCCCGGTTTAATGTGGGTATCTCCAAGCCCGTAGGCTCGGCCAAAAATATGACCTTTGAACCCGCCTAGACGGGTTCAGGTCCTGTCTACCTCCCCGAAGGAAACCTTGCCCTTCGGCAAAGCTTCCTCCGAGTTCCTCTCTGCAGTAGAGAGTTCGACAGCAAAACCCGACTCGGAAGCTCACAAAGCGCAGATACTACACTTTGATCCTTGCCACCGAGCCGAGTTTTGAAGAACCATAGTTCTTAAGTTGATATTTATCAACCCCCCCACGTGGGTTAAATGTGGCACAAGGCCGGTTTAATGTGGGTATCTCCAAGCCCGTAGGCTCGGCCAAAAATATGACCTTTGAACCCGCCTAGACGGGTTCAGGTCCTGTCTACCTCCCCGAAGGAAACCTTGCCCTTCGGCAAAGCTTCCTCCGAGTTCCTCTCTGCAGTAGAGAGTTCGACAGCAAAACCCGACTCGGAAGCTCACAAAGCGCAGATACTACACTTTGATCCTTGCCACCGAGCCGAGTTTTGAAGAACCATAGTTCTTAAGTTGATATTTATCAACACCCCCACGTGGAGTTAAATGTGGAACAAGGCAGGTTTAATGTGGGTATCTCCAAGCCCGTAGGCTCGGCCAAAAATATGACCTTTGAACCCGCCTAGACGGGTTCAGGTCCTGTCTACCTCCCCGAAGGAAACCTTGCTCTTCGGCAAAGCTTCCTCCGAGTTCCTCTCTGCAGTAGAGAGTTCGACAGCAAAACCCGACTCGGAAGCTCACAAAGCGCAGATACTACACTTTGATCCTTGCCACCGAGACGAGTTTTGAAGAACCATAGTTCTTAAGTTGATATTTATCAACACCCCCACGTGGAGTTAAATGTGGCACAAGGCCGGTTTAATGTGGGTATCTCCAAGCCCGTAGGCTCGGCCAAAAATATGACCTTTGAACCCGCCTAGACGGGTTCAGGTCCTGTCTACCTCCCCGAAGGAAACCTTGCCCTTCGGCAAAGCTTCCTCCGAGTTCCTCTCTGCAGTAGAGAGTTCGACAGCAAAACCCGACTCGGAAGCTCACAAAGCGCAGATACTACACTTTGATCCTTGCCACCGAGCCGAGTTTTGAAGAACCATAGTTCTTAAGTTGATATTTATCAACCCCCCCACGTGGGTTAAATGTGGCACAAGGCCGGTTTAATGTGGGTATCTCCAAGCCCGTAGGCTCGGCCAAAAATATGACCTTTGAACCCGCCTAGACGGGTTCAGGTCCTGTCTACCTCCCCGAAGGAAACCTTGCCCTTCGGCAAAGCTTCCTCCGAGTTCCTCTCTGCAGTAGAGAGTTCGACAGCAAAACCCGACTCGGAAGCTCACAAAGCGCAGATACTACACTTTGATCCTTGCCACCGAGCCGAGTTTTGAAGAACCATAGTTCTTAAGTTGATATTTATCAACACCCCCACGTGGAGTTAAATGTGGAACAAGGCAGGTTTAATGTGGGTATCTCCAAGCCCGAAGGCTCGGCCAAAAATATGACCTTTGAACCCGCCTAGACGGGTTCAGGTCCTGTCTACCTCCCCGAAGGAAACCTTGCTCTTCGGCAAAGCTTCCTCCGAGTTCCTATCTGCAGTAGAGAGTTCGACAGCAAAACCCGACTCGGAAGCTCACAAAGCGCAGATACTACACTTTGATCCTTGCCACCGAGCCGAGTTTTGAAGAACCATAGTTCTTAAGTTGATATTTATCAACACCCCCACGTGGAGTTAAATGTGGCACAAGGCCGGTTTAATGTGGGTATCTCCAAGCCCGTAGGCTCGGCCAAAAATATGACCTTTGAACCCGCCTAGACGGGTTCAGGTCCTGTCTACCTCCCCGAAGGAAACCTTGCCCTTCGGCAAAGCTTCCTCCGAGTTCCTCTCTGCAGTAGAGAGTTCGACAGCAAAACCCGACTCGGAAGCTCACAAAGCGCAGATACTACACTTTGATCCTTGCCACCAAGCCGAGTTTTGAAGAACCATAGTTCTTAAGTTGATATATATCAACACCCCCACGTGGAGTTAAATGTGGCACAAGGCCGGTTTAATGTGGGTATCTCCAAGCCCGTAGGCTCGGCCAAAATTATGACCTTTGAACCCGCCTAGACGGGATCAGGTCCTGTCTACCTCCCCGAAGGAAACCTTGCCCTTCGGCAAAGCTTCCTCCGAGTTCCTCTCTGCAGTAGAGAGTTCGACAGCAAAACCCGACTCGGAAGCTCACAAAGCGCAGATACTACACTTTGATCCTTGCCACCGAGCCGAGTTTTGAAGAACCATAGTTCTTAAGTTGATATTTATCAACACCCCCACGTGGAGTTAAATGTGGAACAAGGCCGGTTTAATGTGGGTATCTCCAAGCCCGTAGGCTCGGCCAAAAATATGACCTTTGAACCCGCCTAGACGGGTTCAGGTCCTGTCTACCTCCCCGAAGGAAACCTTGCCCTTCGGCAAAGCTTCCTCCGAGTTCCTCTCTGCAGTAGAGAGTTCGACAGCAAAACCCGACTCGGAAGCTCACAAAGCGCAGATACTACACTTTGATCCTTGCCACCAAGCCGAGTTTTGAAGAACCATAGTTCTTAAGTTGATATATATAGACACCCCCACGTGGAGTTAAATGTGGCACAAGCCTGGTTTAATGTGGGTATCTCCAAGCCCGTAGGCTCGGCCAAAAATATGACCTTTGAACCCGCCTAGACGGGTTCAGGTCCTGTCTACCTCCCCGAAGGAAACCTTGCCCTTCGGCAAAGCTTCCTCCGAGTTCCTCTCTGCAGTAGAGAGTTCGACAGCAAAACCCGACTTGGAAGCTCACAAAGCGCAGATACTACACTTTGATCCTTGCCACCGTGCCGAGTTTTGAAGAACCATAGTTCTTAAGTTGATATTTATCAACCCCCCCACGTGGGTTAAATGTGGCACAAGGCCGGTTTAATGTGGGTATCTCCAAGCCCGTAGGCTCGGCCAAAAATATGACCTTTGAACCCGCCTAGACGGGTTCAGGTCCTGTCTACCTCCCCGAAGGAAACCTTGCCCTTCGGCAAAGCTTCCTCCGAGTTCCTCTCTGCAGTAGAGAGTTCGACAGAAAACCCGACTCGGAAGCTCACAAAGCGCAGATACTACACTTTGATCCTTGCCACCGAGCCGAGTTTTGAAGAACCATAGTTCTTAAGTTGATATTTATCAACACCCCCACGTGGAGTTAAATGTGGCACAAGGCCGGTTTAATGTGGGTATCTCCAAGCCCGTAGGCTCGGCCAAAAATATGACCTTTGAACCCGCCTAGACGGGTTCAGGTCCTGTCTACCTCCCCGAAGGAAACCTTGCCCTTCGGCAAAGCTTCCTCCGAGTTCCTCTCTGCAGTAGAGAGTTCGACAGCAAAACCCGACTCGGAAGCTCACAAAGCGCAGATACTACACTTTGATCCTTGCCACCGAGCCGAGTTTTGAAGAACCATAGTTCTTAAGTTGATATTTATCAACCCCCCCACGTGGGTTAAATGTGGCACAAGGCCGGTTTAATGTGGGTATCTCCAAGCCCGTAGGCTCGGCCAAAAATATGACCTTTGAACCCGCCTAGACGGGTTCAGGTCCTGTCTACCTCCCCGAAGGAAACCTTGCCCTTCGGCAAAGCTTCCTCCGAGTTCCTCTCTGCAGTAGAGAGTTCGACAGCAAAACCCGACTCGGAAGCTCACAAAGCGCAGATACTACACTTTGATCCTTGCCACCGAGCCGAGTTTTGAAGAACCACAGTTCTTAAGTTGATATTTATCAACACCCCCATGTGGAGTTAAATGTGGCACAAGGTCGGTTTAATGTGGGTATCTCCAAGCCCGTAGGCTCGGCCAAAAATATGACCTTTGAACCCGCCTAGACGGGTTCAGGTCCTGTCTACCTCCCCGAAGGAAACCTTGCCCTTCGGCAAAGCTTCCTCCGAGTTCCTCTCTGCAGTAGAGAGTTCGACAGCAAAACCCGACTCGGAAGCTCACAAAGCGCAGATACTACACTTTGATCCTTGCCACCGAGCCGAGTTTTGAAGAACCATAGTTCTTAAGTTGATATTTATCAACACCCCCACGTGGAGTTAAATGTGGAACAAGGCAGGTTTAATGTGGGTATCTCCAAGCCCGAAGGCTCGGCCAAAAATATGACCTTTGAACCCGCCTAGACGGGTTCAGGTCCTGTCTACCTCCCCGAAGGAAACCTTGCTCTTCGGCAAAGCTTCCTCCGAGTTCCTATCTGCAGTAGAGAGTTCGACAGCAAAACCCGACTCGGAAGCTCACAAAGCGCAGATACTACACTTTGATCCTTGCCACCGAGCCGAGTTTTGAAGAACCATAGTTCTTAAGTTGATATTTATCAACACCCCCACGTGGAGTTAAATGTGGCACAAGGCCGGTTTAATGTGGGTATCTCCAAGCCCGTAGGCTCGGCCAAAAATATGACCTTTGAACCCGCCTAGACGGGTTCAGGTCCTGTCTACCTCCCCGAAGGAAACCTTGCCCTTCGGCAAAGCTTCCTCCGAGTTCCTCTCTGCAGTAGAGAGTTCGACAGCAAAACCCGACTCGGAAGCTCACAAAGCGCAGATACTACACTTTGATCCTTGCCACCAAGCCGAGTTTTGAAGAACCATAGTTCTTAAGTTGATATATATCAACACCCCCACGTGGAGTTAAATGTGGCACAAGGCCGGTTTAATGTGGGTATCTCCAAGCCCGTAGGCTCGGCCAAAATTATGACCTTTGAACCCGCCTAGACGGGATCAGGTCCTGTCTACCTCCCCGAAGGAAACCTTGCCCTTCGGCAAAGCTTCCTCCGAGTTCCTCTCTGCAGTAGAGAGTTCGACAGCAAAACCCGACTCGGAAGCTCACAAAGCGCAGATACTACACTTTGATCCTTGCCACCGAGCCGAGTTTTGAAGAACCATAGTTCTTAAGTTGATATTTATCAACACCCCCACGTGGAGTTAAATGTGGAACAAGGCCGGTTTAATGTGGGTATCTCCAAGCCCGTAGGCTCGGCCAAAAATATGACCTTTGAACCCGCCTAGACGGGTTCAGGTCCTGTCTACCTCCCCGAAGGAAACCTTGCCCTTCGGCAAAGCTTCCTCCGAGTTCCTCTCTGCAGTAGAGAGTTCGACAGCAAAACCCGACTCGGAAGCTCACAAAGCGCAGATACTACACTTTGATCCTTGCCACCAAGCCGAGTTTTGAAGAACCATAGTTCTTAAGTTGATATATATAGACACCCCCACGTGGAGTTAAATGTGGCACAAGCCTGGTTTAATGTGGGTATCTCCAAGCCCGTAGGCTCGGCCAAAAATATGACCTTTGAACCCGCCTAGACGGGTTCAGGTCCTGTCTACCTCCCCGAAGGAAACCTTGCCCTTCGGCAAAGCTTCCTCCGAGTTCCTCTCTGCAGTAGAGAGTTCGACAGCAAAACCCGACTTGGAAGCTCACAAAGCGCAGATACTACACTTTGATCCTTGCCACCGTGCCGAGTTTTGAAGAACCATAGTTCTTAAGTTGATATTTATCAACCCCCCCACGTGGGTTAAATGTGGCACAAGGCCGGTTTAATGTGGGTATCTCCAAGCCCGTAGGCTCGGCCAAAAATATGACCTTTGAACCCGCCTAGACGGGTTCAGGTCCTGTCTACCTCCCCGAAGGAAACCTTGCCCTTCGGCAAAGCTTCCTCCGAGTTCCTCTCTGCAGTAGAGAGTTCGACAGAAAACCCGACTCGGAAGCTCACAAAGCGCAGATACTACACTTTGATCCTTGCCACCGAGCCGAGTTTTGAAGAACCATAGTTCTTAAGTTGATATTTATCAACACCCCCACGTGGAGTTAAATGTGGCACAAGGCCGGTTTAATGTGGGTATCTCCAAGCCCGTAGGCTCGGCCAAAAATATGACCTTTGAACCCGCCTAGACGGGTTCAGGTCCTGTCTACCTCCCCGAAGGAAACCTTGCCCTTCGGCAAAGCTTCCTCCGAGTTCCTCTCTGCAGTAGAGAGTTCGACAGCAAAACCCGACTCGGAAGCTCACAAAGCGCAGATACTACACTTTGATCCTTGCCACCGAGCCGAGTTTTGAAGAACCATAGTTCTTAAGTTGATATTTATCAACCCCCCCACGTGGGTTAAATGTGGCACAAGGCCGGTTTAATGTGGGTATCTCCAAGCCCGTAGGCTCGGCCAAAAATATGACCTTTGAACCCGCCTAGACGGGTTCAGGTCCTGTCTACCTCCCCGAAGGAAACCTTGCCCTTCGGCAAAGCTTCCTCCGAGTTCCTCTCTGCAGTAGAGAGTTCGACAGCAAAACCCGACTCGGAAGCTCACAAAGCGCAGATACTACACTTTGATCCTTGCCACCGAGCCGAGTTTTGAAGAACCACAGTTCTTAAGTTGATATTTATCAACACCCCCATGTGGAGTTAAATGTGGCACAAGGTCGGTTTAATGTGGGTATCTCCAAGCCCGTAGGCTCGGCCAAAAATATGACCTTTGAACCCGCCTAGACGGGTTCAGGTCCTGTCTACCTCCCCGAAGGAAACCTTGCCCTTCGGCAAAGCTTCCTCCGAGTTCCTCTCTGCAGTAGAGAGTTCGACAGCAAAACCCGACTCGGAAGCTCACAAAGCGCAGATACTACACTTTGATCCTTGCCACCGAGCCGAGTTTTGAAGAACCATAGTTCTTAAGTTGATATTTATCAACACCCCCACGTAAAGTTAAATGTGGCACAAGGCCGGTTTAATGTGGGTATCTCCAAGCCCGTAGGCTCGGCCAAAAATATGACCTTTGAACCCGCCTAGACGGGTTCAGGTCCTGTCTACCTCCCCGAAGGAAACCTTGCCCTTCGGCAAAGCTTCCTCCGAGTTCCTCTCTGCAGTAGAGAGTTCGACAGCAAAACCCGACTCGGAAGCTCACAAAGCGCAGATACTACACTTTGATCCTTGCCACCGAGCCGAGTTTTGAAGAACCATAGTTCTTAATTTGATATTTATCAACCCCCCCCACGTGGGTTAAATGTGGCACAAGGCCGGTTTAATGTGGGTATCTCCAAGCCCGTAGGCTCGGCCAAAAATATGACCTTTGAACCCGCCTAGACGGGTTCAGGTCCTGTCTACCTCCCCGAAGGAAACCTTGCCCTTCGGCAAAGCTTCCTCCGAGTTCCTCTCTGCAGTAGAGAGTTCGACAGCAAAACCCGACTCGGAAGCTCACAAAGCGCAGATACTACACTTTGATCCTTGCCACCGAGCCGAGTTTTGAAGAACCATAGTTCTTAAGTTGATATTTATCAACACCCCCACGTGGAGTTAAATGTGGCACAAGGCCGGTTTAATGTGGGTATCTCCAAGCCCGTAGGCTCGGCCAAAATTATGACCTTTGAACCCGCCTAGACGGGTTCAGGTCCTGTCTACCTCCCCGAAGGAAACCTTGCCCTTCGGCAAAGCTTCCTCCGAGTTCCTCTCTGCAGTAGAGAGTTCGACAGCAAAACCCGACTCGGAAGCTCACAAAGCGCAGATACTACACTTTGATCCTTGCCACCGAGCCGAGTTTTGAAGAACCATAGTTCTTAAGTTGATATTTATCAACACCCCCACGTGGAGTTAAATGTGGCACAAGGCCGGTTTAATGTGGGTATCTCCAAGCCCGTAGGCTCGGCCAAAAATATGACCTTTGAACCCGCCTAGACGGGTTCAGGTCCTGTCTACCTCCCCGAAGGAAACCTTGCCCTTCGGCAAAGCTTCCTCCGAGTTCCTCTCTGCAGTAGAGAGTTCGACAGCAAAACCCGACTCGGAAGCTCACAAAGCGCAGATACTACACTTTGATCCTTGCCACCAAGCCGAGTTTTGAAGAACCATAGTTCTTAAGTTGATATATATCAACACCCCCACGTGGAGTTAAATGTGGCACAAGGCCGGTTTAATGTGGGTATCTCCAAGCCCGTAGGCTCGGCCAAAAATATGACCTTTGAACCCGCCTAGACGGGTTCAGGTCCTGTCTACCTCCCCGAAGGAAACCTTGCCCTTCGGCAAACCTTCCTCCGAGTTCCTCTCTGCAGTAGAGAGTTCGACAGCAAAACCCGACTCGGAAGCTCACAAAGCGCAGATACTACACTTTGATCCTTGCCACCGAGCCGAGTTTTGAAGAACCATAGTTCTTAAGTTGATATTTATCAACCCCCCCACGTGGGTTAAATGTGGCACAAGGCCGGTTTAATGTGGGTATCTCCAAGCCCGTAGGCTCGGCCAAAAATATGACCTTTGAACCCGCCTAGACGGGTTCAGGTCCTGTCTACCTCCCCGAAGGAAACCTTGCCCTTCGGCAAAGCTTCCTCCGAGTTCCTCTCTGCAGTAGAGAGTTCGACAGCAAAACCCGACTCGGAAGCTCACAAAGCGCAGATACTACACTTTGATCCTTGCCACCGAGCCGAGTTTTGAAGAACCATAGTTCTTAAGTTGATATTTATCAACACCCCCACGTGGAGTTAAATGTGGAACAAGGCAGGTTTAATGTGGGTATCTCCAAGCCCGAAGGCTCGGCCAAAAATATGACCTTTGAACCCGCCTAGACGGGTTCAGGTCCTGTCTACCTCCCCGAAGGAAACCTTGCTCTTCGGCAAAGCTTCCTCCGAGTTCCTCTCTGCAGTAGAGAGTTCGACAGCAAAACCCGACTCGGAAGCTCACAAAGCGCAGATACTACACTTTGATCCTTGCCACCGAGCCGAGTTTTGAAGAACCATAGTTCTTAAGTTGATATTTATCAACACCCCCACGTAAAGTTAAATGTGGCACAAGGCCGGTTTAATGTGGGTATCTCCAAGCCCGTAGGCTCGGCCAAAAATATGACCTTTGAACCCGCCTAGACGGGTTCAGGTCCTGTCTACCTCCCCGAAGGAAACCTTGCCCTTCGGCAAAGCTTCCTCCGAGTTCCTCTCTGCAGTAGAGAGTTCGACAGCAAAACCCGACTCGGAAGCTCACAAAGCGCAGATACTACACTTTGATCCTTGCCACCGAGCCGAGTTTTGAAGAACCATAGTTCTTAAGTTATATTTATCAACACCCCCACGTGGAGTTAAATGTGGCACAAGGCCGGTTTAATGTGGGTATCTCCAAGCCCGTAGGCTCGGCCAAAAATATGACCTTTGAACCCGCCTAGACGGGTTCAGGTCCTGTCTACCTCCCCGAAGGAAACCTTGCCCTTCGGCAAAGCTTCCTCCGAGTTCCTCTCTGCAGTAGAGAGTTCGACAGCAAAACCCGACTCGGAAGCTCACAAAGCGCAGATACTACACTTTGATCCTTGCCACCGAGCCGAGTTTTGAAGAACCATAGTTCTTAAGTTGATATTTATCAACACCCCCACGTGGAGTTAAATGTGGAACAAGGCCGGTTTAATGTGGGTATCTCCAAGCCCGTAGGCTCGGCCAAAAATATGACCTTTGAACCCGCCTAGACGGGTTCAGGTCCTGTCTACCTCCCCGAAGGAAACCTTGCCCTTCGGCAAAGCTTCCTCCGAGTTCCTCTCTGCAGTAGAGAGTTCGACAGCAAAACCCGACTCGGAAGCTCACAAAGCGCAGATACTACACTTTGATCCTTGCCACCAAGTCGAGTTTTGAAGAACCATAGTTCTTAAGTTGATATTTATCAACACCCCCACGTAAAGTTAAATGTGGCACAAGGCCGGTTTAATGTGGGTATCTCCAAGCCCGTAGGCTCGGCCAAAAATATGACCTTTGAACCCGCCTAGACGGGTTCAGGTCCTGTCTACCTCCCCGAAGGAAACCTTGCCCTTCGGCAAAGCTTCCTCCGAGTTCCTCTCTGCAGTAGAGAGTTCGACAGCAAAACCCGACTCGGAAGCTCACAAAGCGCAGATACTACACTTTGATCCTTGCCACCAAGTCGAGTTTTGAAGAACCATAGTTCTTAAGTTGATATTTATCAACACCCCCACGTGGAGTTAAATGTGGCACAAGGCCGGTTTAATGTGGGTATCTCCAAGCCCGTAGGCTCGGCCAAAAATATGACCTTTGAACCCGCCTAGACGGGTTCAGGTCCTGTCTACCTCCCCGAAGGAAACCTTGCCCTTCGGCAAAGCTTCCTCCGAGTTCCTCTCTGCAGTAGAGAGTTCGACAGCAAAACCCGACTCGGAAGCTCACAAAGCGCAGATACTACACTTTGATCCTTGCCACCGAGCCGAGTTTTGAAGAACCATAGTTCTTAAGTTGATATTTATCAACACCCCCACGTGGAGTTAAATGTGGAACAAGGCCGGTTTAATGTGGGTATCTCCAAGCCCGTAGGCTCGGCCAAAAATATGACCTTTGAACCCGCCTAGACGGGTTCAGGTCCTGTCTACCTCCCCGAAGGAAACCTTGCCCTTCGGCAAAGCTTCCTCCGAGTTCCTCTCTGCAGTAGAGAGTTCGACAGCAAAACCCGACTCGGAAGCTCACAAAGCGCAGATACTACACTTTGATCCTTGCCACCAAGCCGAGTTTTGAAGAACCATAGTTCTTAAGTTGATATATATCAACACCCCCACGTGGAGTTAAATGTGGCACAAGGCCGGTTTAATGTGGGTATCTCCAAGCCCGTAGGCTCGGCCAAAAATATGACCTTTGAACCCGCCTAGACGGGTTCAGGTCCTGTCTACCTCCCCGAAGGAAACCTTGCCCTTCGGCAAACCTTCCTCCGAGTTCCTCTCTGCAGTAGAGAGTTCGACAGCAAAACCCGACTCGGAAGCTCACAAAGCGCAGATACTACACTTTGATCCTTGCCACCGAGCCGAGTTTTGAAGAACCATAGTTCTTAAGTTGATATTTATCAACCCCCCCACGTGGGTTAAATGTGGCACAAGGCCGGTTTAATGTGGGTATCTCCAAGCCCGTAGGCTCGGCCAAAAATATGACCTTTGAACCCGCCTAGACGGGTTCAGGTCCTGTCTACCTCCCCGAAGGAAACCTTGCCCTTCGGCAAAGCTTCCTCCGAGTTCCTCTCTGCAGTAGAGAGTTCGACAGCAAAACCCGACTCGGAAGCTCACAAAGCGCAGATACTACACTTTGATCCTTGCCACCGAGCCGAGTTTTGAAGAACCATAGTTCTTAAGTTGATATTTATCAACACCCCCACGTGGAGTTAAATGTGGAACAAGGCAGGTTTAATGTGGGTATCTCCAAGCCCGAAGGCTCGGCCAAAAATATGACCTTTGAACCCGCCTAGACGGGTTCAGGTCCTGTCTACCTCCCCGAAGGAAACCTTGCTCTTCGGCAAAGCTTCCTCCGAGTTCCTCTCTGCAGTAGAGAGTTCGACAGCAAAACCCGACTCGGAAGCTCACAAAGCGCAGATACTACACTTTGATCCTTGCCACCGAGCCGAGTTTTGAAGAACCATAGTTCTTAAGTTGATATTTATCAACACCCCCACGTAAAGTTAAATGTGGCACAAGGCCGGTTTAATGTGGGTATCTCCAAGCCCGTAGGCTCGGCCAAAAATATGACCTTTGAACCCGCCTAGACGGGTTCAGGTCCTGTCTACCTCCCCGAAGGAAACCTTGCCCTTCGGCAAAGCTTCCTCCGAGTTCCTCTCTGCAGTAGAGAGTTCGACAGCAAAACCCAACTCGGAAGCTCACAAAGCGCAGATACTACACTTTGATCCTTGCCACCGAGCCGAGTTTTGAAGAACCATAGTTCTTAAGTTATATTTATCAACACCCCCACGTGGAGTTAAATGTGGCACAAGGCCGGTTTAATGTGGGTATCTCCAAGCCCGTAGGCTCGGCCAAAAATATGACCTTTGAACCCGCCTAGACGGGTTCAGGTCCTGTCTACCTCCCCGAAGGAAACCTTGCCCTTCGGCAAAGCTTCCTCCGAGTTCCTCTCTGCAGTAGAGAGTTCGACAGCAAAACCCGACTCGGAAGCTCACAAAGCGCAGATACTACACTTTGATCCTTGCCACCGAGCCGAGTTTTGAAGAACCATAGTTCTTAAGTTGATATTTATCAACACCCCCACGTGGAGTTAAATGTGGAACAAGGCCGGTTTAATGTGGGTATCTCCAAGCCCGTAGGCTCGGCCAAAAATATGACCTTTGAACCCGCCTAGACGGGTTCAGGTCCTGTCTACCTCCCCGAAGGAAACCTTGCCCTTCGGCAAAGCTTCCTCCGAGTTCCTCTCTGCAGTAGAGAGTTCGACAGCAAAACCCGACTCGGAAGCTCACAAAGCGCAGATACTACACTTTGATCCTTGCCACCAAGTCGAGTTTTGAAGAACCATAGTTCTTAAGTTGATATTTATCAACACCCCCACGTAAAGTTAAATGTGGCACAAGGCCGGTTTAATGTGGGTATCTCCAAGCCCGTAGGCTCGGCCAAAAATATGACCTTTGAACCCGCCTAGACGGGTTCAGGTCCTGTCTACCTCCCCGAAGGAAACCTTGCCCTTCGGCAAAGCTTCCTCCGAGTTCCTCTCTGCAGTAGAGAGTTCGACAGCAAAACCCGACTCGGAAGCTCACAAAGCGCAGATACTACACTTTGATCCTTGCCACCAAGTCGAGTTTTGAAGAACCATAGTTCTTAAGTTGATATTTATCAACACCCCCACGTGGAGTTAAATGTGGCACAAGGCCGGTTTAATGTGGGTATCTCCAAGCCCGTAGGCTCGGCCAAAAATATGACCTTTGAACCCGCCTAGACGGGTTCAGGTCCTGTCTACCTCCCCGAAGGAAACCTTGCCCTTCGGCAAAGCTTCCTCCGAGTTCCTCTCTGCAGTAGAGAGTTCGACAGCAAAACCCGACTCGGAAGCTCACAAAGCGCAGATACTACACTTTGATCCTTGCCACCGAGCCGAGTTTTGAAGAACCATAGTTCTTAAGTTGATATTTATCAACACCCCCACGTGGAGTTAAATGTGGAACAAGGCCGGTTTAATGTGGGTATCTCCAAGCCCGTAGGCTCGGCCAAAAATATGACCTTTGAACCCGCCTAGACGGGTTCAGGTCCTGTCTACCTCCCCGAAGGAAACCTTGCCCTTCGGCAAAGCTTCCTCCGAGTTCCTCTCTGCAGTAGAGAGTTCGACAGCAAAACCCAACTCGGAAGCTCACAAAGCGCAGATACTACACTTTGATCCTTGCCACCAAGTCGAGTTTTGAAGAACCATAGTTCTTAAGTTGATATTTATCAACACCCCCACGTGGAGTTAAATGTGGCACAAGGCCGGTTTAATGTGGGTATCTCCAAGCCCGTAGGCTCGGCCAAAAATATGACCTTTGAACCCGCCTAGACGGGTTCAGGTCCTGTCTACCTCCCCGAAGGAAACCTTGCCCTTCGGCAAAGCTTCCTCCGAGTTCCTCTCTGCAGTAGAGAGTTCGACAGCAAAACCCGACTCGGAAGCTCACAAAGCGCAGATACTACACTTTGATCCTTGCCACCGAGCCGAGTTTTGAAGAACCATAGTTCTTAAGTTGATATTTATCAACACCCCCACGTGGAGTTAAATGTGGAACAAGGCCGGTTTAATGTGGGTATCTCCAAGCCCGTAGGCTCGGCCAAAAATATGACCTTTGAACCCGCCTAGACGGGTTCAGGTCCTGTCTACCTCCCCGAAGGAAACCTTGCCCTTCGGCAAAGCTTCCTCCGAGTTCCTCTCTTCAGTAGAGAGTTCGACAGCAAAACCCGACTCGGAAGCTCACAAAGCGCAGATACTACACTTTGATCCTTGCCACCGAGCCGAGTTTTGAAGAACCATAGTTCTTATGGTAGTATTTATCAATCCCCCCACGAGGATTAAATGTGGCACAAGGCCAGTTTAATGTGGGTATTTCCAAGCCCGTGGGCTCGGCCAAAAATATGACCTTTGAACCCGCCTAGACGGGTTCAGGTCCTGTCTACCTCCCCGAAGGAAACCTTGCCCTTCAGCAAAGCTTCCTCCGAGTTCCTCTCTGCAGTAGAGAGTTCGACAGCAAAACCCGACTCGGAAGCTCACAAAGCGCAGATACTACACTTTGATCCTTGCCACCGAGCCGAGTTTTGAAGAACCATAGTTCTTATGGTAGTATTTATCAATCCCCCCACGAGGATTAAATGTGGCACAAGGCCAGTTTAATGTGGGTATTTCCAAGCCCGTGGGCTCGGCCAAAAATATGACCTTTGAACCCGCCTAGACGGGTTCAGGTCCTGTCTACCTCCCCGAAGGAAACCTTGCCCTTCAGCAAAGCTTCCTCCGAGTTCCTCTCTGCAGTAGAGAGTTCGACAGCAAAACCCGACTCGGAAGCTCACAAAGCGCAGATACTACACTTTGATCCTTGCCACCGAGCCGAGTTTTGAAGAACCATAGTTCTTATGGTAGTATTTATCAATCCCCCCACGAGGATTAAATGTGGCACAAGGCCGGTTTAATGTGGGTATCTCCAAGCCCGTAGGCTCGGCCAAAAATATGACCTTTGAACCCGCCTAGACGGGTTCAGGTCCTGTCTACCTCCCCGAAGGAAACCTTGCCCTTCGGCAAAGCTTCCTCCGAGTTCCTCTCTGCAGTAGAGAGTTCGACAGAAAACCCGACTCGGAAGCTCACAAAGCGCAGATACTACACTTTGATCCTTGCCACCGAGCCGAGTTTTGAAGAACCATAGTTCTTATGGTAGTATTTATCAATCCCCCCACGAGGATTAAATGTGGCACAAGGCCGGTTTAATGTGGGTATTTCCAAGCCCGTAGGCTCGGCCAAAAATATGACCTTTGAACCCGCCTAGACGGGTTCAGGTCCTGTCTACCTCCCCGAAGGAAACCTTGCCCTTCGGCAAAGCTTCCTCCGAGTTCCTCTCTGCAGTAGAGAGTTCGACAGCAAAACCCGACTCGGAAGCTCACAAAGCGCAGATACTACACTTTGATCCTTGCCACCGAGCCGAGTTTTGAAGAACCATACGTTTGTATGGTAGTATTTATCAATCCCCCCACGAGGATTAAATGTGGCACAAGGCCGGTTTAATGTGGGTATCTCCAAGCCCGTAGGCTCGGCCAAAAATATGACCTTTGAACCCGCCTAGACGGGTTCAGGTCCTGTCTACCTCCCCGAAGGAAACCTTGCCCTTCGGCAAAGCTTCCTCCGAGTTCCTCTCTGCAGTAGAGAGTTCGACAGAAAACCCGACTCGGAAGCTCACAAAGCGCAGATACTACACTTTGATCCTTGCCACCGAGCCGAGTTTTGAAGAACCATAGTTCTTATGGTTGATATTTATCAACCCCCCCACGTGGGTTAAATGTGGCACAAGGCCGGTTTAATGTGGGTATCTCCAAGCCCGTAGGCTCGGCCAAAAATATGACCTTTGAACCCGCCTAGACGGGTTCAGGTCCTGTCTACCTCCCCGAAGGAAACCTTGCCCTTCGGCAAAGCTTCCTCCGAGTTCCTCTCTGCAGTAGAGAGTTCGACAGCAAAACCCGACTCGGAAGCTCACAAAGCGCAGATACTACACTTTGATCCTTGCCACCGAGCCGAGTTTTGAAGAACCATACGTTTGTATGGTAGTATTTATCAATCCCCCCACGAGGATTAAATGTGGCACAAGGCCGGTTTAATGTGGGTATCTCCAAGCCCGTAGGCTCGGCCAAAAATATGACCTTTGAACCCGCCTAGACTGGTTCAGGTCCTGTCTACCTCCCCGAAGGAAACCTTGCCCTTCGGCAAAGCTTCCTCCGAGTTCCTCTCTGCAGTAGAGAGTTCGACAGAAAACCCGACTCGGAAGCTCACAAAGCGCAGATACTACACTTTGATCCTTGCCACCGAGCCGAGTTTTGAAGAACCATAGTTCTTATGGTTGATATTTATCAACCCCCCCACGTGGGTTAAATGTGGCACAAGGCCGGTTTAATGTGGGTATCTCCAAGCCCGTAGGCTCGGCCAAAAATATGACCTTTGAACCCGCCTAGACGGGTTCAGGTCCTGTCTACCTCCCCGAAGGAAACCTTGCCCTTCGGCAAAGCTTCCTCCGAGTTCCTCTCTGCAGTAGAGAGTTCGACAGAAAACCCGACTCGGAAGCTCACAAAGCGCAGATACTACACTTTGATCCTTGCCACCGAGCCGAGTTTTGAAGAACCATAGTTCTTATGGTAGTATTTATCAATCCCCCCACGAGGATTAAATGTGGCACAAGGCCGGTTTAATGTGGGTATTTCCAAGCCCGTGGGCTCGGCCAAAAATATGACCTTTGAACCCGCCTAGACGGGTTCAGGTCCTGTCTACCTCCCCGAAGGAAACCTTGCCCTTCGGCAAAACTTCCTCCGAGTTCCTCTCTGCAGTAGAGAGTTCGACAGCAAAACCCGACTCGGAAGCTCACAAAGCGCAGATACTACACTTTGATCCTTGCCACCGAGCCGAGTTTTGAAGAACCATAGTTCTTATGGTCACGAAGGTTTTATTTCTGTTGTTAGTTTATTAAATGATTTGATGAAAATGCTTGTTGGTCTAGGTATATTCAATCGTGTTATTTTTAAAGAGTTAGGATGTGATTGTTATTGCAAAAATATTTCGCAATAAGTAGAGCAATATTTGTGGGTTTAAATACGAATTGAGAGGTTTCTATGATTTTATTTTGAAAAATATGGCCATGGCAAATAGTTTATATGCAGAAAACAAGTGAAATAAATGCTTTTTTTCCCGAAAAAAGACGCATTTCTGTACAGTAAAAAGAGTAGTTAACCAAGAAAAAGTAAGGCCAGTTTTAAGATTCAGCGCCTTCAAATTAGTGAAAAATGATCTTTGTTGTCTCGGCACCATTTCAAAAATTCTTTATTGTTGACCAGTGTTATTAAAGCAGAAACCATGTCCTCAAATTGGGAATATGTTCAGATATTAAATGATATTAAGAAAATCTTTTATTTTATCTACTGTCAGATTATTTAGAATGTCGCAGTGATTTTATAGCATACGCTTTTCTTGTTTGAATGAAAATAAATACAACCCCCCCACACACACAAACAGATAGAGACCTGCCAGTCTGCACATTATTTTGATGTATTATTTGATTCACGTCAGGAAATATAAAAACGGCTGGATCGAATTAAATGTCAATAGATTGTTCTAAGAGCAAAATCTCTGAGCCGAACCCCATTGTGTACTTCGGATGTACACTTGGCAGGAAGTTATATAAACGCTACAACCGAGAGTTAAAAGCCAGGATTTGTCTCATACTCCTGAGAAGATCCACGTTCGAAGAAAATCCCCGAAGCCATATACTCTCACGCAAATTAAGTAACGGATTTTATATATTTACTCGTATACTTATATAGTTTTAACAAAGATGTGGTGGCTGGTCGTTCGTATCCGAGTATGCCTGTATACTAGAGCGGCTTGCTACTCCCTGTTGCAGACGTCTACTCAGGCACATTGGTGTTTGTTCAGCACCTAGTGTCCACCTGTGATTTATACTGCAACTATGCTGAGCGGAGTTTCTGGGATAGAGCGCATTATTTGGCGTGATCGTTTATCATCTTCAAAAAGTACCCTTCAAAATAACAATTACCCGGTATACATAACATCATCGTCTACAGGTGAGAACAGAATGGGAAGGAGAAAGACCAGAAAATTGAAACGGTCTATCTACCTTACACCAAGAACTTATTGGAAAACATGGGGAAGATCTGCGGTCTATACAACCTCGGGTCAATATTCAAAAGCGGTTCCACTATACGGGGAAATCTCTGTCGATTAATACGCTGGAGAATATGACGAAGAATTGCGTGTAATCGATTACTTGCAGTTGTGACAGAGGATATAAAGGTGTAAAAAAGCTGGCACCTAAAAGTAACGCTGGAAGAAGACTAAAAAATCGTATTAAGAGTTGAGACATCGAAATCGGTCATGGCTGATCATTTATGGAGAGAAGATGGTGGTCATCAACATCTGTGGAATGAAAATGAAAATCTTCTGCAAGAAAGATAACAACGGCGTGATAAAAACAACAAAGAAGAGAACAATATATAAATGATCTAAATAGTGAATATAAATAGTGTAAACGTTATAGTTTATTATTATTATTATTATTTTTTAATCATTTCATCCCAAGCACAGCAAGAAAGCCACTAACACTCAGTGGGCTACTGAGTGCGAAAGAATAGAGCAAAAACGGCAAGAAGCTAGAAAATAAAAGAAGAGAAATTAAGAGGGAAGATGATGACAATTATTACATACAAAATAGGACACTGAAGAAACATGATCTTTGGTAATCAATACATGATTATTACTTTATTGTTGCAGGTGATTTCATAAAGATTAAACTTATTGCAGCTTTAAGAAAAGACATATGAAAACAAGTAATCTACAGGTTGGGTAGAATGTAACGAGGCATTAGAATTTGCTTATAGAAATTTTAGTATCACAAATAAGGATAAGGAATAAAACCTGGAGACTGTGACCGCAGTATGGAATATGAGGATTTACTGCTAGGTTGGCATGAAGATTGGTGTGATAAGGCTATATTCCATGTTGTTGGTTCCATCAATCGTCACAACCGCCATTACTGGACGTCGTGTGATAACGATCCGAGCATGACGGTTGGGAGAATGCAAGCTCGACCAAAAGTGACCACGTGGTGCGGAATGGCGGCAACAAGAGTCGTCGGCCCATATCTTCTGCGTGACACAATCATTACAGACGGCTATCTTCAGATGCTCGAAAATTACCTGTGGACCACGGTGTCTTTCTTGGATAACATTAGTGGCCTGATATTCATACAGGATGGTGCACCACGCTGTTTTGCTCTTAGTTTGCATGCGTGGTTAGACCAACATTTTATTGGACGTTGGATGGGATGACTCGGACCTCATGAATAGCCTCCAAAAAGTCCAGATCTCACTATATGTGATCTTTACCGATGGGGCTATATGAAATAGGAGGTATACAAGAGAAAACCACGCAGCTTGCGGAATTAGAGGCATGGATTCATTAGGTTCTCAATTATATCCTAGACGACGTCCTTCAGAAGCTTGTTCATTCAATCACCAAACGTTTGAGGAAACTGGGTGGCGCCATTCCTGCTTACGTTGGAATATGAAGATTTAATTTCATTTTTTTCCATGTAATAAAGAAGATGTATCATTTGTTTCAATAAATTTGTAATAAGAATGTAGATCTTATTCCCCATTTTTAATGTCTACTTGCTTTTCCCCAACCCTGTTTAATATATGAAAATATATGAGAACAAAGATACAAGCAAATGGAAAATTATATATATTTATCATAAAATGGAATATCGAAGAGTTATAGAGATTCACTAAAAGTCGCTTAGAATTGGCACAAAGCCGAAAGTGTGAGGCCCTCAGCGAATATCGAACGCAATACTCAGTCGCAATTGATCTTCCGAGTCAATCTTGTTAGCCAACGTCGAAGTGGCGCTCCATAATTTCGGCTTTGTGCCACATGAAAGTTACGCTAACTAAAGCGCTATTACATTTGCTTTGGGTACTAATGGCTCGCAAGGTTGCCTCTCTAAATCAAATGCGACTAAAAATGTGAGTTCGATCCTCACAGTGTGCCTAATACTTTCGGCCTTGTGCTACATCTAAAAACAGTTTAGGAGATCACTATTACCCCTCGTTGAATTACCACGACTTAGTGATTTACTAAGTGTAGCTTAGCTGCGTCACAAGGCCGAAAGTAAGTAGCAACCAGTGAGGATCGAACTTACAACTCCGTAATTGATCTAACGAGAAAAAAACTTGCTGAACAATACACAACGTCGAAGAGCACTTAATAAAATGATCTACTAAACATAATTTAGATGTGGCACAAGCAAGTGGAGATTATCTAGTCAAGATCAAACAAACTTATTTTTTAATTGTCCTTCAGGGCGTTGGCGATCATGACTCTCCACAATTCCTGTCCTTTGAAGCGCTTAATAAATTTGTCTTTTCGCTATCTCTCCTAAAACTTGTTTCGTCCTCAAGCTCCTTAGGTAAGTTATACGTTGTTTTCCTCAGTCTCTCTTGCCTTTAATCTGTCCTGTGAGTATCAAATTTTCCAAGCCCTCTTTCCTCATTATGTACCCTAGATATTTCAATTCTCTTTAAGAAGAACTGTCATTTTGGTTTCCGTTTACTTTAAATGTCGTTGTTGCTCACATGTTCGACCTGTTGCTTCAAGTTTCCTATTTGTTTATGAAGAGAGAGATTGCCCAGCCTACACTGCATATAGGATGACTGATATTGTATAAGAGTTCCTATTTATTAATAATTTGCTTAGATTTACTCAGTCGTAGTAGTACTAGCGAGACAAGCTTGTTAATCATTACACCACGTTAAATTGATTTAGTAAGCATAGCTAACATGTGGCACAAAGGCGGAAAGTAGGGGTCACCCACTGATGATATAGCTTACAACTCAATCATAACTGATCTGTTTTTTAACATTTAAACTTAAGCAAGACAATAAGCCAATTAAGATGAAAAGGGGTTATTGAACATTTACAAAGTTAATTGAGAGGCAAGAAGTGGAAAGTGTGTTCCACAAGCAAGAAGTGCGATAAAAGGAAACTGTTAGCATAGAACTTAACGGTTACATCTTGCCTTTTCAAATGAAACCTTGTAGCAAATGTAGTGCTGGACTTAAATTCATAAAGTCTAGTTATCATAGAAGAAACTTCTTCAGAACAAATACCTTGAAAGTGTGCATATGAAATTTCACAGTGAAACTACATTACGGCGGAAGGAAACTAACTGAAGTCGAGATGCCATGTCAGGATCAATAACATTGCAGATTTTTTTTGGCGGGGGGGGGGCGTTATCAAAAAACGCTAAATGTATAGCAGGATCACTAGACAGTATGTGGCAGCACTATTCAAACCATCGATGAATGGTAGACTTATAGATATTTAAGATAGATTCGGTTGAAAAAAATTGTCTAGCACACAGTTAACCATTTTTCTGAGCAGCAGACTTATAAGTGATTTCAATATAGTCCTTTTCGACTTGATGTCAGTAGAAAATGTTAGCCTAAGAGCCGCAACGAATCACTTTCCTGGAGGTTAGCATTAGCCATGCTGATGAAAAACAGAAAGATGTCTCTCAGTTGATTGAGAGATAACAATTTCGTTTTGGAAAACATATATATATATATATATATATATATATATATATATATATATATATATATATATATATATATATATACGTGCTAATACCTTTGGGAAAAGTATTAATACTCTTCTTCTCCCTCCAGCTATAGGTAAGTAGCAGCACAGGTTGGCTTCTATAGCCTCGGATGGCAACTGCTCTAGAAGAAAATTAAATACGTTCGGACGGACGTATGGGGACCTTGTGGCACGTAGTACAACAGGTCTCTGCATTCGGCCATTCTAAAAGTGTGGCGGGTTCTGCACAAAGACCAGTAAAATCAAATCATATGTGCTGGTGACTAGGAACTGCGCTGCTTGACCCTCATACGTCGAATAGGGCAGGAAAGTCCAGCATACACACACACACACACACATACGCAAAATACATGTGTATATATATATATATATATATATATATATATATATATATATATATATATATATATATATATATATATATATATTAATATTAAAGACATTTTTATGTTTAACGTTCTTTGTTATAGATACAAGTATTTAAGTAAATGGTCTGTTTATAATAAACAGTATTAAATAACATTTACCGGCCTGAAGAAATTTTCATAGAAAGGACGAAATATTTTCTATGAAAATTTCTCGGACATTCAGGCCGGTAAATGTTATTTAATACTGTTTATTATAAACAGAGCATTTACTTAAATACTTGTATCTATAAAATGAACGTTAAACATAAAAATGTCTTCAATAAATAAATTGTCGGAATTTGTCCATTTCTTAATATATATATATATATATATATATATATATATATATATATATAGATAGATAGATAGATAGATAGATTGATAGACAGATAGATATGTGTGTGTGTGTGTGAATTAAAAAAATAAAATAGATGGAATGATAAGGCAACCAAGTACGTGAAAAGAGTTTATAAAGTTAACACGTTTGTCTTCCAATTTAGGTTCATCATAATTTTTGGGGATAGGCGGGATGTAGTGAACGGTTTCATTATTTCAAATTCTATACTGTTTGTTTACATTGTTCAAGGAGATCTGACGAGTTTATGTCTTATGTGTCAATTTTAGTTGGCGTTTTCGCCTGTCTCGTGGTGTGCGATTCAGGGAGTGTGTCTAATTTCTAAAGACTACAGTGGAATTATGTCGTATAACATTTCCGTTAGCTGCCAACTATCACTCTCTCTCTCTCTCTCTCTCTCTCTCTCTCTCTCTCTCTATATATATATATATATATATATATATATATATATATATATATATATATATGAAATAGAGTAGTGTGTTTATCCTACTTTCTAGTATCCTATGTTAGACGTTCTTTTGACCACACCAGTTTCGATATGTCTTGATTAATAATTATTTTTGTCGTCTTGCTTTAATATTCCCGTTCAAGTTGCTTTTTCCAAATTTGCGCGTTGTATTAACAGAAAACTCACTGTGAAATCTGCATTCAATGCTCACTTGATTGGCTACTTATTTTGCATTGCTTTCCAAGACTGTCATAATCTTTCTTTCGTCTCTCTTGTCTAACTTTAGTTCATCGTAACTGAATCGGCTAAAGCACATCGAATCTAATGACCATTAATAGCAACTGTAATAGCGGATGGTATGAACACTATTTGTAGAAATTCCCAGCCACCTGGCTATCTCAGTCAGTCATGTGCCATACGTGATACATGCTTAGGCGATCATTTATCTTTCGATACATGACGAGGCGGATTTTCTTCCCGCAGTAAGTTGCCATTTCTTTCTGCGGTGGGCCATTTGCCATCCAAAGCTCTAGAGCCCTCGTTTGTCCTGCTGTTTACCCAGGAGAAGAGGAGGATTCATACCTTTCGTATATATAAAATATAGGGTGCGATGACTAAATTGTCGCCATTTAATGTTTTTAATTTCGTGCATGCTCATTGTTTGTTTATATTTTGTTGACTGCACATTAGAGAAGGTTCAGTTGGGCACAGTTCGTGAGAAAAAGAGCACTATGATGTATTTCCCTCTTCAAAAAATATGGAAAAAGCATGCCGTACTGCTTGGCATTCGCGCCGGGAGTTTCAATATGAACATTTCAGTGTGTTTCGGTGTCAATCTGTGGACAGTGCAGAGGATTCGGAATGACTTTGATGTGTAAAATGGTAATTACGCAACTCGGAAAGCTAACTGTGATCGTTCTGATAAGAAAAGAACTACCGAATTTGTTGGGATTTCAACACGGCGGCCTACATCAATTGCATTGTGTGAGTAGTGCTGCCCTGGGACAAATGTGTGACTCCTGGAAGAATCTATGTCTAGCAGCAGCACTCTACACCATGTCACATAAAAAAGAGAATCGAGTTAGACAATTTCTGCGACATCACCCCCTATAACTGTACACCTATCTCATCAGGCTCTAAACCCGTTGATTATTGTATGTGGGGCGCAGTTGAGAGAGTGACCAACAAAAACCCCTTGCGACACGAAGGAAGAACTGAAAGCAAGGATTATATCGATTAAAACAAAGGTACCGTCCAGAAAACATTCCGAAGTCAATGCTGATTTTACTGAATAAATTTACTCTTTCTTATTTCAAAGTATTTTTGCGTAATTTTGTCAAATATATCTCTTAAAATAAGATGTCAGTGTTATCTTCATATTTGCATAATCTAGACGACAATTTATCCATCGCAAGCAATATATATATATATATATATATATATATATATATATATATATATATATATATATATATATATATATATTAAACAAACTTTACTACTTTAGTCACTTTTTATAGTTAAACGTTCTTTTTATTTCTTTGGAGCATTTTTATGACTATTCAAGATTTACACTTTTATGAGAAAATTTAATATATTGCAGTTGTGAATACTTAATGACTTCAACGTTGGCTGCCTCAGGATTAGTCTATGCGCATTATGGTTGGGTACGGTACAAAAATAGTTGTTTCAATGTAAAAATAAAACAGATCTCACCCCGATTACACAATAGACTTTATAGTATTGTTTTTTGTTTTTTTTTGTAATGAGGAGTCACTTTAGGACGTGACTAATGAAACCCCTACACTTCTTTCTTCCCTTAAATATCTTTAAATCGCTATGATTTCTTGGCAAAGATAGTGAAGTGATTTCCTCTTCCATTCTTTGGAATACAGTATTTTCCTTTTCTTAGATGTGTTGCCGTTCATGTTTTTGTGTTCGAAATTAAGTATCAAATAGTGCAAATGTTGTAAAAAGAGAAAAAGTAAAATATTTTCTTTAAACGTATCACATCAGAAACAATCAGGACAAATAAGGGAAGTCATGTTTACCTGAAAATATAGGACGAATGGAAATGGTAATAATAGCCGTTTCCTTAAAAGGAAACACTTGACATTCATTGACCGAGCAACTAGTTATCGTTTCAATTGATATCTATAAAAACTTTCTCTTAAAAGAATCTTTCAGGAATACAGACTTCTCGAGTATCTGTCAACTACCTGTTATAGCTCTTTCCAGTATTGATTGAGATTTCCATCCTAATTTTTTATTTGATATTTTGTGGAATGTTGACATCTTAATTATGTCATTATTTTTTCATCAAGTTACATGTGGCATTAATTTTAATTATTGATACTGTTAGTTGTATTCAAGAAAACATATAGTTCTAACTATAATTTATTAAAGTTTTTTTTTTTTTTTAATATAGTTGATAATATTATTGGGCTACAGTAATTATTTATTGTTTTTATTTGAATATAAAAGCAATTATTTGTTTTATATTGAAATTAAAATAATATATATATATATATATATATATATATATATATATATATATATATATATATATATATATATATATAATAGTAAATATACATTTTTCCTCCATCGGTTGCACGACTCGGAGTTTCATCTTCATCGGTTGAATAGATTATATATATATATATATATATATGTATATATATATATATATATATATATATATATATATATATATATATATAGTTAAAAAATTTATATCGGCACTACGACATTTTTCATAATAGGACGTCCCTTTCTAAATGATTTTGTTAATTACAAGGACTTAACAAACCTCCAACGATAAAAAGGAAAATATTTAAATTACACAGAACTTGTAAATCCATGCATGATGTATGTCTCCTGTGTTTACAAAAAGTTGCTTATTATTAAGATTGCAAGCAAAAAAGCTCTATGAAACCAAATAATTAAATTAACGGTGTTATGCCGGCATTGTCTATCTTTTAATTTAGAATATAGTAAAAAAAAGTTCTCATAAATAATTACGTATTACAATTGTATAGGCATTATTTTATTAGTATATAATGGTCCATCTAATATTTATTTGATTTATTCAACTATAATATTGCCACGTTTTACCGTCTATTCAATATAATTAGCATCGTATATGGATGTTGCACATTTTAATTTTACCTCTTTAAGAACATTTCTAATTATAAAAAGAAAACATTAAAAATTGTTTCTGATAACGTTATGTCTACTTCAACAATCAGGAACATCATACATGGCTACATCATAATACATTTGTCGCTGACATGATTTCGTACGATTGTTGAATGGCATGTTCAAGCATCAGTTTACATTGGCAATAACAAAAAAAAAAAATAACCCAACAACCGCCAACGTCTTACGTTATCTTTCTATTTTAAGGTAGATCTGATTTTAATTGGTTAATATAGACATACCCTTAAGTATATTTTAAATTCACACCTTAAGCTCAATACTAACTTCCGAAAAGACGTAGCGATTTGTTTTTAAATTTCTCTAAAAGATCATTTTTATCAAAAGTTATCCACCATCGCCTGAGGAAGTACAATCATAGTATTGAAACATGAAAGCTTTTGTGTAGCGATGTAAAATGTTTTATTATAATGTATTATAATAAAAACATCATAATATATATATATATATATATATATATATATATATATATATATATATTATACATTTTTTATTATAATATATATATATATATATATATATATATATATATATGCATCTTCATTCAAGCATGTTTCAATAATTAATATAGATATGTGTATTTATTTGATAATAATCCTTTCCATTTCTTTAATTAGATACTTGTAATATATATATATATATATATATATATATATAGTGCTGTTCGATAAAAGTGACTCACCTGATTTTTTTTACTAAATGTTCTCTTCTCCGATGAAATGAAAGTTGAGCTTAATTCAAAGGATATGTGATCTAAAATCTGAAGAAGAAGCTTTGAAAGCTCTTTGAATTTAGAAGTAAGTACTGTCAAGTATCCGTTCAGTATAATGTTCTGGGGACGCCTTTCTTTTCGTGGAACTGGTTTCTTGAAACCTATGGAAAAGACCCTCAGGAACGAGCAGTACAAGAGAATTTTAGAGTCTTTTCTGCTCCCTTCTGTTAGAAGGATGCAAATCGACCCCAACAAGCTCATTTTATGCAGGATAATGTTCCCTGTCACAAATCAAAATTGATGAAGGAATACTTTGATAAGAAGCAGGTGAGTGTTATGACATGGCCGCCTCAATCTCCTGACCTCAACCACATAGAAAACTTATGGAGCATTATAAAGTACAGGCTCTCGAGAAAGCTGTTGAGCAACATCCGCCACTGCCTAAGTTTAAAAAGTGTCACCTAACCCCAGCCTGGGTCCGTTAACGAAAATCTTGGGCTCTATGTAAGGCAGGCCAGTTGGAGGGACGTACATGAATTTTGTCTTTTTCAAACCTTTGGTTATCCCAAAATCGGTACAATCTTTCGTGAAATGGTCATACATGAATGCATACATACATACATACATGAGGGATGTGACTAAATTTCGAGCAATGAAGTCGCTTGATTTATCCTCAAATATGAGCAAAGTGTACGTGGCATTTACGTCCTACAAAGATCTTCTTTTCTCCAGCTCAGGTGTGGCGTGTGATTATTATTAGGTTGGTGCAAAAATAATGACGTAATAATGTCGTTTTTTGACGTATTTTTAACGTCAAAAAACGACATTATTACGTCATTATTTTTGCACCAAAGTAATAGTAGTTGTGACATTAATATTTTGGTTAACTAACCGAGGCAGATTCATTTTTTTCACACTCTCTGCAAGTGAAAATACCACATAAGGGGCAGTAACAGACTTATGTGTGTGTGACGTTTTTTTTAAGCCTGCTCTACCTGAACAGACTTGACCACATTCATTACACGTTAGATCACCACTTGCAGGGTAATTAACATCAAGTCTCTTACAAAACACATCTCTTGATTATTTCATGTCCAACAGGGGTATGTTCAATTTCTGCTTTACTATTGCCCATGCATAATGCCTGGCTTTTCGTTTCTGAGTACACACATCTGCTTGGCTGTCAAAACAGTCTATTTTACAGATGGCTGCTCAGGTCTATTTGTGCCTGTCAGACAGCCATAGACTATCGGATGGTCCGAAAGTCTTGTCCCACCTTCAACTCTCTTTCAATTTGTAGGAACTGGTGTCAGCCTTCTCAAATAGAAAATTATTAGTTTGGTGCAAAAATAATGTCGCTTTCTCACATATTAACATTTGTGAGAAAACGACATTATTTTTGCACCAACCTAATATATTGTCTAGGGGGTGACAAAGTTTTCGAACTACAATGTGCCATGTGTCCTCAAGGATACATCGCACAGTGGATGAAGGCGTTGGTTAGATCCAGTGACAAAACCCAAAGAGTGTGAGTTCAATACCCGGTTAAGGCAGTGGAGAACTTTCAGGGGGAAATTAACAGGAGATAACTGATAACTGACATCCATTAAACATGGCACGTGAAACTAGAACAGTCTACCCCAGTGAGCGAAATAAAGGGTTCAGTTAAAAATTCCAACCACCTGAAGAAGGCCGAAACGTTGTGATAAATATGGCGACAAAGATGAGGACAATAGTCCGAATAATTTAAATAATGTACACAATCTAACTGTAGTTATAATGCAATTATGCTAAGTCAACGGTAGTTACAGTTTCTTGTGATTTGGGGCTAGTAAAGACATCAATGGTTCTGTCTACCCAATTTCATTTACAAGGCTTGACTCAACCCAAATCTAAAGTCAGGGCCTTCTCAATCTCATTGGAGGAAAATCTTCGTTGACTGGACGTCTACCCGTACTCATCTCATGGGGCCAATTGCAGATTAGTAATGCTATTTTTCCCATAGTTTCGGTGTATAGCCTTTGTCTCTGAGGAGTTCATCCACCATTTAACGGCTCTTTTTTTATGCTGCTGGCCTTCCATTTAATCTCCTCACCAGACCAGAAGGAGACGGTTAAATCGCCGACCACTACGATTTTGAGTTCAGAATTGTCTGTCCCATTGCTACCCAAGTCTAGAAGACCTGTTCTGTGGTGCTATTTACACACAGCTGGTGGAAAGAGATGGATTTGCCAGGGTTATTTGCAAGTTGGTGAATGTAATGATCTCGACTGGAATTCGAACTCGGTTCTCCCATTCCATTGCCCTACCGTGCCTTTAGAGGCTATCCATTACTCCCCCTTACGTCAAACTGTAGAGTGTTTTTTATGCAGTTCCGAAAGGTGCTGTGTGTCGAGATTTCCTCTTCAAGTCGATAACAAAACCAACAATGATAAAATTCGAACTTGTATCTCATGTTCGGAAACCTATCCTTGTAATCACTCGGGGACAACCATGTATGTATGCTTGAATTTTACCCAGACATACAGACATACATCTAATTTTTTGCCAAAAAGAAATTCCTTGTGGCAGTATATGTTTTTCGGTATATTGCACCGTCTTTCAAAAGTTCCTTTTCTTCAGGTTTGTTGGGTATTACTTCAGTTTTCGGTGTCCTTTCCCACCACATAACAGAAAGGTTCGTATTAAGGTAAAAAGAACTTAGACGTTTTTGTTTTTTTTATTATTTCCTCAGATTTGTTTTCCTTGAATGCATTAATATGCACCATTATTCCAAACTTTTAAACGGCGTCTTTACCGAATTCTTCAGTCTTGTGTCTTAAAATATTGAATAGAATCAATAGCCGAAAGATCGAACGCTATAATCGAGATTAAATGAACTCTTTCATTTTCTTAAATCTTGATCCCTAAAATAGAGTTTTATGTCTTTCAACCATCATCAGATTTGAATTTTAAATTTCAGCTATGAATATTCTATTACTTAACCTTCTCAATGTCGCAGTATATTATAAAGACTTGAGGGAAGAAAAAATATTTAAATACACAGAATAAAAATATGAGCCGAATGTTTATTTAAAAACAAAATTTATAGTAAAAACAGAATTCCAGGAAGATTAAAATTATCCCTTTGCAATATGTACATATTTTAGTGGATTTTCTTAATATATCGATTAAATGAATTTTTAGCGAATCTAATGAAAGGAAACTTCGACTCGCATAATGACAGATGTTTTTATTTTTAATTTTAAATTATATGTTTTTTTTTTCAAAGTTTCTTACGTTGTATAAATATGGTTATTGCAGTGTTATGAAAATATTTCAAGACAATATTGATTTTACAGGTCAACCACGCGAAGTGACTAATGGATTACCTTTGAGTATAGTGGAATGAACTAGCCAAATCACACAGTCACACATACGCATACACGCATGCACAACATATATTTTTTCAAACATTAGTGTTAGAAGATACTCGTATTTGAGTAGATGTTACATTTAATGGTTTATTTTGTCTACTGGCCTTGCACACCAGACTCAACTTATTACAGTAAATGCACCGCCCGGCAGGATTCGAACCTGCATGCCTGCTTCATAGGAGAAACTAGCTTGGGTACGAAGAATCTTCATAAAAAAAGTAAGCTTCTATTTGTGTATAAAGCATCCTCATTCGTTCAGATTTTTTCGAAGGCATATTTATTTAGTTTTATATTCGAATAATAAACAAAGGAATTTCTAAAGAATTATTGGAATTTATTTTTTAATCCATCTCAATTATTATTACTTCAAACGTTTTTAGTGGATATTAGTATTTTTGTAGTCGGTCCGCTTTTTTTGAGTTATGCCGATTTCGAAGTTTCGAGCGCGTATTGTAGAAACGCGAACACTCTTCAGAGCTATTGATTTCTCTTCCAATTCAAGTGAGAAGATTCTCCATATTAATTCTATTAACACTCTATCGTTACCTTTTGATATCGAGAATTTTAAGACAAAAATCTGCCTGTCTAAAAATCGCTGTCACCAGTACACTGCGGAAGAACCAGCAATTTTGCACCTAAAAGTCTTACAATGTAATACTCATATATATATATATATATATATATATATATATATATATATATATATATATATATAACACTAGAGAGCCAGACAAACCTATGAAGGTTTCACCTACGCGGATTATTTAACCTTGGTAGGTTTGTCTGACTTTCTAATTTTAACTAGGTCTGCTCTTCTCATTGTATTGAGCAATTTATTTAGTTATTTTGGGTACTCGTATCGGGTTTTTTTCTTTGGGCCTTGAAGTCGTAAGCTGGACGCTTATTGTCGGCTAACGTGCATTTTCTTTATACCTTTTTTCCCTTTGGTATTGGCTTGTTTATTTGCAAATCAAATATACCGAAGGTTTCCCGACGGAGCATAGTTTCTTATACTCATAAGACTTCTATTAAGAATATATGTATATATATATATATATATATATATATATATATATATATATATATATATATAGGGGGGTAGATCAGCTTCTACTCAAACCACCCTTCAAAAATTAAATCTGGAATTATTATAGATTTCTATCTAAGAGCATTAAGAATCTGTAGTCCTCAATATTTATTTAAAGAAGAAACATACATAGAAAACACATTCAAAAACCTACAATACCCATATCATTTCATCCACAACGCAAGAAGAAAGGCATACAAAATATACAACCGCAACAAGACTAATAACATAATCCGCAATAGTAAATCACATGAAAACAGATACATAATAATACCGACCAATTCTGTCACGTCCACTATCCAGAATAAACTATCCCATCTAAATAATCTTGAAATAGTCACAAACACTTCCAAAAAAATTATGGATATACTAAGATCTTCAAACAATAATAGCACTAATATTTCTGAAGCAGGCATTTATAGAATAAATTGCCAAAACTGTTCCTCTCAATATATTGGAGAAACAAGTAGAAGTTTGAAAAAACGCATCTATGAGCACAAAAGAGACCTCACAAAAATCAACTTAGCTAATGCACTAGTCATACATAGAAATAAATTCAACCATAATTTTCATTTTAAAAATGCTACACTTATAAAAAAAGAAAATAACTCACTCAGAAGGAAAATTCTGGAGAGTGCCGCCATAGTAAACTACCCAAATATTAATCTACGCCCAGGTTTTTTCCCTATTTCACCTTTCTTTACAAAATTAATGCTCTTACAAACAAATATACACAACAGATTCATAAAATCAAAAGAAAATGGTTGAATACATCAACACAGTTATAATGACAATATTCTCCACACGTGACAATTACTGACGTTATTTTTCAGTTAAAAAATATGAAAATAGCGTTTCTCTACATTCCAGTTGCTAGGTACATTCTGTTTTTGTTTTTATTAGTTACTTTGTTCATTTAATTTCATTTTCGTATTTTGCTTTGATAAAGTCCACATTGGACGAAACGCGTCAGCAATTATCAGTTTTCCTATTTTCATTTTTATTCATAAATATATACATATATATACACAAACACACACACACACATATATATATGCGTGTGTGTGTGTATATATATATATATATATATATATATATATATATATAGTACAGGTAATAGATCCGTTGGTTTATATTTCAGGTGGATCCTAGTAATATTAGATATTAAAACTGACTATAGGCCATAAATAATCTCCCATTCCGGCACATATATTTGTAAGCTACCCAGACTCCTTATCAAAACGAACCGCCCGCTTCAGTAGCCCCTATATTTTCATCGATTGTAAACTAAAGTAAATTAAAAAAAAAATCAGAGACAGTTAGGCTAGGGCTGAGGAAGACTGGCATATGTCAGTGCTTGTCTGAAATAGACCATACACTCGAGATAATTTGGGATTTTTTTGCTGTACATATATATATATATATATATATATATATATATATATATATATATATATATATATATATATATGTAAAGAAATATAGTATTACGGTTTGCTATATTTATGAAATAAAGTACTCAATATCAGAGATAGAGCGTGTGTAAATATAAAAGTGAACATAGAAGTCAACACTTAGAGGCGACAGTCTGTTTCATGCTATATGCAATCGTCAGGCCACATATGCTGTTATTTTTCTCGGCTATTTATATATATACGGGTTAGTAGTGCATTGTGGGTATTCTATTATGGCGGTTATTTTAACGGAAGTCGTTTGTTTACTTATTTGGGTCAAATTATATTGCTTTTTTATTTTTTATTTTTTTTTTTCGTATTTATTTATTTATTTATTAACGTAGTAAAAATTTGTTTATATCACTTATTTAACAGTTTTGTTTTGGTTTGAGAATTTAATTAAAGCTATTTGTTCAATTTTGGGGCTGATTGTTGTAGTTCATTCTAACTATTATTTTGACGGGAACAGTTTTTAATTGATTACCTTTATTTGGTATTGGTTTGTTTACTTACTTGGATGAATTTAAGTCAATTTATTTTACTTGTATATTTTTCTCATTTCGGTTTTCGATTTTTAAGTAACATAGTATTTATTTATTTTTTATTTCAATTTTTTATTTTTTTATTTTGTTTATTAGTATATTTATATGTTTTTATTTTATTTTTTCCGTTTTTTATTTTTTAGGTTACGTAGTAAAATTTTATTCTCATGTCTGCATTTTGAGATGAGCTCGGATCTTTTATTTAATAATTTATTTTGGTCGGGGAAAGTAATGATAGCTATTTTTTCCTCCAAGCAAAGTTTGAAAGTTTTTGATTGGTTGTTGTAGGCTGATGATTTTTTCCTTATCTTCCAAGATATTTTTGGTGTGATGTGCGTTTTGTTTTTAATTTCCCAGATATACTTAGAAAGCATTGTACTGTTCGCATATTTACTATTTACTATTTGGGAAAGATTTTTTGTGTGTATAATTTCTTTGTTTCCAGGGTCCTTCAGTTACTACTATGTATACTTTTTCTTCATTATCTGGAGATTTTATCGTGGCTTGGTATATTACGTTGTTTTGTAAACAATTTCCGTTTAAGGGACATTCGTTCTTTATTCTGCAGTTGCACGTGGGTTTAATTTGTTCGTGTGATTTGTTGATAATTTTCCTATTGTGCTTTTTTATTATTTGTGCCATGTTCTCGGTGCAGCTGTAGCTGATTTTTACTGTGTTTTTGTTGAATATCTTGTGTAAAGTGCTTGATTCTGGGAAGTGTTTGTGTAAGAGTTTGAAGAATATTTTTCCTACGTTTGTTTTTACGTTTTTGCTGTACGGTGGGTTGAACCATATGATATTTCTTATCCTGTTGGCCTTTTTTATATTCTGTGGTGAGTATGTGAGTATTGCTGGGAGTCCGCTATCTTTTAGGGACGTTTTATAGTCTTTCTTTGCTTTGTTAAATAGGGATTCATTGGAGGAATTGTTAATCGATTTTGGTATCTGTTTGATTATAGAAGGCGGGTGGTTGGAAGATGTGTGTATGTAGAGTGGTTTGTTGTTAGGTTTTCTATATGGTTTATATGTGCCTTCTCTATGGTTGAAGGTAACATATAGAAAATCTACTTCGTTTAGGTCAGTTTTTATATCTATGTCGAATCTGTTATTGTTAAAAATCTTTATTATTGCTTTTCTAGTTTTGTCTGTGTTTTGTTTGTTACAGTTTGTTAAGATTATGAGACCGTCGTCCCTGTATTGTCCTGCGTCATTTCTATCTATTATTTTGCTCAGTTCGTGTAGTAAGTAAATGCCTATGATTTCGCATGTCTGCACCGTCAAAGCTTCCCATTGTAGTGTCAAATATCTCATCTTTCTTTATCCATGCTTCTTCATTGTGGATACTTGGATATATATATATATATATATATATATATATATATATATATTATATATATATATATATATATATATATATATATATATATATATATATATATATATATCCAAGTATATTATTAGCGTATACGGAATTACTTCCAATGACCAACTAATACTATTCTTAAAAGTGTGCTCAATACAGAAGAAAGCAAATATAATTATTTATTCGAATATTATAACATGAATATGTAATGAAATCACTACAATGGTCATTTTGTTTCAACACTTCTAGTGTCTTATCAAAATACAAGTATACGAGAATTCAAAAAACTTGACAACGAACTAATGTTATTTTTTATAACATTAGTTTGTTGTCAAGTTTTTTGAATTCACGTATTCTTATTTAATGCTTTAATGTTGGGGTTACACTGAAATAGAATTTATTCTAACTAATAAATATTAAATTATACGATAAAATTTGAAAGTACAAATAAAAATTACCCATTTTAAAAGTTAAATTTAATCTATATTAAGTTTAAAATTATAAAATTACTGAGGAAAAAAAAACGTTATTCTGTTTATTTTGTTTTTATTGAAATTAATTTGAAATAAACGTTAAGATCAATTGTTGCTCTAAACTTCATGGCAACATAGATACATTTGAAACATAAACAGAGGCAGGGGATGATGAAATCTTGCAAACGACAATACATCACACAATAAGATTATAATACATAAACACGCAGAGGTATTCAGTTATATACACACAAAAAAAGCGACGAGACAGAAAATATCTCCACGACTCTTAAAAAAAATGAAAAAAAAACACAACATACATACACAATGAAAGGTATACACAAGTGGCCATACACACAGACACCGATAAAGTCATGTACATACATACACATATACTAACAATAACACGCCGTAACACCTACCAAGAAATATTCAAGTTTGAAAGAATTAAACGAATTCTAACCACTTATTAAGATATAACTATACGGGCAAATATACATAGATAAAAAATGGTAGAATAGATAAAATTCAAATTTTGCAGAACAGAAAAACAAATAATAGAGAAAGAAAATACATTAAAATAGATAGACATGGACAGAAAAATAGATTTTGTTTGTTTGTTTGGGTTTTATGGCATATCAACCACTGTGGGTTATTTAATGCCAAATCCAGTTTATATGAATTTTAAATGCCTATTTTGTATAGAATAAAAAACTTAGAGCTGGCAACATTATTGTTTCAAAAACTTAGAGCTGGCAACATTATTGTTTCAAAAACTTAGAGCTGGCAACATTATTTTTCTGAAAACATTATCTGAGACCTTGCTGTTGGATGCAGTTTATCGCCATACCGAGGACGCGGATGTAGTTTACCGTCATACCCAGAACGCGGATGTAGTTTACCGTCATACCCAGGACGCGGATGTAGTTTACCGTCATACCTAGGACGTGAGCAAAACCTGGAAAACTAGCAGTTCACTATTTACCCATAGCTGGGACCCTAACAGGTGCTACCACACCGGGTCAAGGTGGACCTGGGAACACCAGCAATTAAGAGGTGGTTCCACGCTCCTTAAAACCTCCAGATCAGAGGCCTTGCTGTTGGATGCAATTTAACGTCATACCCAGGACGCCTCATTGGGGGGGTCTTACACCTCTACAGAGGTGCAGTCGGCGTATTCTAAAGCCCCAGCCGACAGGGCCGAGAAAAATAGATATATACGCATAAAAATAACACCATCTAATATATAAAAACGAGATATTGCATATATAAGCACTAGTGTCCATCCAAGGGTTCAAAATATAACAGTAGGCGAAAGAAAATAAAAACTATATACAGATATATGTGTACACACATTCCTCACTACAGACAGAAAAACAGAAAAGCCTACATACAGAAAAAACATATACACACAGACACATACACACACATATATATATATATATATATATATACGAATACACCCATACACACAAACACATACACACACACACACACATATATATATATATATATATACATATATATATATATATATATATATATACACACATACACAGATACATATATGCATATGTATATGCATATATACACATACATAAGCAAGCATAAATATATAAACGCACACAGCAACATAAAAATGTAAACAAACGACATATATATTTTATATATATATATATATATATATATATATATATATATATATATATATATACACATATTCGAAGATATACGCACATACATTCACCTATACATATATATAAGCATGTATACACATCCATATATACATATATATACGAGAATACACACATACACGAATATATATATATATATATATTTTAAGCATTTCACCCCAAGCAAGGCGGGAAGCCACTAAGACGCAAGGGGTTACAGAAAATTTAGAGCAAGGTCAGATAGGAGTGATAGAAGAAAGGATGAGGGTAGTGGATAGATCAAGGCAACTGGAGATGTCGATTGACATTACACTTGAATAGCTGGAGATTATAGCTCACAGGGGAATAGTAATAGAGAAGGGAGTTCCACAGGCGAGAGGTGCGAGACATGAAGCTATTGGAGTAGAAGAGACGGCTACATTTATGAGTTTCGACAGTGAAGGGGTGAGAGCGGGATGCCAGCCTCGTATGGCGCTTGAATTCATGACGTCTGGGAACCAACGAATACAACTTCTCGGAGCAATTTCCATGGAAGTATTTGTAGAACAGACAGAGGGAGGCGACGACGCGTCTGTGAGAAAGTGACTGTAGACGAGACGACAGGGCAGGGCCAATTACATTGCATATCCGCCTCTGGAGCCTATCAAGAACCCCGAGGCAAACAGAAGAAGCACCAGATCATATATGGCAGCAATACTCCATGCAGGGGCGAATTGTTGTTTTATAGATCTGGAGGATCGAATCCGGGGAGAAAAACTTCCTGGAGCCAACTTTCCTTGCAGTAGACGAGGCAATTGACTCAATGTATTTATTCCATCTCAGGTTAGCAGTCAACGTGAGACCGAGAAGCCGCAGAGAGTTGCTCTCCAGAAGTTGAAGGTCAGGCATTCTATTGGAGGGAAGGGAAGGACCTCTGTGGTGATTAAAAGAGAGCAGTTTTGTCTTAGAAGCGTTGAAGATGACCAGGCAATTTATGCCCCAGTTCACAATCGATTGGAGGTCTTGAGGAACACCTGCGTTTGTGGGATAGGAATTGGAGGAGAATCCATTGACAACGACCTTCAATTTACGGTTTGACAGGAATGATCGTATTAGGTTATATAATCGACCCGTAATGCCATAACCCTGGAGCTTGCGAAACCCTATCAAATGCTTTAGAGATGTCTAGTGCCACGGCTCGGGTTTCCCGTTATTTTGAAGAGCTCGGTAGACTGTTTCAGTGATGGCCGTAAGCTCATTGGCTGTAGATCGGGCAAAGCGGAAACCATATTGCTTGTCTGAGAGCAGATTATGGGATATGAGGTGGTTAACCACCCCGGTATTGATTCGAAGATTTTGCCGAAGAGGGGAAGGAGATAGGGCGGTAGTTGGAAGGGTCAGAGGGGTCGCCGGAGTTCTTGAAGACAGGAACGATGGAAGAGGACTTCCAGCAGTCAGGAAAACAAGATTCTTTGAGGCAGTAGTTGTATAGTTTAGAAAGGGCGGGCGCCAGTTCGGGCGCGCATTTCTTCAAGACAATGGCTGGTATCCCGACTCCACCACTACCCTTGTTGGGGTTTTAATTGGAGATAACGCCCAGTACCAAAGATGGGGTTAAGTTTAACCCGCTTAATAAGGCCTCAGTTCTAAGAGGGAAGTCAGGTATGGGTACACCGGAAGAGTCGAGCGTCGAGTTGAATGAAAATTTCCGAGCAAAGCATTCAGCCTTGTCGGTAGAGGAGGTCAGGACTTCAAACTGGTTGAATATATATATATATATATATATATATATATATATATATATATATATATATATATATATATATATATAGACACACCCGCACATGTAGACACATACCAATGTCAACATACGTACCCATACGCACAAACAAGCACACGTATGATAGGTGTCAACACACACATACACATATACACACAAACACACACACATACACACACACACACACACACATATATATATATATATATATATATATATATATATATATATATATATACAAACACACCCATACAAACATATAGCTATAAGTACAGATATATTCGTATATACACATAAACACATGCACATTCAACCATATATATATATATATATATATATATATATATATATATATATATATATATATATAGATATATATATATATGTGTGTGTGTAAATTTATACATACATACAGACGTACACGTCAATAGAAATATATACATACACACCCACCCGGACATATATATATATATATATATATATATATATATATATATATATATATATATATATATATATATATATATATATATATGTCCGGGTGGGTGTGTATGTATATATATATATATATATATATATATTATACATATATATATAATATAATATATATATATATATATATATATATATATATATATATATATATATATATATATATATTATATATATATATATATATATATATATATATATATATATATATATATATATTAATAAATAAATCGTCGGACTTTTCACTACATGTGAAAAATGGCTAAAAATAATGGAATCCTTAGTCATAGAAAGAAAAAAAAAACACTCAATAATATCAACTATGAACATAGTCACAATATGACCGTGTTCCGAAAATGAAACCTACATAAATAAAAACATATTTATTGTTAACAGTTGATATATTTCAACTTTGAAAATGGCTAAATATATGGCCGAAATCTCTCGGAAGGAAAGAACAATTGGATAGTTTTTATATAATTTACACTACGAAAATTAAAAAAAATATATATGACATTAGAAATTGTATAAAACCCAAATCAAAGTACCTTGGCTGTCATCTTCAATGAAACGTGCATATATATATATATATATATATATATATATATATATATATATATATATATATATATATATATATATAAAATTGGGAACATGCTTCTTTTTATATTTTGAAGATCCGAAGTTTAAGCTAATGAAAGACGAAAGAAAAATCGAATTTTAAATTAGAATTTTGTATAATATGGTAGTAAAACCAGAAAGAAAATCTTTCTCCGCCTACGGTCGAATGCTCAATTTACACGACTGAAGAACTCCAATCACGGTGCGTATTCGTGGGCAGATGCATCTCCCCCGAATGGCCTCGGCTTGCAATTTGATTGGAAAGGCTGGTGATATTACTGATAGCGGTGAGCCAAGAATTCTGAGAGCTGAGTTAAAAGTCATGTCGATTTCATTGCATACTCTTATAAGGTAACTCCCTTGGAAAAAATTATACAGTCATCTCTTCTCTTCTTCCCACCTATATTACTGGAGAAAGGGATTTTTTCTACCGTTGCTGGTTACTAGTCTAGAAGAAAGACAATTCTGAAATAAAAACGGCTTGGTTAGCAACACTTTCCTGCAAAAAAATTAATAGTGGACATGGAAACCACAGCCATGATTTATTATAGTCAATTCACCCAAGCAAGGCGATAAAGCCACTAAGACGTAAAGGAGTTATTGAGGGCAAAGGAGAATGAGAAAACATTAGATGGAAACGGAAACGCAGTCTTAAAGATGAACAAAGGTATATTAACTTACTCTTGATCAGAAACCTGGGAAGGTGTGTGGACAAGAAGCAAAGCCATCTCCCCCCACTGAGAATAAATTACCAGAAAAAAATAAATTTTACAAAAAATATCTAAATTTTAAATAAAATTTCAGAATTTAGGCGGAGTCATTTCAAGTATAGACTTTTAGTAGACCTTAGATGGAACAAAAAACCCACTCGAAAACAAGAAACAAGGGATAAACCTCTGCTTCTGTTCAAAAGAACGAAGAGGTGTAATATGATTAGAAGAGAAAATAATCCACAGAGACGAAAATGTCTGACTAGTGACTTGATCGCTTGTACAGACACGTTAAATTTGCATCCAGACTCATATGATATCTTATAACACTTATAATATATCACAATTATTCGTAGATGCTCTGTTGTCACTAAGTGGGATTGTCAAGGTAAAAGATGATGAAGAGAAAAGAAAAAAGAAAAA
>OZ010582.1:86815922-86893422 GCA_963932145.1 Acanthosepion lycidas | reverse complement strand
TGGACAATTTTTTCATATGTGTATGTGTGTGTGTGTGTTATACATACACACATGAGTGTTGGTTAGCTTTCGACAACAATTTTTCAGAGATATATGCTTTTTTTTTTAAACAAACAAATATACTTTATACTATATTGTGGGTTATTTTTTTTAATATTTCAGACGATTTCCTCGACAACTTTCTAAAAAAACTCCATATTTAACTGTACTAATCAAATCAAAGTAACAGAAATCGATTTTTCATGCACGGATTCAAATAATTCAAATTTTAAACCGCCCCCTGTAAAACTAAAACAACCATTTGAAACTTAAACCAACGACTACCCCACAGACTTCCCATACATATAAAAAGACATCGTAAATAACTTATTATCCGGAGCCTGTTTATCATACAATATTTTATTACGAACACAAATATTTTAAACAAACATTATATAACAATAATGTCCGTAAATATACAATTGATAAATAAATTAAAGTAATATCAAAATAAATATAAAAAAACAAACTAATGCTATTACAAATATAAATAATATAATTAACTCAATATATAAGTATATATAAGTAACAACAAACTAGGCGAAAACAAAGTCAGAATACTGATATATATTTACATATCCTCAGAAACAGACGTCCTGGCTATGGTGATAAACTCCAGCCGGCAGTACAGCCTCTGATCGGGAGGTTTTGAGGAGCGTGTAACCACCTCTTAATTGCTGGTGTTCCCAGGACAACCCTGATTTGCAGTCATAGCACCTGTCAGGATTCTAGCTATGGACAAATAGTGAACCCCCAAACTGGGGTCAAAACATTATGAAAGTGTTGAAACTCTTTTTTTTTGTGTGTGTTATACATACACACATGAGTGTTGGTTAGCTTTCGACAACAATTTTTCAGAGATATATGCTTTTTTTTAAACAAACAAATATACTTTATACCATATTGTGTTTTTTTTTTAATATTTCATACGATTTCCTCGACAACTTTCTAAAATAACTCCATATTTAACTGTACTAAACAAATAAAAGTAACAGAACTTGCAGTCATAGCACCTGTCAGGATTCCAGCTATGGACAAATAGTGAACCCCCAAACTGGGGTCAAAACATTATGAAAGTGTTGAAACTTTTTTTTCATAGTGAAGGTGTCAGCAATGTATTTTCATAGTAAAATAAAACAAAAAAAAAAAACAGAAATATATTTTCGTAAAGAAAAAGAAACAGCCATACATTTTTTTAAGGAAAAAAAATGCCAATATATATATTTTATGAAAAGAAATATATTTTATGAAAGAAATTACTAATTCTCATTAGAAAATTAAATTTCGGTATTATGTTGCTCATAAGGAAAAAAAATATGCAAAAGTAGAAGTATCACCAATCACGATGAGACGATGTTCTCTCTAAGAGACCCCCCCCGTGATTTGAGGGCATATTGGGAATTCAACTCCACCTAGACTTCAAGTGATACTCGTACATACGATCCATCGTAAAAGATACTGGGAAGATTGTCGTTTCGCTATACCACTCCAGAAAGAACCTGACTCCTTCTGCTATTCTCTACCTGTACATACAGATCAGGCCAAAAATGAATTATTGTTGCCTCATATGGTCAAGCTGCCTAGTTTTCAATTTCCATTCTCGATAGAGGCCAAAAGCCTCTCCACGTTCTTGTGGGTGACAAAATATTTTCCACCCTACGGCCATCTCTCTCACAGGCGAAATGTCCCAAGCCTCTCTCTGTTTTCTCGCGATTCCCATTTAAAATTTTCAAACGAAATACATTCCTTAATTCCTCTAGTTCTTACCAACCTGACAAAGACTCGCCATGCCCCGCACATTGTAGCGATCACCCTTCATTACCTTCGTATTCCATTGCCAAGAAGTTGGTTCCTGTCGGACAGATTCATCCCACGACCCGCTGCTTTGTGGAACCAACTCTCAAAAGAAGGCTTCCTCGATGAACTTAACCTGTTCTAATCTACGTTTAACCGTTATCTTTCCCACATATAAAGTGTATATTTAACCCTCTATCTCGAGTGGTGCCGGGCCTTGCACAGTGCGAACGCTATTGTAAATAAAAGTGTCGAATAAATGGCTTTATTTTATTTAAATATTTATATATTTCTAATTTAAATATAATGCTTACGTTTCCCAAATAGTTTCACTAAGAGCCCGAGATAAACAAATGGCCATATATTAATCGTACGGGTTCATAGATCATGGCCACTTTCAGTGCATATTTGTCTGAGTAAATTATATTCTGTTTTTGTTAAATTTCTTTTTCAGTTTACGATTTTATTTAACTAACCTTCCCACTAAGGCAGGATGGAGCACATTGTTATTTTATGTACGGTGGCCATACGCAGGCATTACGCATATAGTTCAAAATTGCCCAGTCCTTGCGATGGCTGTCACGCTATCGTCGATATTACACAGACTCCACCTCTCTTAATGCAATGAGAAAGTTGCTGCCGTAGGGTTTGAAGGAAACGGGCGTCTTCTCCGATTTCAAATGTGGAGAAAACAGGTACAACGCTTTGATCTCAGCCATATTTTCACGACTGGGATATAAGTGAATTGAGAATTTTTTTTTTTTTTAATTTCCTTTATATTCCAATATATATATATATATATTTTAAATTTCGGGATGTTTCGTCGATTTACTTTATTAGAGGAATGGGGAATTTTTTATATTCTAATTGGGAGATTTCTTCCTATGAAAAAAAAAAAACATCTAGTTTCCGTTTTACGTTTTTACCGTTTGCAAATCTATTTTTATGATTAATGTGATGTCAGGCGCCGAAAGAATTTGTTTATATGGTCAGTGGCTTGCAGAGGTTTGGTGATGTCCGGTGTCAACTCCTTGATTGTATGCCCCTAAGACTCATGTAAGGTATGGCTATAGGGTTTAATAATGGGAAATGTGAAAAAGCAAGATATTTTATTAGGTTGGTGCAAAAATAATGATGTAATAATGTCGTTTTTTGACGTTAAAAAATACGTCAAAAAACGACATCATTACGTCATAAAAATACGTCAAAAACAGATGAAAGATGAAATAAAACCTTTATTCAAATTAAATATAAATCAGCCCCATTTATTAGGTTCGGTTCCCCAAACGAGAACTGTCTGAAAACACAGGAACTTTTTTATACTATCTACCCCTATGTTGATTAATTCAAAATTAATCGATATTATGCATAGTTTTCAGACGTAACAGTTTTTCTACTTTGGTGTCGCTTATCAAAACACGGATTCATCATTCACACCAGCGTGTGGGACAGTAGGGTTTTTGTACAACGAAGTTAGAAATGACAATTTCAAGTTTCAAAAACTACATTTTTTTTGTCCCTCTTTGATTGGATGCCCTCTGTTTCCATCAAATCTGGACGCTACTGCATCAGGTTACAGCTGTTGGTGAACCTTTTGATCATAAGTCAACATTCCCTCCTCTAAGTGAAAAGAGATTTCACAGAGAGTAGATTAGTAATGCAACTGAGTTACAGCTTAATTAAGTCCGATGAGCTAGCATCATTAATTTATACACACTCTTAATATTAGCCTTAATATCCAAATTCTATCTATCTATCGCTTCCTCAGTGTATACTCAGTCATATCTATCAATCTATTCGACTCCATTCGTACCTATCCAGTGATTTTCTAAGCCTGGCTTAGATGTGGCACAAGGCCGAAATTATTGGGCACCTAGTGTGGATCGAACTCTCTACTCAGTCGTAATTGATCTCGCAAGACAAGCTTTCTAACCATTACACCACGTCGAGGTGCCCATCGTACCTATCTATCTATAACTATCTATCCCTAAATTTATACCAGTTCATACCTAGCAGTCAATCCATCAGAATCTGTTCATATCTATCTATCTATCTATCTATCTATCTATCTATCTATCTATAATAGCTCAGTAGCAGGATTCTATCTATCTATCTATCTATCTATCTATCTATCTATCTATCTATCTATCTATCTATCAGAGCCCGTTCATATCAATCAATGTATCTATAACTATCTATCAGTGTATACGAGTTCATATCAACCTATCAATTTGTTCGATTCTTTTCATATCTATCTATATATCTACCTATGATAGTACTGTATAGGATCGGAACAAAATTGAATAAATCAGACGAAATAGAAAACATATTTATTGACAATATGTGTTGCCTTCGTTAGGTAGATAATTAAGCGTCTTTAGTTCGAAATGAGAGACAAATCTGTTTGGTTTATTATATCAAAATTATCAAAGTTTATTTTGAACGGTGGAGTAATGGATAGAGGCTCGGGTTGAGGAATCGGAGAGCCGTGTTCGAATCCAGTCGAATCCATTACATTCACTTACGCACTTATACCCTTGGTAAAGATATGAATCCTTTTCTTCTCCCCATCTCAGCTATGGGTAAATAGCAGGACAGACCAGGTCAACAAGTCTTGGTAGCTTGCTTTGGATGACAACTGGTCTAACACAGAAAGAAATGGCAACATACTGCGGGGGAAAATCATGTATCGAAAGTTATGCTTAAGCGTGTATCGCGCATGGCACATAAATGACTGTGATGACTTCCGGTCGGTATGAGATAACAAAACTATGTGTATTATTATTATTATTATTATTATTATTATTATTATTAAAGTTGCCAATCTCTGCTGGACTCAAAACTAGCCCACTCCGAGCAGATCCGCATTACTCTCGCCACCAAGTCGTATGCCTCATTGTGCCACTATTGTTTTTGCAACAATCGGGGATATTCTGTATGAGCCTGGTCTTAGGTTGATCTTGCATATGTGGGATTTTCTTTATTTTTTTATTGATTTCAAAAGGCAGTTAAACACTAAATCTTTTCTTCGCCAAAATGAGTAAAATAGAAATACAGAATATGTGTTATGCCAAGTATTTACGGAGAAAAAACTTCTGAATTTAAATAAGTATGCTAGCGTTTACATTTCCTTCAACAATGATGACCTGCATCAACAAAATATCCAATATACAGCGATCATATCCAGCTGCAATATAGGGTTCGATCGAGCAATTTTTGTCGAAATTACGCAAAAATAAAATTACCACTCGTTTTAACAGATATATTTACCAACATTACACATACATATCTTGATATACTGAAGAGTAGATGTATTCAGTAAAATCGTCATTGGCTTCAACCACGGGCTTCAGACGACTTCGGAATTTCCTGCAATTCTTCTGGAAGGTCTCTTTGTTTACACTGGTGAATGCTGCCATAATCCTTGCCTTCAGTCCATCTTTGGTGTTACAAGGAATTTTGTTGATCTAGCGCTCAACTGCGCCCTACATATAATAATCAAGGGGTCGGAGTCAGGGGAGTTAGGTGGCCAGATTGAAGTGGTAATGTGCTTGCAGAAATTGTCTGGCAGTCATGATTGGGTTCTCCTGCTTGTGTAACATAGTGCAGAGTCCTGTTGTCCGACATAGTTTCTTCCAGCAGCCACCCTCGATCCAAGAGAGCACTATCTCCTGAAGGCACTTGATGTAGGCCACAATGTTGAGTCTGAGGCTCTATGGGAAAAAGAATGAAGGCCTAACGTCGCCATCATTTGTGATCACTCCAAACACATTCACAATCACCATTAGACTCATCCCACTCTTTTAGAATCCTCTGCCCTGTCCACAGATCGACAGACAAACACTCTGAAATCTTCATATTGGAGCTTCCAAGTAAAATGCCAAGCAGTTCTACATGCCATCTCCAAATTTCTGGGGGAGTGGATTGCGTAATAGTTCTCTTTTCCTCACAAACAGTGCCCAACTGACCATGCTGTAATGTGCAGTCGACAAAATCAAAAACAAACAACGCACATACGTTAAATTTAAAATATAAACTGGCAACAATTTACCCATCGCACCCTATATATGTTTGACTGCGCATGCCGTCAAAAAGCTAGGAATTTGCGTAATCACGCATACTGACACAAAATAATGTGTCTGTGTGTCATTTTGTGTGGCCAGTCGGGAGTCATTCCCTAATATGAAGAATACTTATATTGGGTTTTGTATAATGGACAAAACCGATCCAGTTTGGTAAGAGCCAACTTGCGGGTGGAAGCTTAAAGACCCAATTATCAACAGGAGTCAGGTTTAACTTTTTAAGCTGTCGCCTTTTAATAATCCAACGAGTCTTGATAGGATAGTTTACCTTAACAAAACTTACCCAACCATTATATAAGTCAACCGAGTATCTCTTTTTTATTTCTTATTGTAGTTTACCAATTTTCAAATAAGTCGTTGCATATGATGTTCAAATTTGTGGACAATGTGTCCAAATTTATTATAGCGCTTAATGTGGTCAGCAACATATGCTTATATATATATATATATATATATATATATATATATATATATATATATATATATATATATATATATATATATGAATAAAAACAGACCACTTTAAGGTTCCATGTAATAAGTTATTTCACCATAACCCCTTTAACAGGGCTCTGGATCATCAGACTTTACTTCCAAAGGTTGAAATGAAAAATGAAAAGAAATTCACACGTTTTTGATGGACTTCATCAAGCATATGTAAAATTAACGAAGTGAGGAAGTGAGGTGGGAGAGAAGATAAGATATGAGGAATTGAATAAGGAATTGAAATGGTACATCTAACCCACTCATAACTTGGTTACTCTACAAAACTTGGAAGTTTACGGTGGGGTGAATACATATCCAATATACCTTATATATTAAGGACTCCCGAAAATCTAGGCCAGTAGACTCCAACTACACTGCTGAAACAGAAAAAGATTCTGTATTTAAAAAGTGTATATATTATTAAATATGTGTATGATATATATATATATATATATATATATATATATATATATATATATATATATATATATATGTATATGCATGTATATGTATATGCATATACATATATATGCATTTATATATATGTATATGCATGCATAAGTATATATGTATGTATATACGTGTGTGTATATGTATATATGTATATGTTTTATATATGTATATATATATGTGTGTATATATATATATATATATATATATATATATATATATATATGATTTATACATGTTTCATTAAATAATATAGACAAGTGCTGTCTATTTTATGTAAATACTTTTTATAACGTCTGATAAGCTTAATAACATTATCATTAAACGAAGAAAGAAAATCACAATATTGATACATATTTTTAATCCAATCTAAGCTTTCGGCTTACATAAGTCATTATAAAAGATGACAATTACTGTACAATGTATTAAGCAATATACGATCAATAATGTGATGATAGTCTGTGTCTGTTTACATGGATGATTTCCAAGCAACAATAAACACGTGCATATAAGACGCTGGAAGCGAAAATCGAACCGCAGCTCATGACGTCACACATGACCACGCGAGAGTGAATTCCAGAAGTATTAAGTATGGGAAGCCGTTGGTATAAACCAATAGCTTCTGTTACCAAATATAGACATTTAAGGATATTTGTGGGGATTTCGTAGATTATTTTGTTCAGGTTAGGTTTTAACTGTTTTATGTATATAGCTTCAAGAAATTTTAGCTTTTGTTTATTATTTTCTTTTTTAAGTATACAGGAGATTAATATGTTTGAGATTAGTAGAAGCAGTATTATGTACTATTTGCTTAGTATTGAGATTTCTAAGAACGCATCTTATTTGTTCATGAACTATACAGTTTGGAAATCTATTATTAATAAGTGTTTGTTTCATATTTTTTAGTTCACTGTAAAAATCTGTTTTGTGGATGAATTAGTTTCAGCACGATATATTATATTTTTTTTATTTGCTATTTTGTCGTAATATGGGCATTAGTTCTTGTAGTTAAGTGTACATGAATTTATGCTTGTAGCTTTTATCGTATGGCGAAATAGTAAATTTGTTATTATTTGTGTTTATCAATATGTCAAGGAAGGGGATTTTATTATTAGTATTGAGTTCATACGTTAATTTCAGGACAATTATTTTGGAAACGTTTTTGAAGTTGAATTATTTCATCTGTATTTTTAACTAACATAAAAACATCATCAACGTATCTTAGATGTTTTTTTTTTAAATCTATAAATATCTTATTTTCGAGGTTCGACATGTAGAAATTGCTAAATGTCGGACCCAGTACTGAACCCATGGAGACACCATCACGTTGTATATATATATTGTTATTATGATCGAAGAAAGGGACTTCAGTAGTACAAGCTAATAGTAGTTTTCTTAATATATTAGGATTCATTTTAAGTTGGGGTAAAGATGAGTTACTGTATATATTTCTTATAATTATGTCAATAGTTTCACTAACAGGGACATTGGTAAATAAGTTTTCAACATCAAGTGAAGCTATGATTTCATTGTCGGGTTTTTCACTTTTTAGGATTTGGATTACTTCTAATGTTGACTTAACACTATATTTACTAGGAAGGTAGGGAGTAATAAGTTGGTTAATGTATTTTGTTAGCTGATATACAGGAGTTGGAATTTGCGATATGATAGGACGGAGAGGATAGTTAGGTTTATGTGTTTTTATAGTGCCGTATATGTAGCCAGGTCTATAATCACCAACAATTTTAGGGAGTTTTAAAGAGTTCTGTTCAGCATTATTAGATTTAATGAGTTTATTAAGCTTTGATTTTTCTTGGTTGGTCGGATTCTTGTTGAGTTTTTTAAACTTTATGTGATCATGGAGTATGTGATCATGGAGTATGTGGTCAAGTTTTTTGTTGTAATCCAATTTGTTTAGGATGACAAAAATGTTGGTCTTATCAGCTTTTTTTACGATAATGTCAGGGTGGTTGCGTAGTTCTTGTGCGGCAATTTTTAGTTGTTTAGAAAGTATTTTTGAGGTGTTTCTGCATTTATCATGCCGATCCTTGAATGCCTTGGCCTTAAGTAAGTCTTTAAATTCTGGTGTTGTTTCTATTAGTTGCTCATCCTGGAGTTTAACGATTTTTAGGTATAGGGTCTCAATTTCTATTTTTTTTAAAAGTCGATTGTACTTACGGTATATATGGCAGTTAGGTCCAAGGTCAAGCAATTCATTTTGGTCCTTAGTTAGTTCATAGATGGAAAGGTTAATGTATTTATCAGTTTTGTTAGGAAGAGTGATATTACCTTTGTATAATGTATTCAATTTTTTATAATCTTAAACCGGTGTTTAGCTTCAGATTTGTTGTTAATTTCCGTGATATTGGAAATCTTCCATGTAAACAGAAACAGGCTATCATCACATTCTTGTCCGTCTATTGCATAATATATTGTACTGTAATTGTCATCTTTGATAATGGTTTATGTAAGCTTAGATTGGATTAAAAATATGTATCAATATTGTAATTTTCTTTCTTCGTTTAATGATAATGTTATTACGCTTATCAGACGTTATGAAAAGAATTTACATAAAATAAGTAAACACTTGTCTATGTTATTTAATGAAACATGTATGAATGAAAAAATGCTGCCTAAATACACACAATATATATAATTATATATGTATATATTTATACTGGTATATATATATATATATATATATATATATATATATATATATATATATATATATATATATATATATATATATATATATATATATATATAGCCTTTTTTGCATGTAGATTATGGTATTATATTAGTGTTATCAACAACTATGTTACGAATGGTGTCCGGTAGGTCTTCATGAAAATTTAAATGAGATCTAATTGAGCTGTGGTCAGAAAGGTGTAGACTGACAACTCAAATATAATAGCATCATTTACATGCAAAAATGTTTTTAAAAATAATGAAGCCTTATTAACAAAAAAAAAACAAACAAAAAAAAACACATAATAATATCAGCTATGGACATGGACACAATATCTTCACTGTTTTTTTTTTTTTTGTTTTTGTTTTTTTTTTAATTAAAACATAAATACATAAATCCAACAGACTATTTCTTATTTAACAGTTAAAATATTTAATACTTGAAAATGGCTAAATGTATAGTGGAAAGCGCTCGGATAAAAAGAACATTCAGACAGTTTTTATATAATTTATCATCTGAAAAGAAGAAAAAAATAGATCGTATGAGAATTTGTATTAACAAAACTAAATCAATGCTCCTTGTCTGTCGTATTCAATGAAATGTGCATGAAAGAAGGATTGCTGCCTAAATGCGCGCACACACACACGCACATATATATATATATATATATATATATATATATATATATATATATATATATATATATATATGGGTGTGTGTGTATTCTATTCATGCTATAGTTAAACGCTCATACTTATTCGCCTAAACAATTAAACCCTGCATCTAAATTCCTATCAGAAGACAAGTACTGTCTCTCTAAATCAAGAAAACTAAAGCGGGAAAAGTTATACTAAATAACATCGCACTTTACCTTTCGTAGATAGGCACCACAGTTGGCAGATTAAAATAATGAGAGACAGACAGATAGAACGAAGGGTGGTGGGCTTGCTATCAGACAGGATTCAATTTCAGCGGGCCATTTCCAGACAAATAAATCTTCATCAGGAAAGGTTTTTGTTCGAGGTGTAATTTAAAAGTTAAGATACACCTCTCAGCCCCATTTATAAACATGCTATCTTCCTTAATGTCTAGAACTGCGAATCAACACACTTCGTCGAAATGCTGGTTCGCATATACATACGGACCAGGCAGCACGTCCTTTCTGCTTAACACCCTTCGCCATCTGTCAAGACCGCCAATGGAAATAGTAACAAGCCTTGCCGCTTCGGCGTGGATAAAGTTTTAGATTATAGAAATCTGAACCTGTATTTATTCCTGAAACGCAGTAGCTTCTAGTGATAAGGCCAAGTCAATATTAATTGTGTTAGAACAGCACGCTGTGAGAGATAGATTTATATCTTTCTCAATGTAATTATTTCAAAATCGTACTTTCAATGCGTGAATCCGAATTGCAGATATAAACAGAAAACTGGTGGAACTCCTAGAAAAGTTAAATGAAATCAAGGAGAAATGAATCGCCATCAACTGTAATACAGTAAGACATTATATATTGCCGTTAGCAAGAGGGACGGCTCAGAATGTCAGCTACTGACATTTGTCGCGTTTTCAAATGATTATAGCGTCAGGAGCATGAAAGAATAAACAACATATCTCAAGCTTTCAATCTGACTGTTTTTAACTCGCTGGAAATTAAAAAAAAACACACACAAAAAAAAAAAAAAACATGGACAAAGAAATGATTTCGGACGCCATACATGATATTCAAAAGTCATTCAACGATAATTTGAAAAAAATAACCCGAAAAAAATATTTTATGCTAATTCACCCCAAATAATGTAATTTTTTTTTTAAGCAATTCACCCTAAGAAATACAGGAATACCACTAGCACGCAAGGGGTTACAAATGATTGAGAAGAGTAAAAATATGTTTGAGGAAAGGATACAGAGAAGGATGGGGGACAACATGAAACTATCAGAAGTTGTCGATTGACATTACAGTAAAATATTTGAAGATTATAGTTATCAGGGATGCAAGCAAGAGGAAGAGTGTTCCACAGATGGTACGTTCAAGAGAAGAAGCAATTTGAGTTGAAGAGACGGTTACATTTAACCGTTTCGACAGTGAAAGAGGTGGGACTCAGATGCCAGCCTAGTAGCTCGCTTAAATTCATGCAGTCTGGGAACCATCAAAAGTCGTTCGTCGGAACAGTTGCCGTGAAAATACTTGTAGAAGAGACAGAGGGAAGCCACGACACGTCTGTGAGAGAGCGACTGTAGACGAGATGCCAGATCAGGACCTATAACATTGCATATCCGCCTCTGGATTTTGTCGAGGACCTCGAGACTTACAGCGGGAGCACCAGACCATATATGACAGCAATATTCCATGCAAGGACGGATGGTTTGTTTTATAGATTTGAAGGATGAAAAATAATTCAACCTAAGAAATTATGAAATTTAAATCAAAATTTGTTCGTATTTTTTATGAAATTTTTTGCACTCTTTTGAAATTATAAATTTTAAATCAAAATTGGTTTAGTCGGCCTCGCAACTACTGCAAACCTCAGAATGAAAAAAAAAACAAAACACCAAAAATCAAGGAGCAGGGATTTATTCACATTTCGTAAGTGCGGATGATATTCGAAGTAATTACAAGAAAAAAAAATCTGTTTTTGTCTTGTTTATCGGGATGAACTTGAACGTAGTTCCCACACTTAGAAATAGCGGACCCGAATCGCTCACAAATTTGGGAGATTGCGAAGGTCGAACCTATCGGAGCGCTCTGGGAGAATTTAGTGTGAACTTTAATAAAAGTTTTGTGGTGAATTAACAGAAAAGATCCAAATATTTATCCGACCATATCAATGAAAGCTGATCTTTAGAAATGTGGCTTAATGCCATATTACTATCCAGATTATGGAGTAACTGTATAAAATCCAGCAGTCGTCTTGTTTCCTTAAATTGTAAAAGAGCACCTTTACGATGGCAAGGAGAAAGTGATATTGCCCAACAAAAAATCCACCTACTAAGAAAATAACTGATTTCAGGGTCTTTAATTCTACAAGTCGAATTAATACAGAAACATATTCCCTTGTTTAAAAAACATGAACGTTACAAAAACAAATCCAACACTCCATTTCTCTTTATTGTACTGTTTGAATACTTAAAGCTAAATAATGTTTGTAGGTAAAGAAATTTGTTATTTGAGATATGACGATATAATTCATTTTCTATTTTGTCGTTCATACAATCTAACCGAAAATTCCAACTGGCATCTTTCTCAAACTTACGCCAAACATACGCTTTCTTCCGCCGAGAGCCTAAGGCCATATCACGTTGAAACATCGGTTTCCGTATAATCGCCGAACTAGAGTCACGTCGATCCTTGTCAGTAATGGGTAAGTGTTTAGACATACCAGGTGCTGTAAGCTAGGATGTGCGAGTGATTTAATGGATAGTTGCTCGGGATTGTTAATCGGTTCCAATTTGCTTTAGGTTCATTGTATTCACTTACGCTCAAATATGCTTGAGAAAAGTATGAATACATACCGTCTTCTACCACTATAGGTTCATTAGTAACACTTCTATCGATAAACCATTATTATATAAAAAAATAAACATTATAAGGTTTTCTGGGTTTAGATTAAATACAAAGTTTGATAAGTCGTAGAAAGCCAATAGATCAAATACTTCCACTTAAAATCATATTAGTTAAAAATTCGTAATCATAGACTAAATTTTGCGGAAGTGAGACACGAGGCTTTAGATCCACTCTGTCAATAGACGATTTTACAAGCTGAATTTTCTGTAATAAGTTGCAAAGTGTTCCATTTTGAAAGGAAAATGGTTAAAACTACACACCGTTTCGATCCTTCTACGAATGTAACGCGTGCCGTGAATGCTACGTGACTATGACATTGGACTAACAACGTGCGACATTTTGTGAAATTGCAAGCATATAATTAATACAAATGATAATAACCCTCTAGATTGCTAATTGCATCCGAAGTTCTTAACAATGTTCGCAATTATTACTTTATATAAATTAACCGAGTTTAAAAACTTTCTTGAACACTTCACCAAAACGGCTTACTGCTACATCAAGTTGAAACACCTGTTCCAGTTCAATCAAGTTACGCCACATCGAACCTGGTCAGTACCTAGGTGGGTAACCACTTTGGAATATCAGGTACCAGTTTGGATGCGTGGTTGGTGTAGTTGAAAATGGCTTGGAATTGTTAATCGGAGAACGGTGTTCCAATTTCTGTTGGGTTCGTTATATTCACTTACGCGAATCTAAAGAAATATATGCACCTACATCCTTTACCTTCGAGCTATGGATTAATTAGTATATTTTATATCCCTAGGGCATTATAACCGCCCCCCCCCAAAAAAAAATCAAAACAAAACAAAACATTCTTACAATCTAAAAATATTTCTGTCTTCAAATAATCTGCAAACTGATAATCCTTAGAAAGCAAATCGATCTGTTGATCAAAGAAATTGATACTGAAATATATATTTGATTTCTAATTTAATTCAAAATCGTTCATGACGTAGCTATTAGCTCTTTTTTTAAATTTAATCAAATCGTTTCTCATTGTCTTCTCTATAATCTGGAAATGAGTTTTCCATCTCTTACAGCACGGGCACCATACTACTTGGATCATAGCCAGATGTAGAAGAGATTAACTCTTGCCCTTCCTAAAGGGATTTATACTAAAGTGAAGGCAACAGACTAAGCAGAAATTGGAACTCCGCACGCCGGTCCCCAATTCCGCCCTGGTAACTGCTAGGCTTCATAACATATCAGCGGTACGGTTGCTGTAATTGATAATTGCTCGGAATTGTCAATCAGAGAGCTGAGTTCCAATTCCAGTAGGTTTCTTTATATTCACTTCCGTGCAAATACCCTTGGGAAAAGTACAAATCAACCTCTTCTCCCTCAGATATAGGTTAATTAGTAAGATTTTTAACAATAAATAAAAATGCTTAAATTCTAAAAAAATTTTTATAGGTTTTAAGAACCTTCAAACTATAAAGCGATTCAATCTAGACCCAGGTCATCTGATTCTTGTCTTTTCATACATTCTCTTGAATCAGCTTCTCTCACTTATATATATATATATATATATATATATATATATATATATATATATATATTGTTTCCTTATAAGGAAACATGCGCAATTTATTGACTGAACCACTAGTGCAACGTTCGGTTGTAATTTATAAAAGTATTTCTATTTTTTTGCAGAAAAAATTAAGAAAATCAGCTCCAAAAGCTTTTATCACTCTTTTCAGTATTGACGAGAGCTTCGTTCCTAAACTTGCAGTTGAAATAGTGTGGAAAGTCAACTTCTTTATTATACCATCATTCTCTCTTTATGCTTCATGTGATATTTTTCCAATCATTTCACCCCAAGTAAAACAGTAAAGCCACTAAGACACATAGGCTTACCGAGTGTGACACAATAAAAAAAACATCAAGAGAAAGAGATCGGGAACAGTTGAAGAAGTGTAATCAAGAGGACAGTTGATAACGTTTGACACTGGATTCAAATTTTTGAAAAGTTGGCTGGAGAGTACGAGAAATGCGAAAAAGCAACTGTTAGCATAGAACTTACGGTTAAATCTAGTACTTCTCTTAAATTCAGAGAGTCTAGATTCCATAACGGAGGGATAATCCGAGCAATTATAATGAACATATTTATAGAAAAGGCACAGGGAAGCTACATTACGGCGAATGGGAAAGTCAATGAAGCTGAGCAGAGTCGAGACGAACCGTCACGTAAGGACCAATAATATTCCTCATTCTTGTTTGGATTTTATCAAGAGTTTCTAAATACATAGCAGGAAAACTGCGTCATATGTGGCAGCAATATTAAAATCATTGACTTATAAATACATAAGATAGAAAAAATACATGGAGAGGAAAATTGTCTCTCACAACACAGTGAACAATAATTTTTAACACTAGTCCTAACAATTGATTCAATATAATCTTTCCACTCAGCCCGAATGTTAGCCCGAGACAGTCGCTTGGAAGTTAACCTCAGCTATCATGATGGGTGGAAGAAAAGGGTCTCTCAGATAATTAATACAAAGAAATTTCGTTTTATAGGCGTTAAAACTAACAAACCGTTTCTTGCCCCAATTAATAGCATGTTGTAGATCCTTTTCTTTTTTAAATGAGTTGCCAATTTTAGCTTATCGAACTGACCAAACTTAATTTTAGTTGTTACTGATGTTCTTAGTTTTCAAGTAATAGGGTTTATGTTATTTGGTACAGTCTTCTGCTGTGATTCTGTAGCACCAGTGCACAAGCTTTGAAGAAGGGTGTTCCTTGCTGAGAAATAACAGCCTCTTTCGCTGGATGCTATTTAAAACCATTTATCTGAGAAAGCGGCAATTGTATGAACGGAAATTGTATTTGAAAGTATCATAGTATTACATAAATGTCGATAGCTATGCTAGTACCAGGAGACATGCCATCGTGGCCTAGGGTGTGAGAGTGCTGGCATTGTTCAAATTTTTGATCACGCTAGATAATACGCTCTCTTTCAAAAACTGTAATTAAGGTCTGCTCAGCATAATTGCAATATAAACCACAAGTTGGCTTTGTGGGTGTTGAGCAAAACACAAATGTAGCTGAGCAAGCGTCTGCAACAGGGATTAGCTAGCCGCATTAATAGACTGGTATCCTCGAATATGAGTGGTGAGCTATTATTATTATTATTATTATTATTATTATTAGATAAATGTACAAACGCATTTTCTGTCATATTCTATCACACCCAGTAACTCCTTGCGTCTTAGGGGCTTTATTGCTTTTGGGAGGGTGAAATGATTAGAAAATAGTCGGCTGACTTCTAATCGTCTCTTCACCTGACCAAGATATTATGTTTATTGCGAAGTTATTACTCGTGTTTCTATCAAATCATGGAAAGGAAAATGAATGTAAGTGAAGCGTCAAATATCTTTACTCTAAGTAACATAGCTCTCCACAGATTCCTATCTTTTGTAGCTCTTAACAATCGTGTCGAAAAGAAACTTTACTAAGCTTATATTCAAACGCAGAAAAAAGACAATAACAACAAATTGTATATTTTACTCGGATCTTCTAACAAACTCGTGAAATATTACGTAGCTTTATATGGGGGGTAATTCAACATGTTGCACTGGTTAGTGCTATGGTAAATTACCCATAATAATAATGGACTATTCCTGACATTATAAATACTGCGCCTCTCAAGAGGTTTGAGGGAGATTGTAAGTCGAGGACAGATAATTGAGAGTATATTGTAAGGACATTGGAATTGTGATACTTGTCGAGACAACATAGTTCACTCTAACCAAATCTGATAGTCATTACTAATACTTCTACTTCTTTGTATTATATTTCTATTGTAATATATCTTTGTATTTCATACCTGTGTTTGTGTTATTCTTTCATTTGTTCTAAACTTGGACCACCATCTTGGTACAAGGAACTTAGACCATAACAGTTAGCAAGCCTACCACTGAGAAGTGAGTTAGATCATCACTGTGTGTCCTAGATTTCGCTAGATTAATTACGACTGAGTAGCGAGTTCCTTCCTCCCTTCCATACATTCTATTACATTTGTTTTCGGCACTCAACGTTGTATAATGGTTAGCAAGCTTATTTAGCTAAATCAGTTACGACAGAACAATGATCCTTACTGGGTGCCTCCTACATTCGGCCTTGCACTACATCTAAGATACCCTTAGAAAATCACTAAAGGTACTTTTCCCCACATATACCGTGTGTAACAGCAAAATTATGTAGCCATATAACTGGGCATCTCACAAAATATTTCATATCTATAAAACCACTAAACTAATGGAGTTTCTTTTCTCCTGGTTTTTAGATAACATATTTAGCCATCTTGATACCGTTTGCCGTTAGGATCACTAAAAAAACATATTGATTTATTCAGCTAGAAATCGAACAGGTTTAAAATCGTTTTGTGTCAAACCAAATATGTCTTCCTAAATGAGTAATGGTGAGAGGAGAACAAATCATTCAGGTCTTTAGTAATGGTACCAACATTCATACTCTGGATTCCATCTTCAAAGTCCATTCAAGAACCATCAAGAGGACAGTGAATAAGTTTAAAAAGGAGTGGACAGTAGAGAGGAAAACTGGATCAGAAGGTTACAACAAGAAGAGGGATCATCATTTCAACTGAGAGCTAAATCGATAAGACGTTTGGCTGTCACGTGAGAAAAGGGTTTCAGCTATGACAGTCCAAAGAGCAGAAAATTAAATCGTAGGTAAATCCAGAACATAAATTTAGAAGTTTAGAGAGGGCTAAGATCATCTTGAATAAGTTGGAGAATGATCCTGGAATTATATATATATATATATATATATATATATATATATATATATATATATATATATTTGAACTTTATTTCAGTCCTTCATGAGCTTCCGAGCCTTTGCTATGATTAATTAATGAACATGTCATCACGATTCTTATGTTAAGCTTAGAGAGTAAATATACATTCTTATTACACAAAGTAGAGTTCAATAGTGTAAAAACCTGAAGAATTCCAGTAAGATGTCTTTAATCATTTCTAAGGTGCAACGGTTCAAAGCTTAAACGAACAATTGGACAAGTAATCTTCTTCAGTTGTTATCGGGCTTTTTAGTCCTGATGGACGTTTCTAGCGTAAACGATTCTTATCAGAAAGTTTGGAAATCTTAATAATATCTTTATTTTCCCCTCATGTTACACATACTATCTATTTTAGTTGTTGCTGTAGTTTCAAATGATTTTTTTTTTATTTTGTTATTTAGTAAAGTCCATGTTTGCGATTCTGTAGCGCCAATCTTTAAGATCTGCTAAAGGCATGATTTCTTATTAAGGTCTAAACGATTCATACACTTCAAGATATCTGTAATCATAGACCGAAGACAACGATTGCGTCGAGCTTATAGTTTATATAGCTCTGCACGCTTTGAATGCAAATCATGTCATCCATATGAAAATCTAGATGCAATGAGGCTATTTAAGTGAATTGGCGCATGTTTTCAGGTAACTTTATTGGAGAAAACTATTCCTAACGTGGGATGCTTTTCCCAATACAATTTCTGTATCTCAACTAAATTTGTTATAACTGTTTTATATACCACTGTATATAAAGAGTTTAGAATGTTTATCTCGGATTAATGTATATGGCATTGCTACTTTCATTCCATTTCTTCATCCGACAGCAAAACCTCATGCGGCAATTGGATTTAAATTGTTAAAATATGCCTAAAATGTAAATGCCTCGTCAGAAACATGAACAAATGCGTACAGAAATTGTTGGTACTCGTCCCGATCAGTATTCCTAGAGTTAAATAGTATTACCACCGTGCTGCAGTTACAGCACCTACACGTAAATCACTTACTGCCCACTTGAGAGTCCACAGCGCCCTCAAAAGTGCGTTAAGAGAATCTCTGCTTTAAGGACATTAAATAATTGAATTATCTGCTGTAAAATTTTCACTTTACTCTAATTAACTCGTGATACACTCGCGTGATATTCCTTTTATTCCGAATGTAGTTTTTCATTTTTTATTTTTTTTCCCACAATCCCTGTTGTTTCCTCTATTTTTCTCGTTAAAAGGTTTTGAGGTACGAAGAACCTCTTAATTCCCAGGTCCACTATGATACGGGAGTTAGCACATGTTAGGATCTCAGCTATGAAGAAAACACTATGAAAATATAAAAATACGTTTTATATAAAAATATTCCAACAATACATATTTATACTAAAATTACGAACAATACATATTTATAAAAAAATAGCCACTAATACATTTTATCTGTAGCTGAGAATTTTATTTATTTTTTATTTTAGTTGAAGCCATAAAATTGTTTAAATTATTTAGATTTCGGCATTAAATGACCCATAGAGGTGTTGATATGATTCTAAAGGAACTCAACCAAACAAGGGAAAAGACTTTTTTTATGATATTAATCGGTATAATGTCCTAAAATTTCTTAAAGAAATCAAAATTACAAAATATAAATTCAACAAAACTACAACGGAAAACACAAATCACCGTCACTAGTAATTATGTCCACAAGAACCTGTATGACGATAAACTACATATAGAAGCTTATATAAGCATCCACACACACATACATCTACACACACGCACACACACACATATATATATCTGTGTATAGATATATATGTGTGTGGATATGTGGATATATATATATATATATATATATATATATATATATATATATATGTGTGTGTGTGTGTGTGTGTGTATGTATGTGTGTGTTTGCGTGTGTGTATTATACATGCACGCATGGCTGTTGGTTAGATTTCGGCGACCATTTTGCATTGATATATGTTTTTGTTAAGTGTTTGTCTTTTTTTTTTCTTTTCAGACCAATTACTTGATAACTTTCTAAAGTAACTCCATATTTAACTGCACATATCAAGCCAAAATAACAGAAATCGATTTTTCATGCACGGATTCGAATAACTAAAAAAAAAAAAAAAAAAATTACCTGTCTGTAAAACAAAATCAACCAAATGAAACTTAAACCCACGTCTACAAATAGATTTTTGTAGTAAAAATACCAGCAATACATCTGTGAAAATAAACAAAAATTACCAGCAATATCTTGTCGAAAAGAAAAAAACAAAAGAAAAAAAACAAAAAACGAAATACCAGTAATATTTTTGACTCTCAACAAAATCCACTTTACAAAATCTGTCAATGAAACCTCATCTTAAACTGATTTTTACAAATACATACTTTATTCATACGAAGCTATACTAAAACTTTGTCGGCATTAAACGAAGTATTGGTGTTAATATGACGTAAAACAAAATAAACCAAAGAAAAAGCTGAGTATCATCCATCATGTATTCAGCTGTGAAAGCAGAATAATATATATATATATATATATATATATATATATATATATATATACATTAAGAAATGGACAAAGTCCGACAATTTATCTATTAAAGACATTTTTATGTTTAACGTTCTTTTTATAGATACAAGTATTTAAGTAAATGCTCTGTTTATAATAAACAGTATTAAATAACATTTACCGGCCTGAATGTCCGAGAAATTTTCATAGAAATCCGTCAAAGGACGAATATTTTCTATGAAAATTTCTCGGACATTCAGGTCGGTAAATGTTATTTAATACTGTTTATTATAAACAGAGAATTTACTTAAATACTTGTATCTATAAAAAGAACGTTAAACATAAAAATGTCTTTAATATATATATATATATATATATATATATATATATATATATACATATATATATATATATATATGATTATTTATTTAAAAAAAAATTATAACATAAATATGTTAGAAAATCTCTACAAAAATAGCCATTTTGTTTCAATACCCCCGGTGTCTTATCAAGTGATTCAACATCATCACTTGATAAGACAGCGGGGGTGTTGAAACAAAATGGCTATTTTTGTAGTGATTTTATAAAATATTGATGTTATAATTTTTTTTTAAATAAATAATTATATAAGCTCTACTTTGTAAGAATAGTAATTGTTGGTTATTAGAATTCATTCCGTATACCCCAGTTATATATATATATATATATATATATATATATATATATATATATATATCCTATTATTATAAATTCAAAGCTACCAAGAAAGTAACATTTCGGTATTAAATGACCCATAAGGTGTTGATATGCCTTCAAACAAAGACATCAATCCATCAACCAATCCTTCATCCCAGTTTGTTTTAAATAATTATATCGTGATGTTTCCCTTAGCACTTTTAATTAAGGCCGTTTCATAGAAATAAATAAAGTTATGGAAGACTATTAAAACGTAGCATAAACTAATCAATGACGAAATGTCGTTTCTTGTCCTATCAGCAAATCTACATTTTGTAAAATCAGTCTAAATGACTTCAGTGCGTCTTTTTCCGTGGCCCGTCCATTCATAATTGTTTTCATGAACAGGCGTGGTATCAATGAGGAAACGAAGCCATATCTAATAGAACATTTTATGGCACGAACGCCGACACATTGAAAACTAGGGAAAAACGCATTTACATATATATATATACTCAGTCATAAAATATCAAGCAGATAATTTTATATAACGAATGAAGACAACTAAAAAAAACAAAAAAAAAAAAAAAAAGCACTGTCTGTAAGTGGTCAATATTTGATTAATATGAAGTCCCGGGAAGTTTTATTAATAATTCGATCTTTATTCTCAACATTTTTTTTTAGGAAAAAAAGTTGTTTTTTTTTTCCCCACGGGGATGCCAAGAAACCTAAAAATATTAACGAACCGAACAACTGCTGTATTTATTCGCAAACCCAATCATATGGAATATGCCACAAGGCTATGTTTAAAATGCGAGTCTCACACGTATATATCCTCATAGGTCAAAAATAGACTAGTCCATCATCAAATGCCTTTCTCAAAGTAACATCGAAAACCTATAGCTATTTCCATGGCATATGTTCAGCCGAGCTCATTCTTTAGTAATACCAGCTCAGAACTCTGCAGGCAAAATCCGCCATGCCACTTCCACAGATATGCACCTTCCTCATTACCTAAGTTTCTCCACTGGTAAATAAGACGTTCCACTCAGAGAGATTTTGCCCAAGGACTCTCACTTGTGGATTTAACTTCAAATCTCTGGTCAATCGCAGTCTATCTTCCATGTCCCTATAATATTTACTTCCCACGTATCACACTTCTCATTCTCTAACCCTCTAACTTGAGTGGCTCTTGAAATTTCTATATAAAAGAAGACAATATCGTAACATTTGTTATTTGTCTCGATGTCGTTTCAGACAACATAGATTACACCTATTCCTTTTTTTTCTCTTCATAATATCGGATAGGTGCAGCCTGCAGGATACCCCTCCGCGCCATACTGTAACTGGGTATTAAATTTCTTACGGTTGAATGTCAAAACTCATTGCGTGGAATTAAAAGATGAAAATAAAACTGAAACATTAATAGAATAAACGCAATGCGCTGGTGCAAATGCAACAGGGCCTACGAAGTACATGCAGTAATACATAATTTATGGGATATGGGGATCGGTTTTGATAAAAGTAGCGTAAAAACCTAGCAGCTGGGGGCGCAAGAACGTAATCCATTGCGTTCACACGGTCTGCGACAGTTGGTATTACAAACTATCAAGGTGTGACGTCCATGTTTCTTTGGCTGTCTCATAATTTGAACTAAAATAAATCTCGATACCAGGTTATGATCTTCTGCTACCATTCACGCTCATAAACAGAGATGCACGCTGCATCAGCCTCTATATGACGTATCCAACTCTCTGACATCTGGTGGGACAAATCTGTGTATGTGTTTGAGATATTTATTTTAACCCATTTTAATTCACCAAGATAAAAACTGTACCTAATAACACCTCCAATAATTGAATATCACAAACATGGTGTATTATCGTGATGTTTATTATTATTTCTTTAATTCATTATTTTAGAATTACTAATCTTTTCTTGGATGCTTTCTGTTAATTCACCCAAAAATTTGAATTCTCCTCCAAATAAAAAGAATTTATATTTACTAAAATTTAACAAATTCTCCCAGAGCGAGACACTTCCATTGCTCTACGGTTGGCTTGGCCTTTGCGATCGCCCCAAATTTATGAGACACGGGTGCGCTATTTTTATGTGTGGGTGTCGACGTTCGCGCCACTCAACAAAATGAACAAACACAAAAAGCAGATTATTTTTTTTTAAATTGTAAAAAAAAAAAAAAATCCTTGTAAGTACCTCGAGTTACGAAATGTGTAGAGCGTCTTGATTTTTGGTAAGTTTTCATTCTGAAAGTAGCAGTTGTTGCGAGACAAACTAATTTTGATTTAAACTTTATACTTTCAAAAGTATGCCAAAAAATTAATAAAGAACAAAAACTTTTTTTTAATTTTTTTTAATTTCTTGACGTGTATTAACATTTGCGATAAGAAAATGTTCATTATTTGGGGCGATTTAACAGAAACAAAAAAAAACATTACACATATCAGTGCAAGTTATCTATCCCTACGTAAAATGAAGATAAAAATAAAGGTTTGGCATAAAAACTACGTTTTCATCTAGGTTTTCCTTTATCACCAAGACTCTCAAGTCGATATTACGCAAAAGAGTTGTCTGATATTGTCTATGCAGATGAATTATCTATCACTGCAGAAACCATAGGCAGTGTCACAGTCTCCCACATCATCGAGAAAATGCTGCTTACGATGTCAGACGCTAACAATGACTCTAAGACTGAATTCATAGGCTTCAACTAGCAAGGCTCAATAAAAACTGTTCCAAATGAATCAATACAATCTGTTGTATCTTTTATGTACATTGGAAGGGAAATAAATTCTACTGAAAAGGATGTGAACATTCGCATAACTAAAGCACTGAATTAAATGGATGTAAATCTGGAGATGTGATCTGCCAGACAGCCTGAAGCAGAGATACTTTCGAGTCATTTTAGAGGCTGTGATAATATATGATGCCACTGGCTGGACATTAACTATGACCCTACAATCTTGATGAAGCCCACACTTGGATTATGAGAGCTATACTTAACAACTTCTAGAGACAACATCCAACTAAATCACACCTCTATAGATCAATTCATAATATTTCTTCGTGAAGGCAGAATGCGCTTTGCAGGACACTACTGTCGAGTGATCTAATGCTCTGGGTACCTAGGCATGAAGCAAAACGGATTCGTCACCCAGCAACAATCTACATTGACCAGATATGTGAAGACACAGAGTACCTTCCTACCTTAATGTAGGATTATAATGGTTGGCGTATTAGTCTCATGAATGCAAGAGCTAGCTTAACCGAATAGTTTGTATGTACAAAGGTAAATGAAGAAAAGTTAATGCAGCAGGATTATTGTTGCGTATACGTTTTGTTGAAGTATATAAAAACTAATCACTGAATCTAGGCTGTAGCGTGAATTGCAATGCCAAATGCTACAGGTTCAGATCATAGGACTAACCAACACAATTAAAATAATATGGAGGACATTGTTGATCGCATTAAATTAGGCGCGGACTGCAAGCGTAACATTTTTAGAGTAAATTATCGGATATGAGTGAGATAGAAACAGTATGTACAGAGAAGGGTGACGCCCATTTCTTTCCCTATTGAAAGTCAAAAGGATTAATTAGATACAGTTAAAGATAATGAATGATTGGTTGAACAAAGGTGCACTTCTACAGAATGGTATCTTTTTTTTGTGTGAACATTTGGCGAACTTATTCCGCTGAACACAAAAAAATTGACTATATTGTATAGTCTGGTAAAACTCATCAGGCCCGCGAGCCTTATTTTGTGCAAGTCTGTCTCATAAACTGCCAGCATTTGCTTTGCTAAATTTGGCTTTCTGCACACACGTCAATTGTATTTAAATTATTAAAAATGCGTCTAAAATATAAAAAGCCTTGTCAAAAAGATAAGCAAATGCGTATAGAAATTGTTGGTACTTGTCCCAATCAGTACTCCTAGAGTTAAATAATATTACCGCCCTGATGAAGTTCCAGCATCTACGCATAAATCATTTAAGTACTTACTGCCCACTTGAGAGCTCACAGTACCCCTCAAAGTGGGTTACTGTTCGAATTGAGTATCTCTGCTTTAAGGAAATTGAATAATTGAAAGTATCTGCTGTAAAACTTTCATTTTACTCTAATTACCTCGGGATACCCACGCGTGATGTTTATTTTATTCCCAACGTAGTTTTTCCTTCTTTTTTTTTTTTTTCTCACACTTCTGTCTTGTTTCTCATCAGAATAATAAATGGCGTTTCCTCTATTTTTCTCGTTAAAAGTTATCTCGGCCAATTTCCGTATACTGCTTATCAAGAATTTAAATGGTTTTACGTTAATGTTTAGACACAAGAAAAAAAAAAACTTTCCCCAATATCTATTATAATTATTTTCCTCTCTATTTATTTTTTACGAGGGTCGCTTCGGAAGAAATGTCTCGTGTTGGACCACGATGTCAAAGATCGATGTCGGTAATTATTTTAAATCATTCCATTCCAAGGAAGTCGACAAAGCCAGTAACACGCAGGCGCTTACTGAGTCTGAACGTATAGCGTAGCTTAGATGCGGCACAAGGCCGAAAGGATGGGGCACCTACTGAGGATCGAACTCACTACTCAGTCGTATTTTTTTTTCTAAGGAGACAACCTTGCTAACCATTACATCGTCTCGAGGTGTCCTACTGTGTTTGAAAGTATATAAGTAAAAGCATCATTAGAGGCCGCGAACAATAAAATAAACACAAATTACGAGACAGAAAATCATGATTGACAATGAATTTAAATTTTCGAAGATTAAACTTGTCTGAAAAGCAACAAACCGGAAGAGAGTTCAATAAGAAAAGAAACCGATAGCATAGAATTTACGGTTACATCTAGCCATTTCCATCTTAAAATTATGAGGTTTTGACACATAGCAAGGTTGTCTCGTTAGAAAAATTACGACTGTAGATGCCCCATCCTTTCGGGCTTGTGTCGCATCTAGGCTACGCTATACTTTCAAACTCAGTAAGCAACTGCATGTTACTGGCACGGCATCTAGTAATGCGCTTAAATTCAAGGAGCCAATATATCAAAAGTAAGAAATAATCAGGACCTTTAATATGAAAGTAGTTGTAGAAAAGGCATGGGAAAACTACAGTATGACGATAGAAAAGGAATGTGACTGAATTCGAGATGCCAGGTCTGGACCAATAACAGATTCATCACTATACCTTCCCATTAATAAACGATATTTTTTTCTACCTGGTAGTTGGCATATGTAAAATTATATTTGATTTGAAAGCACCTACGTAACAGTATTAGGAGATTTAATTATTTACTGCATATCAGTCAGTCAGTTATGTGCCATGCGTGATACACTGCGGAGGCGATTATGTAATTTTCGATACATGACTGACGAGGCAGATTTTTTTCCCCGCAGTAGGTTGCCATTTCTTTCTGCAGTAGACCAGTTGTCATCCAAGGCTATAGAACCCGGTCCTGCTATCTACACATAGCTTTAGAAGAAGAAGTTTCATACCTTTCCCAAGGGTATTAGCACGTAAGTGAATGTAATAGTTTCGACTGGAATTCGAACTCGGCTCTCCGATTCCTCAATCGGAGCCGCTATTACTCCACCATGCCTCCTTCGGCTTATCTTTCTTTTTATGTGCCATATCCTTTCAGAACGTAGGTGATCATGGCTCTCCACCTCCCTCTATCCTTTGCAGCTCTCAGCAAGCTCCTTCCCTCTGCTTCCTCCCCCCCCAGACCACGTTCTGTCATCTACTTGCTTAAGACCGCCAGATATGTCATGCGCTGCTTTCTCTTGTCCCTCTTTCACTCTGTTTGACCCGTGAGTATCATATTCTCCAAGCCCCCTTCCTCATTATGTGTCCCAGAAACTTCAGCTGCCTCTTTCTGATGTTAAGTATAAGCATTCTCCTTGTTTGTATCCTCTCTAAGACCTCATCGTTGCTCACATGCTCTGTCCGTTATATCCTTAGCATCCTTACGTTATCCAAAGCGAGAAAAAATATTAGGATACTAAAAAATTTTTGGGAGATGAGGATTTAATGATACAAGTCCTATTATTTAACCCATAGCTAGTGGAGAAAATATTTGGATTCATAACTCTCCCGTATTTGAGCCTAAGTTAATATAAAGAATGCAAACGGAATTGAAACGCGGCTCACGGATTTCCAATTCCCATCATCATTACACTATCATCCAAGGTTTACAGCGCCTGGTATTCCCAAGAGGTCACCCATCAAGATACTGACCAGGTTCGAAGTTAACATTAGTTATCGGTGTTTCAGTGTGATATAGCTGTAAGGTTTACCTAGTAGAAGTTTGCTCATTGACTACGTCTACTCAGAATAACTGACACCTATTAGCATTCATCGTTGTTTAGGGAATGTTTAAAGGGAAGAAACAAAGGATGTGAGCACATGGTAAAGTGAAATCTACGGTTATAAAATTGGTAGTATTTTCATATAGGAATATTAGGCTATATGACCTAGTCTGATATGCTATTTAACCCATAGCTGGGAGGAGAAGAGATAGATTCCTACCTTTCCCAAGGGTATTTACGCGTAATTGTATGTAACGAAATCGACTGGCATTCGAACTCTGCTCTCCGAGTTCTGATTCAAGGAATCCGCACATTTCCACATAGGTAGAGGTTTACAGAGTAAGAAGCACAGTTTATGCGGATATATGGTGAAGATAACGACTAACCCTAGACGTGAACAGGTTAAAATTGGGAAGCATTCTCTTGGAAGTCAGAATACGATGGGTGGTTCGCTACAATGCCGCATCCTAGCCGCGAAGTTTGGTACTCGGGGAAAAAAAAAAGGAATATTGATCGTTTGAAAATTTTTCCTGGAAATTGCGATAGAGCTTACGGGATATGCTTACGACAAAAAAGTGTTTGTAGGGTTGAAAACAATTTTCACACACAACGCTTTTGATTCTATCAAGGCTGGAACGTGAAGATTGGGCAGCTACTGCCATATATGACATCACACGCCATTGCTCGCCTGAACTCGCATTTGTACAGGTAGAGCAAAACGAGAGTTGTTTCAAAAGCAAGAAACTTCATTTCAGTAAGTATTTTCTCAAGAAGTGAAACTTAGTGTAACAAAATGTCCACTTCAATCTTGTCTCCCTCAAGTCAAGCCTCAGTCGTTATCTATTCTCCTTATATTGATAATTTCCAATTCCTACAATCTTTTCTTCAATTCCTATCACGCATATTAATTCTTCATTGACATTTTGACTAACCTGAGCGGCACTCGAGCCTTGTATAGATGAAATTTTAAAATATGAAGAATCCTCGCAGAATAATGTTTGATATAGTCGTATAAGAATTTTAGAAAATTGTCAGCTTTCATATACTCGGAATATTGATGTTATGAATTTCAGTGTATGCTTGTTAAATTGAAATGCTCTCATTTCTGTAACACAGTTTTCTTCGACTAATATCACCAGAGTGCTCAGCATTTTCGTTATGGCGACGCAAACTAGACAAACTTCAAATTTTCTAAAATGCCTCTTGGAGTAATAATAAAAGCTGTGCATTTTTGTTTCACTCCGTGTTGTACAGTGTAACCCGGATTTAAAAGAGTTGTCGGGCCCTGAGAAGAAGTCTCTTATATCCGGATTTCTCTTATATCCCGGTTTCTCTTATATCCGGGTTTTGTCTATTTTATTTAGGCAAGTATGGCTCTAATTTGGGACCAGATAAAATCTCTCTTTTATCCGGGTTTCTCTTATATCTGGGTTTTGTCTATTTTGTTTAGGCAAGTATGGCTCTAATTTGGGACCAGAGACAATCTCTCTTTTATCCGGGTTTCTCTTATATCAGGGTCTCTTATATCCGGGTTTATAAGAGTAAGCGTCATTGGCGAGACTGTGGTTTGAAAGTAGATAGCCAGATACTAGATACGGCGATTCCATTATTAAGTAGATCACGTGATCATATAGGAAGTTAATACATAGAACTGTTCTCTATATTTCCTCTATCACTATACGGATCACTGTTCACTCTATTTGTCCATCCACTATGGCTATACGTTGAATCTCTATACTCTTCTACTATACGGATTACGATTCTCTTCTGATCATTACACTATTTGGCGATTACTACTTGAACAAGTATTACTGGTCCGGATGTTATTGGAAGGCCTTACTACTAGTACCGGCGTCTACGAAATCTCGAATATTAACGAGCAGTTTTTGAAGTGATAAAGAGATTTCGTGTGACATGAGATGCCATCCAACATTACAAAACGCCGAGTTTTTATAAAACAATCGAAACCAAATTATCGCAGCTAACGTCTTCAAGAGGATAATGCTATTACAAGCACGCTTATCCAGTGGCGACCTCAACCAGACGTGGGAAACTCAGCTAACCATTCAACAAACTATAGCGACGTATTTTTTTGTAGAAAGAGAAATATTCTAATCAGTGAATGATGTTAATCCACGCCTGCAATAACGGAAAATTGCGAGAAATTCAACATCATACTTATTATAAAACCCAGGTTGTGTGTGTGTGTGTGTGTGTGTGTGTGTGTTCCAGTTCGTTTATATATTGGATCGGATTTCCTACATTTTTCGACCGATTTCAACAAAACTTTACAGGACTACGTAAAATTACCTTGCGGGGGTTCTGACAGTGCCAAACATTGGAAAAACACAATTGTTTTTGTACGAAACCAATTTGAAAACACAATTAAGAGACATCGCTGTTTCAAGAATGAAAGGGGGACAACTCATATCGAGTTATACTTATTATAAAACCCAGGTTGTGTGTGTGTGTGTGCGTGCGTGCGTGCGTGCGTGCGTGTGTGTGTGTGTGTGTGTGTGTGTTCGTTTATATATGGGATTGGATTTCCTACATTTTTCAACTGATTTCAATAAAACTTCACTTTTTTTGGCAGGTAGTGTTTCTTATTGTCTTGCACACTTTTTCTTTATTTTTATATTCAGAATGCTTTAAAAATTCCCTTTACAAGACAATTGTTTATAATAAAATTGAAAAATTCTATTCAATCGGTAGACTCATAACGATTGAAAACAATGTTTTTATTTGAGTTTGGGTTTGACCAATTCGTAAAAAAAAAAAAAAAAATAAATAATTAAGACATGCGTGTCCATCAACCTTAAACAATAATGTTTGTCAATTTTATTTTTCAGTCTTTATGATGGTCGATACTTGATCTATCTCTTACTGTTATATCCTCGGGCAACGCCGTGCTCTACTGCTAGTTATTAATAGATGCTTAAGAGCTAGAATTTTATATCTTCTTCAGGGTATGGGCAATTATGGATCTCTACGGCTTCTTAATCCATGTGCCCCTTAGAAGCGTTTTTCACTTTGCTCGGCCACCCGTTTTCCGTTCCGCTAGCTATTCACGTCTTCAAGTGTCGGCCAACCCGTGCAACCTTCAAGAAATTTTTAACTGTACCGTTTATCGAATACAGGAGTATATAATGGAAATAAATATACTAAATTACATCAATGATAATAATGACATTAAAGAAAGGTAATATAGGAAATAGGATGTTTTTATTGTCTCTACTAATGATAGTTATTATTCCATTTTCTACCGGAAGGTAGAAACTAATATAGACTGACTTACAGATTTGTTTTTTTTCAAAATCGATCTTACATATTTAGAATTCTACCATTCGCCCATGCTGCTACATATGGTATGGATCTTTTGTTACATATTTAGAGATCCTAGAAAATCCAAAGAAGAATCTTCAATGTCATTGGTCCTGACCTGACATCTCAACTTCCGCCACATTCCCACCAACGTAATGTTGCTTCTCTATACTTTTTCTTTAAATACTTTCATGGTAAATGTTCTGATGAAATCGCCAATGTGGTGCCCAGATTCTATGAATCTAGGGGTATTACTAGACTGGTGGCAAGATCCCATCATTTTACAGCCGAAATAGCTAGATGTAACAGTAAGTTCTATGCTAAGAGTTTCGCTTCTCGCATTTCTCGCTTGTGAAATACTCGCCTGCCTTCTTGCTTTCTAGTCAACTTTGATCTTGACAAATTCAAATCCAATGTCAATGTTTATCATCTGACCACCTCTGTTCTTTTATTGCCCTCGCTCCTTATCAATGTTTTTCTTCTTATATTCTTTCACACTGTGTAATCTCCTGTGTATTAGTGGCTCTGTTGCCGTGTTTGGGGTGAAATGATTTACATAAAAATAACAAACTAGAAAGACCCAAGGTATAATTTGAAGCGTTTATATTACGCCGATATGAGCCGAAGGGATCGATTCAAGTAGTCATATTTATTATAGAATACAGAGCCCAGAAATGAGAGATAAAAAACGTCTAGAGCCATATATCGCAATCCGATAAGCTTGCCTGGATAACAATGAAAAGAAAACATATCTATGAACTCAGATTAAACCTTGGAATAAATGAGATTTGGAACATTTGATAGACTCCAGTCGTCGAATTGTTTGCAATACACAAAGTAGAAAGCATTAATTCGGTAAAATTAATCTACTTCTAGTGGTATTAAATATATTCTTAAAGCGATCAAATATTTTACTTAATTTCTAAGCCAATCGGGGAAACGATAAAATGCAGGTTTGTCCAAGTAAAAATCAATACTAAAGCATTGGTTTATATTTGAAATTGCAAGAGAAGCGAACAACAAAAGCATGAAAGCAATAGCTATAGGAAAAATTAAACTCATAAACCACTTAAGATTCAAATGTAGAAATTAAGAAAAATCAGTCTAAACCTAACAAAGAATGATAAAAAAAAGAGATTGACAAGAGAAAGAGAGCAGAACATAAGTGGATATGGATATCGGGAAACAAGTATTGTAATAATAATAATAATAATAATAATAATAATAATAATAATTGACAAATGATAAAAATGATACCAAAGAATAATGAAGAAAAAGATTAAATTATAAGGAAACTAACCAAAAATGGAAAGATTAAACATTGGGAAAATTTTCTACTTCCTTCAATATCAATAATTATAATAATACCATTCAGAAAAAGAAGATGAAAATAACAAGGAGGTGAAGAAGGAAAGATGAGGACATAAAGAAACAGATGAATTGAAACGGTTGAAGATTACAAGCAATGAAAGTCGATGCTGGAGACAAACACTAGGGTAATATGAAGAAGAAGAAAATGAAAAAAAAAATGTTATGAAGGATAAGCGAGAAAAGGTGAAAAAATAGTGGAAAAATCAAATAAAACAACAACAACTACAACAAAAACAACCACAACAACAACAACAATAATAATAATAATAGTAACAATAATAATAATAATAATAATAATAATAATAATAATAATAATAATAATAATGAATACGAAGTAGGAGTTGAAATAGAAGATAAGAGAGTGTAAAATGATGGAGTAGGCAGTCGAAGAAAACTGCATGAATGATCAAATGAATGAAAAAGAACAACGAAAACAGAAGAGGAAGAAGAAAAAAACGATGACGGCTTAGAGATTGACTAAAGGAAACAAAGCAGACGAATACAATTTGAAATAGGAGGCGAAGGATTGGGGGAAAATGAAGAAAGGAAATAGAATGCAAGAAAGAAGAGAAAAAGAGAAAAATGAATGGAAAATTGAAGAGAATATACGCAAAAAAAAAAAAAATATGGAAGACGGGCAAGATAATAATTGATAAATGATAGAGTTGGCAGTCAAGGAAACTGCAGGCAAAGACTAAAAGGCGTAAAACAAACGGGTGTAACAGAAGAAGAAAAAACAGAAAAAAGCAGAAGTAAAAGCTGAAGATGGAGACAAAAAAAAAACCCCGCTAACATCCACACCAAAAAAGATAAAAAAAAAATACCCAAAAGCACCCCCTCTGTGCCAAAGGAAAAAAAAATGAAGAACAAAAACAAAAAAAAAAAATAGAAAAATCAAAATTGAAGAAAACGAAAAGAAAAAAACGAAGAAAAAGAAGAACACGAAGATGAATAAAACGAAGAAAAGGGAAAAAAAGAGGAAAAATCTGCAAAAGATGAGGCAACGAAAGAAGAAAAGGAAGAAGAAAAGGAAAAAAAGAAGAAAAATCTGCAGAAGATGAGACAACGAAAGAAGAAGAAAAGGAAGAAGAAAAGGAAAAAAAACGAAAACGCGGAAACAAAAAATCTGCAGAAGAAGCAACAAAACAAATATATCAATAGAAGCAGAAGAAGCATAAAAAAAGAAGAAGAAAACTTCACTACTTTTGATATGAATAATGAGCCTAGAAACAACGGAAACAATTGTGCAGAAAATAAATGAATTGGAAATGAAGAAAACAACAGAAATATTAGATCAAAATATCTGAAAAATTAATATTAGTCAAATATCCATTATGTTATTAAGATTTGTCTTTGTTATACAAGGCGCAGAAGTCGGCCGCCGAGAATCAGTGTCGCCAAAGAAACTATAGGCAACATAAGAAAATTAGAATGAAAAGGAGAATTTCAAATAAAGATAAAACTGACAGTGATTGTGCGAAGAATTTCGAGTAAACAGCGCTAAAACTATTCGAGAAGATATCGAAAAATTAATGATTTTATTCGCCATCAACGCCCCCAAAATTACTTAAACAATAGGACATGCAACAATATTAAATACACTGTTATGAAAAGATATCTGAAAAGTGGAAAAATGAAATCACAGTAAAATAATTTGCGCACTGTTACACTTGGAGAAGGCAAGAATTTATGTCTCCCGACCCTCGCCAGTCATGTGTTAAAGAATTTTTCAAGATGTGGGTGACACTAGGCCTAGGCGTAAGAAAACTCTTTTGAAGCGCGAGGAGGTCAGTGGTCTCAAGCAGCTGTTCTAGATCTTATCTTATCGCTTGTACCTGAAGAGGGAGGTTGAGAGTGTGTGTCTGGAATGGCTCAGTTCCTCGCACAGAAAATTCATTCACACACATACAATTCCTCATATCCCTTGAAATATATTAGGTTGTCCCAAAAGTTCGTAAACACGTGCAAAAAATTGAAATTTTACTCGCCAAGTAATAACAAAAACAACAAAAATATTCCTCAAAATGAAGACCATTTTCCAAGTCTTTCTGCCATCGATCTGCAAGCTTTGGGATCTGGTGAAAGTACCATTCAGCCGGCTTCGAATCAAATAATTCTTGACACGCTTCCTCGACTTCATCAAACGAGTCGAATCGACGGCCCTTCAGAAAGTGTTGCATTGAGCGGAAAAGGCCGTAGTCTGATGGAGCACAGTCAGGACTGTAGGCTAGATGTGGCAGAACCTCAACGCCGTCCAGCTCTTCAAACTTGTCTTTGGTCTTACTGGCGGTGTGTGGCTTGACATTGTCCTGCTGCAGCAAAGCGCTCTTTCGGTTGATCAGAGCCGGGTATTTTTGTTTCAACTTTTCGTAGACCCGCTCCAGTTGCTGACAGTAAAGTTCGGCACTGATGGCACGACCATTCGGAACCAACTCAAAATGCACGATTCCTTCAAAGTTCCACTAATCGCACAACATGACTTTCTTGCCGCATCGATCATGTTTTGGAACCGACGGTGTCTCTTGCCCTTTCCGAACCCATCACTTGTCTCGATTGTGCTGGATTGTGTTGCATAAAAATTCAATTTTTCGCAAGTGTTTACGAACTTTTGGGACAACCTGATATAACGGTTATATAAGAGGCGATTGTTAAAAGTTCTACAGCCACTCGCTAGTCCATATAGATGCCCAATTGGTTTAACTGAGCTGTTTAGAAACTTCATCATCATTCAGTCAGTTATGTTCTATGCGTGATATCTTTCAATACATGACTGACGGGGCTGATTTTTTCCTGCAGTAAGATGCATATTTTTCTGCAGTAGACTACTCGCTATCCAAGGCTACAAAACTCGTCTATCCTGCTATTTGCCCATAGCTGGGAGAAGAAGAAGAGGATTCATACCTTTCCCAAGATACGTAAATGTAATGGATTCATACCTTTTACCAACGTATGTGAATGTAATGGATTCGACTGAAATTAGAACTCGGCACTCCGATTCCTCAATCCGAGCCGCTATCCGGAAAGATTATTCTGAAAACAAAAATGTACTTTTCTCTGTCTTTTGCTTTAGGTAGTTTCAAAATAAGGCTCTTTACGGAAAGATTACTATTATGAAAATCATTATTTCAAAGCTAACTAAAAAAATCCAAATAACACACTTTCGTTCAGCCTCATCATCTCTCACCTGTGGACCATAGACAGTCTCGGTGCATTAATATCCGCCAAGCAGATTCACAACTTTCCCCAAAAAGTGAACGTAACAAATTCCATTGGAATTCGAACACAGCTCGACTATTCCCCAATCCGTGCTGCTAACCATTACTCAAACCTGCCTCCGATGCATTTCGTATGGAGGAAATAATCGTATTGCCAGACGCCTGTCTAAGGAGAGCTGCATTATGGCAGGACATCAAAGTCGACCAAAGAATCGATAGAAAGAGGAAATATAATTAACTGCTAGCGGTGCATGATAAACCTAAAGGAACTATAGAAGTGTATTGGCCACTGATCACCTTGAAGTGTTATTACAGACCCCAAATTCCGGAAGCTTCGAAGAAGCCTGGCGTAATATATATATATATATATATATATATATATATATATATATATATATATATATATATATAATAAAACTCAGTAATGAAGGCTACGGTGTAAGTTTATTTGTTTGTGTGTGCTTGTATGTGTGCATGTGTGTGTGCACGCGCGTGTGTGTGTACGCATGCGTGTGTGAAAAAAACAAAATGATGTCTTAGCCAACGCGTTTCGTCCTGTGTCGGACTTTATTAAGGGAAAGGATGAAATATCACAGATAAGTTTCCCTTTTGTCTTTATTCATATTTTCCTTTTAGAGATATACATATGTGATTTTTTACACAAACACTCACACACACACACACATATATATATATATATATATATATATATATATATATATATATATATATATATATATATATATATATATATATACTACTGATAATAATACTGAAGATATCGCTCTGATTCCTTCTGGTTTTAGTCTATTGGAGGTATTAACACCTATGAATTAAGATCAGAATTCGGATCTCTTATTACCATTAGGATAACATGTTATCACAACGCAAAAAAGGCGTTAGTTTGAATACTACTAATGATAATAATACTAAGCGCATAGCTCTAATCCATTCTAGACTTAATCTGTTTTAGGTATTAATACCTATATATGAGGATCACAGTTAGGATCACATGTTATCATTAGGATCACATTGACAAAATATGCGTCAGTTTGAATAATATTACTGATAATAATACTGAAAGTATGACTCTGATCCCTACTGGCCTTAATCTATTGGAGGTATTAATATCTATAAATTAGGATCACAATTAGGATCACTTGTTATCGTTAGGATCACATGTTATGATCAATATCACAATGCAAAAATAGGCTTTACCTCAATACTAGTACTGATAATAATACTAAACGTATGGCTCTGGTCGATTCTGGATATAATTTGTTGGAGCTATTAATATCTATGAATTAGGATCACCTTATCATTAGGATCATATGTTATGATTAGGATCACAATGCAAAAATAGGCGTTAGTTTTAATACTACTACTGATAATAATACTAGAGATAAGGCTCTGATCATTTCTGGTCTTAATCTATTGGAGGTGTTAATACCTATGAATTAAGATCACAATAAGGATCACATGTTATAAGGATTACAATGAAAAAATAGGCGTTAGTTTGATACTACTACAGATAATAATGCTAGACTCAACAAACCAAGAAGGTTATGAACTATTCTGTTTTGTTGTTGTTTTTTTAGTTTGTTTCTTTTACCACAAGCAATCTCCATATTTGGATCTGTTGCCTATGCCTGGCGGAACTTATCGGACAGGGTCTCAAAATGTGTCTTTTGAGTTTCATATGTTTGTATCTTATCGTCCTTTCTGTGGCGTGATGTTTTCTCAATACTGATAATAATAATTTTGTTATAGTTATAATAAGTAGAACTATTTGTAAGATAAAGAAAACAAAGAAGACCATAATATTTCAAGAGATTCAAAATGATGTTATACGAATAATGATTGGGATCCTGATGATAAATTAAAAGGGATAAGAACAAACGCATTATATTGTTTTGACTCCTTTTTACAAGCGATGCAAAAAATGGATTGTGTAGAATTTATGATCTACTTACGAAAGTATTATCAAGGTAAAGATGATATAAATACTGTACATGTCAAATATCACTCTGCATTAGAATTTCTGTAAAGAGTATATATATATATATATATATATATATATATATATATATATATATATATATATAGGTAACTATACACGTCTCGAAAAAACTTCGAATTCTTGATTTGCCAATAATCAAATCAATCTCGAAGAAAAAGACGTTTTAAAAAAAGAAAGAGTCAGGAACATGAAAGTCTGTCGAAAAATTCTCACAGATATAGGTTCAAAGCCCCAAAAAAAACGCCAACACGAGTAAACAACGAACTAAAAAGAGCTCAATACAACCGGGTTGACTATATATATATATATATATATATATTAAAGACATGTTTATGTTTAACGTTCTTTTTATAGATACAAGTATTTAAGTAAATGCTCTGTTTACAATAAACAGTATTAAATAACATTTACCGGCCTAAATGTCCGAGAAATTTTCATAGAAAATATTCGTCCTTTGACAGGATTCGAACCTGCATCCTATACGGAAACGTCATTTAGCTTGACGTGCCTAACCGTATAGGATGCAGGTTCGAATACTGTCAAAGGACGAATATTTTCTATGAAAATTTCTCGGACATTCAGGCCAGTAAATGTTATTTAATACTGTTTATTATAAACAGATCATTTACTTAAATACTTGTATCTATAAAAAGAACGTTAAACATAAACATGTCTTTAATAAATATATATATATATATATATATATATATATATATATATATATTAAATTGCATTGATGCATATGCCTGCTGTCTTCTTATCACACGGCGTATTATGGTGATTGTATTAGGATTCACTTTGTTGTTATGCTGTTCTCAAAAAAATAAGAAAGAGAAGAAATAGAATAGGATAGACAAAGAAGAAAAGAGAAATAGAAAAAAACAAAAGAGGAAAAGAACAGGGAGAAAGAAAAGAGAAAAAGAAAAGAGAAAAAGAAAAGAGAAAAAGAAAAGAAAAGAGAAAAAGAAAAGAAAAGAGAAAAAGAAAAGAAACGAGATAAAAAATGAAAGGAAAAAAAAACAAGAAAAGAAAGAGATAAAAAACAAGAAAAGAAAAAGAAGAAAAAGAAAAAAAAAGGAAAAGAAGAGGAATAAGAAGAAAAGTAAAAGAAGCAACAGAAAAAAAATAGAATTAACAACAATATCAGGCATTAATCAAAATGATTTCTCTCTTAAGAGACACCCTTTGAAACAGATGTCATTTCTCGAGAATCTTCCCCCGACCCCCGACTTTACTCTTGTTACACTTTATTTTATTGGTGTTGCTGTCCATGCTGTTTTTTGGTTGTTTTTTTTTTACTTTTAAGTGATCTCCATTTTTAACACGGGTAATTATATTTTTTTTCGAATGACATTTAATAAGAAAATAGCTGCCCATGATTTAGCCATTTTTAATATTCTTTATAACTGCCCATACACAAAGTACATTTTTTCTATTTTATTTTTTGCAATCAAAATTATGATTTGTTTTCAGTTATTACTTCATCTTATTCGACATGTTTCTATTCGAACAAAGGCACAAAGAAAACATTTCAAATGCTTTAAAATGATTACAAACTACGTCCGCACCATGCAGGGATAACAACAAAAATGATAATGTAATTAAAAACTGAAATGAGTTTTAATTCAAATGGGTTACATAACACTGGACAAAAAAAGCCTGATATAATTATTTGTAAAAAAGAAAAGGAGATGATACATTACATAACATTGGCTGACTCTGCATGCATCCATGCTAAGGTGGCCCATATTCTGGTGTGTTAGTAAATCTGTATACTCGGGCTTAACGATAGTGAATATATATATATATATATACATACACACATATATATATATATCTATATCTATATATTCATACATGTTTCATTAAATAAAGTAGACAAGTGTTGTACAGTATTTACATTATTCGGAAATATTGCCCTCATCTTTGTCGCCATATTTATCACAACGTTTCGGACTTTGTACGCTCCGGCCTTCTTCAGGTGTATGGAATTTCGAACTGAAGCCTTTATTTCGATCACTGGGGTAGACTGTTCTAGTTCCACGTGCCATGTTTGATGGATGTCAGTTATCAGTCATATCCTGCTAATTTTCCCTCTGAAAGTTCTGGACTGCCTTAACCGGGTATTGAACTCACACTCTTTGGGTCTGTCACTGGATATAACCAACGCCTTTATCCACTGTGCCATGTGTCCTTGAGGACAAGTGTTGTCTATTTTATGTAAATTCCTTTCATAACGTCTGATGAGCTTATGAAAAGAATTTACATAAAATAAATTGACAACACTTTTCTATGTTATTTAATGAAACATGAATGAAAAAATGATGCCTAAATAGACACAATATATATATATATATATATATATATATATATATATATATATATGTATATATATATATATATATATATATATATATATATATATATATATATATATATTGTGTGCGTGTGTGTGTGTGTAAGTTTCATTGATTACTACTCTCATGGTACGTCAGTTAAGTTTTTTGTTTATTCTTTTGTGTTCTCATGATTTTTTTTCTATTCTGGACATTTTAAGAAAATTCTAAGAACAATTAAATTCTATGAAAAAGTAAATGAAAAACATAACTGCACTACATTGTCAGTCGTAGTATTTAATTAAACTTGTATAAAAGAAGGATTGCTACCTAAATACGCAATAATATATATATATATATATATATATATATATATATATATATATATATATATATATATATATTAAAGTTAACAAATCTGTTGGTATATAATCCAAGTAGATACTAGTAATATAACATATTAATTCCTATTGGGGAGGGGATAGATCTATTTCAACCGACGACAAAAATGTCAGTATTATTCAACACCGCTGTATAAACTGAGTTCGAGTCAGAATTGGAAATTTAACTTTGACAGCTGTCGAAAAATTGATATGGAATTGATCTATTTCGAACTTTCAGTCAGACGAAAGGCCCAAGTCGGTTTTTAGGGGAAGATGGAAGGTATTATCCTTAAACATAAGAGCTTTTATAAAATTATTACATGCACAAAATTATCAACTCTCATTATAATTATATTTTAAGTAAGTTCTGTAGGATAAACAACAAACCTGATATAGGACCCTCCTGTAACTGTAGAGATAAAGAAAGTTGTCCAGTTGAGCGTAAATGCAGATCTAATTTGGTTATATACCAAGCAACCATTTCCTCCAAAGAAAATATGTTTATTTTGGGATTTCTGCGGGGGGAATAGAAACAGATATTTTATATCAATAGACAATCTTTTACGAACACCAAAATTAAAACACCAGCTGTTTCAAATAAATTTTGGGAATTGAAAGAGAAAGGTCTGAATCCATAGACAGACTGGAAAATTATATGTTTCGCTTACACTCCTAATAGTCTAAGAAAAAGGTGTAACTTGTGTTTAGAAGAAAAAATTAGAATAATAAACTACAATAATCAAAGCAAACTATTAAATCAAAGGAATGGATTTGTTTTAAAATGTCGACATAGAGGTCGATTTAAACTTCTTAAATATGTATTTTACTTTATTACTTTTTATTTCTCAAAGTCTTCAAATGTTGAATGTATAATTATTTTTTATTTTTATATTTCCATTTTTACCATATTAACTATATCTAATAATTGTCTACAGTTCAAAGAATTCTCTTTCCTTTTATCACTTACAACATTTTATCTAAAAAAATTTAAGAAGTTATTTAAGTTTTTAAATATAAGTTTGTATGTTTTCGTTTTTTAATATAACTTGATTTAACTTATCTTTAAAATTAAAAAGGTATAATTTACATTAATATACATTTAGTTTTAATTATATTTTTATTCTTTAACATGAAATATTTAAAAATATATTCTTCCATGTATTAGGTTCGTGCAAAAATAATGACGTAATAATATCGTTTTTTGACGTATTTTTAACGTCACAAAACGACATTATTACGTCATTATTTTTGCAACAACCTAATAATATAAAATATCTAAATATGACTTAATTTTAATCTTTTAAATATATCTTATTTCTTAGTTTAATTTATTTTTTAAGTAGAAACCTAACCACACACACTCACACATACATATATATATATATATATATATATATATATATATATATATATATATATATATATATATATATATGTATGTATGTATAACTCCCTTTCCGGCCTTCTTTTACGTTCAAATTAACATCTCACTCTTCATATAAACCCGATTTAAAGTCATAAGGTTAATATCTGGGTTACTTTCATAGAAAGTCTTCTCTCTAATCACTGCCTCGGGCATTTCGTCTAACTGAAACATTGATATGAATATATTCTGTATCCACCTTTCGATATCTGCCAAAGTTTCGAATTCCGAGGTTAAATAATATTGATGAAATTGTGGTCGGTTGAAATACATCTGTCTACTCCCATATGAGGTAAACTTGTATTTTGTTGTGTAATACTATATATATATATATATATATATATATATATATATATATATATATATATATATATATATATATATATATATATATATACATACACACACATATATATATATATATATATATATATATATATATATATATATATATATATATGTATGAGAATTGTTCGAAAATAACTGACTGAAAACACGGTCAATATATCGAAAAATAGAATAAAAGTATATAAAACCCATCCACATAATTATTAAGACAAGGAAGCCAATAGACATATATTTATGGGATGTCTACTCAAAAACATCAAATATAACATTTGGAGAAAATAAAAAATAAAGTCGAATTGCACATAAAATTAATTAGCTCTAGAGAAATTATATGTGTGTGTGTGTGTGATCGGTCCTGATATGGCATCTCGTCTCCAATCACTTTCTCATAGACGTGATGCTGCTTCCCTCTGTCTTTTCTACAAATATTTTCCTGGAAACTGCTCCGACGAGATATTTTCACTGATGCCCCATATAGACGAATTTAAGCATGTTACTTGTTTGACATTTCGGGCCCTCTCTTTTACTGTCGAATCAGTTAAATGTAACCGCCACTTCTTCTCCAAATGTTTCTTTTCACGTAATTCTTGACAGTGGAACTCGCTTCGCCTTAATTGTTTACTTGATAACTATAATCAAGGTACTTTAATATATATATATATATATATATATATATATATATATATATATATATATATAGTGTAATCCGGATATAAGAGACCCGGATATAAGAGAAACCCGAATATAAGAGATAATATATATGGTCCCAAATTAGAGCCTGTGTTAATGTATATAAATTAGACCAAACCCGGATATAAGAGAAATCTGGATATAAGAGACTTCTTCTCCGGTCCCGTCAACTCTCTTATATCCGGGTTAAACTGACATATATATATATATATATATATATATATATATATATATATATATATATATATATCGAGATAGATAGAGAGAGAGAGAGAGAGAAAGAGATAAATAGATAGATAGATAGATAGATTGATAGATAGATAGATAGATCAATATATTTATATGTGTATGAATAATATTTTTACAAATTTTAGGTATGTGTTTCTCACACCAAAACAAGGGCAAAATTCCATATGAACATATGTCCACAAATCCTTCGCTTTTCACCTATTAACTTTAAAGGACACCATAGCCGCTGTTAAATTTACAATCTAGCACTGAATCGAAAAATACTTTTACAAAATTTGGGAGTGGATTCCTGACACCCAAACAAGGAAAGATGCCCATATAAACATATGTCCAAAGGGCCATCGTTTACGCAGCAACTCGTAACAACTGTTCAAAATATTATCTGCTTGCTTCTGCACGCGTATACACGTAGCATAGGGATTCCGATCCGCCCACAAATGTCGGTTGTGTAAATTTTTTTATTCCATCTCTTAGAAATGTTGCCTCATCCGTAAAGAAGACTGAAAAGTCTAACAACGGATAGGCAGTCTATGGAAAAATAATCCGTAAATTTCTCCCATCGAGAATGATCAGAGGTCAAACGACACTGCACCCATTGTAAATGATACTGATAAAGCTCTCGAAGTACCCGCCATGAGGTACTATGAGTTTTCTGATGTGTGCAGATACATGGATCTTCTCCGACACCTTGGAGAATTTCTGTTTCGTGGTCAGGCTTACGAGCAGACGTATGTGTTTCTCGATCCATAGTTTGTGGTGCCACCGACACTGTCTCAGCAACGCGATGATAAAAAGCAGAAAAAGTTGTAAAACTCGGCTGCTTTCGTTCTAGAAACACAGTCTGATACAGCCCTGTAGCCACTCGTCCATTATCATTCGCAAAAATCGTTTTTGCCTGCTCACAATATGAATACCCTGGCATTGTTAAGCATTTTTGATTAGTATATATATATATATATATATATATATATATATATATATATATATATATATATATATATTCATTAACTTATCTGTGGCAGGCATATGATTCAATAGCAGTCACATAAAAAATCTCATAAAATAGCTCAGTATTAGATAAGTTTAAAATATTGATGATTTTATATATTCCTAATATAATTATAAAATTGATGTTTATATATATATATATATATATATATATATATATATATATGCTTGTGTGTGTGTCTATGTGTGATACGAACACATCTCTCTATATATATATGTAAATATGTGTGACACAAACACATCTCTCTATATATAAATCTCTCTTGCTCTCTCTCTATCTCTCTCTTATATATATATATATATATATATATATATATATATATATATATATATATATTATATATATATATATATATATATATATATATATATCCCTACATATTAATATCAACGTTTGCTTCCATACATAATCACACTATATATTAAATACACTGTTCAAAACTGGTTCCATGTTATCAAGAAAACTTATGAAATAATAAAATAGCTACTTTATTCAGGACTTGATAATTCAATACAAAATAATCTATAGCATACATGAGTTCCAGAGGTCACAAAATATATCCTACTAAATAGATTTTAATTTTAATATTCATCTTCATTCGATATATCTATGGTATTATGGAGGAAAAAAAACGGATCACATTTGTATGAGCTGGAATATGTTCTGGTTTTCTCTCAAGTTTTTTTTTTTTAATATGTATTTATAATTCCAGCTGTCAAACCTGAGTGCCATAAACTATTTCTCCGGCTTCTAATCTAGTCTATTTTGTTATTATCTGTTTCTAATTTATTCTCATTCTAAGCAAAACTAATCATTCGTACATTTAATGTTGTTTGTAAAGTAATAAAGCGTAAAGTGTCAGATAAAAATAATTACAGCAATCCATTTTTTTATCCACAGACATTGCGTATAGACAATGAAAGAATAAAGAATTGTAGAAAACATTAAACATATAAAGGATAATAAATATAGTGAAATACAGGATAATTAAATCTCTTTATGATCTTTGTTTACTTAATTAACGTATACGAGAGAAATGATACAAGAGAGACTGAGCTATAAAACCGTTTCGATATATATAGTTTCCTAACTATCCCCGAATATAAAGTTAAATCTTCTAGAAATACTTGTTCACTGAATATATTTTGAGTCTTACAGTCCCTGTTATACTTTACAGAAAATACGTGCTTAGAGATAAAGAACGAATACTTTGGTATTCTCTGCTCTCCATGACCCAATATAGGCATTAGTTTATATGTAATACGTCTTTCGTATATGTCCTGTCCTTTCAAAACGTTTCTGATAATGAATCTTCCTTAATTCCACTTCATTTAGCAATTTTTTGTCTTTTTGCTATGTCACATATTCTTTTCTCTGGCATCCATTTAAACGTTTGTTAAATAGGTTACTCGATGCCTTTTTGTTTTAATCAGTTCACCCCAAGTAATCGGATAATGCGACTAAGATGTAAGGGATACTGGGAGTGAAAGAGAATGTAAAGACTTTAGAAGGAACCGGAAACCCAATCCTAAACAGGAAACAAGTGATAAAACTCTACTTCTGTTCAAGAGACCATTTTGCCATCGATATATTGAACGATAAAATTTTCAAAGCTTTAGTTTTATTACAGACATCTCTTTTTGGTTCTATATAGAAATGTTCTTTTTGCCTTCCATTTTCCTTAAGTATTCATCGTTGTTTATCTGGCCTGTCGATAACATTCTCAGCATGGTGTAGAACCTCATCTCTGTTGTTTTAAGTTTCTGCCAGGAATTTATACAGTATTCACTGCTAACAAGGAGGATTTCCATTGCATAGCAGTTCAGCACTCATCTTATTTTGCAACGCATTTTTATTTTTTTCTTAATACTTTGTTTAGTTTTTAGAAGGCAGCTTTTGTTATTCCATGGCGCCTTTGTATTTCTATATCAAACTTTCAGTCATCTGTTAAAACGCCTCCCACTTGCTGTGATTGTTTCATTTTTACATCCCCAATTGGTACCTCGCATATTCACAATTACTGTCAACCATATATTCTGATTCTTATAATTTATAGTTAGTCCTTGCTTCTCCCCTTCCTTTATTACCTTATTTAAGAGCTCCTGTATGAAACAGAAACACTTCCAAACAAATCAAATAAAGCAGAAACGCTATGTAAGATCAAATTTCCTCTATGGCAGTATATAGCGGACAACCTCCTCATATAAATGAAGAGAACACTGGAAATAACATCAGATATGGTTCTACCGAAAGATGGTAAGAATACCATGGATTGAGCTTGCATGTAACTGGAAAGTTCTAAGGAAAATGGAAACAAAAAAGACAGTTATATTTAGAATCAGTTACAATGTATAGAACAGATACTGAGAAATGAGGGGTTTGTAAATTTGACGCTTACATGGGGCACTGAAGGCGAGACCTGAAGAAAGTGAGAGAGACATAACTCCTTAATGAGTGTGTGTATATGCCGGGTTCTTTCAGGACTTAGGATATCATGACCATTCAAAATTTCCTCTCTCATATATATATATATATATATATATATATATATATATATATGAGAAGTTTTAAATTATATATAGCGTGTCTGATTGATTCTTTTACTTATTTAAAACCAGAAAATATGTTTAGATTGTAATAATCTTTTTTTTTAATTAATGGTTAAGTAATACGTCTATCGAATTAAGCTATAGCTGGGAGAGAAGTGGCGAAGTTTTAGCTTTTCCAAAAGATATTTGCGCGTAAGTGAATATAAAGAATACAGTGGGAATTGGAACACGGCTCTCCGATTAACAATCCCAGGTCATTATTCTTTACACGTCAGCATATCCAAATACTACAGCACCTAGTACGTTTAAACAATAATTTACTCTCAAGTTTCAAGAAAATTGCCACAATTGAAGATGACACCCAGAAAAAATCACATTGAGTATTAGATAACGAAAATTTAAACTATTCGAATGATTATTTTGTCAAATGAAAATTAAATTATTCGGATATAACCAATGGCATTGCGGATGGATAAAATGGAAAATAAATGAATACAGCAGACGATAGAAAAAAAATACCATTCCCCAAAGTAAAGAAATCATGGCAGTAGAAACATTTAGCTCTTGTAGCGAATTAAGTTCTCAGAAACACGATGGTTGAGGGTAAAATATATTCGCTAAATTAACAGTTTATTCTTTCGAATTGTCAATTATAATTTTCTCTGAAGATGACATCTAGAAAAATTCTCCGAAAACCAGAATGTTTTAAGAAGAAAAAATTGAAACAGGGGAATTCAAATGAAAGGCATGAACTGAAAATTCTTGTTCAAAAACTGAGACCATGAAAAATGAAGTGGCGATGCCGGTTGAATAACAGCACAAGACTTTAATCTTTCCTAATTACCATTAGATTTGATTCAACTTGTCTTCACGGTATTACACGACGATTATTTGTCTTAATACTATCATTCCTGTCAAACCGTGAAATGAAGGTCGTCCTAAACGGGTTCTCCTCCCGTTCTTTTATCACAAACGTTGGTGTTCCCAAAGGCTCTATATTGGGCCCTACACTGTTGCTGATATTCATTAATGACCTTCCCGATGTCATCAGTTGCCAAGCAGGCATCTACGCTGAAGACACTACTATTTACTTCTGCCTCAATAGTAAATCTGGCATCGTTGGCAAAACTAACCTGGCCGCTGATCTCGAAAAGAACCTCCAATCTGTGATTGACTGCGGCAGGAAATGACTTATAAACTTTAATGTCTCCAAAACGAAACTGCTCTCTTTTACCCACCACAGAGAACCCTCCCTGACTTCCATCAGAATGGCTGATGTCCAACTCATCGAAAACGCCTCGTTACGCTTGTTTGGTATCAGGCTATCCGCTGAAATGAGGCGGAACAAATACATTCAATGCGCAGTTTTATCTACTGCAAGTAAATGTTGGTTCTCTGTCGTGACAGAGAGTTCTTCGCGTCTGAGTCCATCCTAGAAATCTATAAGTTAACCATCCCTTCTTGCCTGTAATATTGCTGTTATATATGATCTGGTGCCCCCGCTGTACGTACGTCTCGTAGTCCTCGACAAAATCCAGAGTCGGATATGCAATGCGATATGTCCTGATCTGGCATCTCGTCAACAGTCTCTTTCTTAGAGACGTACCGGGGCTTCCCTCTGTCTCTTCTATAAGTATATTCACGGCAACTGTTCCGACGAACGACTTTTGATGGTTCCCAGACTGCATGAATTTAAGCGAGCTACTAGGCTGGCATCTCGGTCCCACCGATTCACTGTCGAAACGCGAAAAAGTAACCGTCTCTTCTTCTCTCGCATTTTCCGTCTGTTGAACATTCTTCCTCTTTCTTTCCTCCCTGGTAACTATAATTTTTAAATATATGAGTGTAATGCCAGTCGACATCTTCTGATCTTGTTCTCCGACCTTCTCTGTATCCTTTCCTCAGACACCCCTCTTTACTCTTGTTCTCAATCCTCTGTAACCCCTTACGTGCTAGTGACACTCCCGCCTTACTTATATTCTCGACTTGTAAGTGTATGAGGGAATTCTTGCAAATAATTACAATTTTGTCTACGTTTACATGGGACAATATATTTTGGAGAGCCATTATCAACGTCCTGATTTGACACATAGAAGAAGTATATTTAATATCGTTCCCACTTCCTGGCAGGTCTGTTTTAATGAGGTTCACCATTCGGCGGCCGGGTGTAACCCCAGGTAAAACCACTGGTGCATCTCGCTCCTTAGAAGGTCTACAATTTTTATTGTGGCCACATATTAGGCATCGAATCTGAACGAATTCAATCGGGCAATTTTTACACAGAAGAATTACTGAAAACATTTTTCGATAGATGTAAAATAGCCATCGGAAAAGCGACCTGGGATGAATAATATGCGCCCATAGGGACATCAAAATTGTCATTAAGGCACTTAGTCCAGGTTGAATTGTTAAGAGCTCGAAGTGATTTCCTAGCTGTTCGGATGATATTAGTCTCCTCATCCGTGATCTCCACATAGGTTTTTGGCAAAGTTATTACAATTTACCAAGCGATCCTGGAGATGGAGCAATAGAAATCTATGATATCAAATTTGATAAATGTAGCTCTTTCATTATCACCAATAATGACAAACCATTTACAAAGTATGGGAACATACGATTCAGTTCAGGTTGCTGATTTAGTATGTATTTATACTTTAGATACACTTAGTAGAATAGTAGATCCCCAAAAGATAGGCCTATACAGAGATGATGGACTCATTTTCATCCCCAATATTAATGGTTCACTCATCACGAAAATACAAAAGAAAATCATTAAGGCCTTTAAATTACTGGTGTTTAAGATTGAGATTTCCTCTAAGCTTAAAATAGTTGATTATCTAAACATCACTCTTCACCTCAATATTAAAATGTTTAAACAATATCATAAAGGCAATGACCCCCCACTTATATTAATGTTAATTCTTTCCACTCAAATTCCATTGTGAAACAGATACTCACCATCATTGGCACTAGGATTAATCGATTATCATCCAACATAAACATTTTTAAAAGAATACAAAAATAAATGTATGAAAATGCCCTAAAAAAAATCGACTTAAAAATAAATTATCTCATCTAACCCCTATAAAAAACACAGTGAAATGTAGATACAGAAAAGAAAAATTATACGATTCAATCTCTCCTTTTACAAACTGTCAAATATCGGACAGTATTTTCCAAAGTTAAAAAAACACTTTAAAAAATAACCCTCGAACTAGAAGTCAATAGGGGAAAAATTAAGATTTCTTACTCCTGTATCAACATGTATAAAATTATCACTTCACTCAATAACCATATTTTAAGAAATTTCTATGGGATAAACAACAAATTTGGTATTGAACCTCCTGTTATTGTACACCTAAAGAAAATTGTCAAGTGGAGGACAAATGCAGATCTACCAGGGTTATATATCAATCTATAATTTCCTCAAAAAGAAATAGGAAAAAATTATAATGTTTACATTGGAATTTCCGCGGAGAAATAGAAACAGAGTTTTTATATCCACAAGCAGTCATTTTCTAACCCTAAACTAAAACACGAGACGCTTTCAAAGAGATTTTGGGAATTGAAGGTGAAAGGTTTGAGCCCACAGATTGTTTGGAAGATTATAGATTCAGCACGTACTCCTAATATTCTTAGAGATAGGTGTGACTAGAAGAAAAATTAGAAATAAAATTTATGAATCAAAACCCACTCTTGAATCGGAGGAATGAATTAGTGTTAAAATGTCGGCATAAAAACAAATTGAAATTTCCATTATATAGCGTTAATACATTAAGTACTACGTTTCCATAATATTTACTCCCCACTAACTCTGCAAATGTCGAAAGTATAACTAATTCTAATTTCTATATTCTCCACTCTATAACGGCTTTACACTATATTCATAATTTATACATTTATTCTACTCTCTGTCCCCAACCCTCTTTCAATTAATCTTTTACATCCTTTTATCTATATAATTTAAAGTTAGATTTAAATACCTTTTTATTCCTCTTTTAATTTTAAATTAATATGTTATCCTTCATATAACCCCAAATTAATGTCATAAGTTTAGTATTCGGGTTTAATGTTAAAAACTTCTTCCATTTAAGACAAATACCGTCCACCCTCCCCTAGACCATCATCGTGCCTTTCGTCTGACTGAAACATTGAAATGGATATATTCTTTATTAATATTTCGACAAATTGGTTTTATTTTTAGCTTTCTCAGACTGGGGTTGATAATTCAGACAATCGATATTTTCGTCTTCCGAAATAGATTATTCCCCATATGAGCTAATTTAGATTTTATTGTTTATTAAATATATAATAGTTTTTCTTGTCCTTTTCTTTAGCCTGATGATTAACAAGAATGTAAATGGGGATAAATGTAAGCAGAATGTGATGATTAAGTTCGTTTCACTGTGTGCCCGTGTGTGTGTGTATATGTCTCGCGTGGGCGATCAAATCTCTACGTACCACTTGAAGCCAAGCGCGCCGCGATATTCCTGATCAGATAGAAAGTGTGGCTGTGTTACCTTCCTTTTTTATGGAAGAGCGAATACTGTTGGGGAACCGGAAGTTGTCCGTTATTGGACAATAATTTTCCAAGATGAGTCGTATGGTGTGCATTTCTGAAGATTGAAAAAGTTGTAGCTGACGGAAGGCAAACAAGTCGATACCCAATCACTATCGGCTGGGTCACCGTGGAGAGGGGATAGGCTGTTAAAATACCCGAAACCCCTAATGAACTTCGGCTAGAAACATCACTGATTATGTATACTAAAGAATCCAATAGATCTATTTTACGATATATATATATATATATATATATATATATATATATATATATATATATATGTCTGTGTGTGTGTGTGTGTGTGTGTGTGTGTTAAAAAATCGTTAGGTAAATAATCCAAAGTTCTTTAGTATTTTTGTTATTATTTTTAAAAAATAGTGCACGATACAAAAGTAGAGCATAAATATAATTATTAATGTAATTAATTTAAAGATATGATTCCAACACGCGTGTTGGGATCATATTTTTAAATTAATAATTATATATATATATATATATATATATATATATATACAGACAGAGAGGAAAAGAAAAATGCCTAAAATACTAACACTTACAGAGGCAGTAAATTAAAGTGCTCAGAGCCTAGACTATCTAGACCATTTGTTCTTAACCAGAGACCACGTGACCACAGGGGGGTCTTGGTAAATTTTAGGAGTGGGGGAGGAAAGTAAAATTGTGATTTGTGGATAGCCATAAGTTCCCTGAAATGAACGACAGTGCTACAAGCATGTTGTCCTCTATATTTTAATTTTAATAAACTTAAATTATGTAATTGAAATTATATTTTTGAGCTTTATTTACAAATGAACATCAGGCTCAAGGATCCTCTTCAGGAATAAATAAATGACTATATTTCCTTCTTTATGCATTACCTATGTATTATCCAATAATTTTCGAGTGTCTTTTATGCTACTGGTGTATATCAATGGAAAATGTATATGCAGAACATTTTTTATTTTGCAGAACCATTTTAATTTGTGTGTGCATTTAAGCGCAGAATTGTTTTGCCGAAATAAAAGTTTATCTCGTTTCACTCGTGACGATTCAACCATGAAACGGTTCAGTCGGGAATCGGATCTAAGGTGACGAGAAAAGAGCAACGCTTTGCATGAGATAAAAAGAATTTGAATAACGAGGGCCTCATTGAAAGCTTTTCTTCATTCTGGTTTAGTTTACCTTGGATTCTTCATAATGAACGTTTGCAGGAACTCAGTATTGACAGAATTTAGTTGTTCAGGTTGTGAAGAACTTTCAAAAGATATATTTCCAATTGGAAGGTAGTCTTACTATCATTTGCATGTCTTAAAATTTAATTTCCATCGGCAGGAGTATATTTTATCGCCTCTACTGTGGAGTAAGTAACACCCCCACACGCACAAGTAGCACAAATGAACAAGATACCTTAAATAAAGAACTCAAACTGAGTCAGGGCAAGTCAGTTGGAGCAGTCGGAGAGAATTCTCGTGACGTCAAGGCAAGTGCCTACGCGAAACATTATATTATAACCGCGAGTAGTGAGTTATAACAGTGGCGACGAGGAATCGAATCTCATTCGAAGTAGAAAAAAAAGTACTTTTTTGCTACGGTGCACATGATAACAATGACAACGAGCAATCAGAACATCGTTGATTTTTTTTTCTTTTTTCCTTTGGTGTATGTGTAAAAAAGAAAGAAGAAGAATGAAAAAACAGATGTTCTATAAATATGGAAGACTTATTTGCCCAATACAGTAACATCAAAAATAGAAGTTGTTGCAACTCAAGAAAAAACAACAACGTTTAATTGAAATATTACGGAAGGAAGCAGAAACTTATCGAAGTTGTTTCACTCCCGGGCGGTGGCAAATGCCATAAGTGATTTCACATACAAATCAGAATGTGGAATTAGTTTTTTCTGCTCATTTTAGAAGATACAAACAAATTTTCAGAGAAGAATGCATTGATTGGGGAGACGAGAAAAAAAAAAAACTTTTCTCAGAAATTTTCATCGGTTGAAAATGAAAAATACTGTAATTTTGTACTAACGAAAAAAAAAGGGGGGAAAATTTGCATTGAAGAAAGAGTAAATATTCTAACTAAATTTTCTCGCGAGAAAAGTTCGTTATTAAATACTCGCTGGAAGTGTATGAATCTGACGAATAAAGAACACGAAGATTTTGTATCATAAGTTGGAAGCAAGATGTGTGAAAGATTCAAATTAAACGACCTGATTCCAGATATGTTTTGTTTAATCATTTCACTGCAAGCAAGGATAGAATGTCTCTGGTACGTAGGATGTTACAGTGAATGAAGGAGTGAGAAAACGTGGTTCAAGAAGACTGTGATCCCAAAACCACTGTTTGTCTTATGGGAGTTTAATTTAGAAATGAAGTCTGAGACCAGTGAATGGGTAATACGCGTATCATTTAGGCGAACCTCTGTCCTATTGGGGAAATCAGGTGTTTGTTCTCCAAATGAGTCGAGTGTGGACCAAATTGCCAAGAATGCAGAGCTGCGTAGAACGACTAGCGCCCAGGGTAGAGTAAGAAAAAGATCGAGAAAAAAAGCGAGTCCGATAGGGTTATTGTGGAAAAGCATGGGAAATTCTACCACTTGTATGTGAGATTGAGCGATACAAGCGATAAGGGTTTGGTTGCCAGCGAGGTGTTTAAGCCACCTAGAATTGTGGGCATTAAAATTTAAAGGATTTACTTTCGTTCAAGGATTAACTGCGAAAAAAAGACACAGAAATGTATGCTAGAATTCTAACAGACATCTCAGCAAGTGCCTAAGCGATACATAAAATTATAACCGCCAAGAGAGAATTTCCAAGCAAAGCTTTCAATCTCATCTGTTGTAGACATCAGGACTTCGCATTCATTGAATAGAGGAGGAATTGAGGACTTGCTGTTGATTAGCCCACTCTTGCAGAGCCGCCAATAATCTCTAGAACTGAACTTGCGAGATGGTATGCGTTATTTCATTCTATCAGAAAAAAGTAACTTCGCTTTTTCGAGGACACGCTTGCACTCATTACGAGGAGAGACAAAGAGATATCTGTTGGAAACACGTATCTTTCTTGCACAGCCAAAAAAGTGATTCCTGTGGGCTATAGTGTCCGAGCATGCAGGTGAGAACCAAGGAGATGAACGCAGTTTACCTTGGCACATCCTTGTTGGAATGAAAGCATCGATGCCGGCTTTCTCCCAGGAGGAGACATCAGACGCACATGTTTTAACAGGATGATGAAAAACTTCATTCAAAGGAGGGACGTCACGAAGGAAATCACGGAAAGAGTCCCAATCTGCTTGTTGATAGCAGAAAGATAATCATTTAGTAGGAGGTTCTTGGCTGTTTGAGGAGCGGAAAGAGATGTTTTCAGACACAACCGCAGGATCAAATTTGCCAAGAGGGCAGAGCTGCGTAATATGACAAGAGTCCGGGATAGAGGTAAGAATGAAATCGAGAAGAAAAGCGTGTTCGTCAGGGTTATTGGGGAAACGCATGGGGAATTCTACCACTTGCGTGAGAGATTGAGCGATAAAGACGATATGGGTTTGGATGCCAGTGTGGTCAGTGAAAGTGTTTAAGCCACCTCGCATGGTGGACATTTAAGTTTAAAGGATTCATTATCGTTCAAGGATTAACTGAGAAAAAAAGACACAGATATGCGTGCTAGAACTCTAACAGACATCATGGCAAGAGCCTAAATGTAGACATTAAATTATAACCGCCGGAAGTGAGTTATAACAAGCTCTTCTGTTTGAAGATGACCACTTTTTGAATTTATACAACATACAATGTCGGATGCCGGTCTGATCTAAACACTTTTTTAAATTGTAAAATTCGATATGAAATTTACCTGGGCTGAGAGTTAATCAGTTACGTGCCAAGCGTGATACACGCTTAGGCGATCACGTATCTTTCGATATAGGACTAACTCGGCATATTTTTTCCCCGCAGTAGATTGCCATTTCTTTTTGCGGTACACCAGTTGCCATCCAAGGCTATAGAACCCGGTTTGTTCTGCTATTTCCCACAGCGGGGGAGAGAAGAAGATGATTCATACTTTTCCCAAGGGTATTAGCATGTAAGTGAATATAATGGATTCGACTGGGATTCGCTGAGAGTGGGTAATCTAAAAAGTAAAGGAAAAAATATAAAAAAAATGATCATTTTACCGAATCTATTTAAAAACATTGTACCTTTCAAAAGACTGAGCAAAGTATTAAGAAACAGAAAATACCTTTGCAAACAAAGAAGCGACTAGTGAACTGTTATGTAGTATCAGTCCCATTATATATAAGGAATACTGCAAAATCTCCTCGCAGATGAAGAAGAGATTTAAAGCAACAGAAGTGTGGTTCTACAGAAGGATGCTAAGAATATTGACCGTTCATATGAGCAACTACGAAGTACTATAGATAATTGCAACAAAAAGGACGCTCATACTTAACATCAGAAAGAGAGAGATGAGGTTTCCGGGACATATAATGAGGATGGAGAGCTTAGAAAATTTGATACTCACAGGACAGGATGAAGTTAATAGAGACAGATGAAACTATCGTTCAACCTACTCGGAGAGCATGGGTGAATGGATGTTGGAGCAGGGTATGGGAAAAAATTGCATAAAGAGAAAAGTTATTAAGAGCTACAAGGGAGAGAAAATTGTGGCGGGCCATGATCGCCAACATCCTGAAGGGATACGAAACATGGAAAACTAATCTATAAATACGGTCATGACAAAATGTGATAAGAGTTTCCTTCTAAACTGATAGAGAAAGATTTCGAAATCTAGCAGATGCGATCTAATGCTAACAGACTCAACCCAAACTAAGTAAAAAGAAATAGTTATTACTTAAAGGCGCATATACGCAGATAGGCATATTGTAGTCTGATCATTGAAATATATCTGTTGAAATTTATTCTCTCTACTATAAAAATAAACTTGCAAAGAAATGAAGTATTGATATTCTTTGAGTCTTAGCGCATAGAAATTCAAATAAACTTAGTTAAATCTTACTTTTTCTTTGCACCCAAAAGCTGGCTAGTAATTAAGATTATGTTAATCGTTTATTCATTATTTTTTGTTTGTTTTGTTGTTTTCTTTTTCGTACTGATTTGAATTTAAGCTAATTAGTGCTAATTGATATGATTAGAGGAATGCATTAAATTGCAATCATGAGCAGAAATAAATTCAAATTAGAGCCCTGATGTGGAGCCACTGCCGACAGTCGCGCATATCATCCATGCCATTTTTGAATAAATTACAAAGAGAGATACCGTGAACGACTAATATTTCATAGAGGGCGACATAATGCTTTTTTTTAAAATTTTGACGAGCTCTTTGTGTAAAACAAGATATTTTAACAGGCAAGTTAACATGCACTCAGACGAATGGACGAAAAATCCTAGACCTGCATGAATGCGTGTGTATGCTTGTACAAGCACCTAGGCCAATCATACTCACGATCGACTTGCTTATTGACAGAAAGTTTACAATCTCATGCGAATGTATTTACACATCAACACCGACAGACGTAGATTAGATAGATAGACAGACAGATAGGAACAGGCAGTGATAGAAAGTACTAACATACAGAATTAGATAGTTACATAAATGCGAGTGGTATAGTTTCTTTTCGCTGTTATGCGTATATATGCAGTCCTTATATACGGTCCTGACGGTTGCTGGCAGCCCTTATATACGGTCCTGACGGTCCTGTCGGTGCTGTCATCCCGGGCAAGCTGAACTTCCAAGTATTGAACGTCAAAAACGACATTATTTTTGCACCAGCCTAATATAATTTTATAATTTTCACGAAGAGAAAAATTGAAAATGTAGAATAATGAGTTTAATACAATATACGACTTCATGCAAGCTAAAGAAAATATTCATTCTCCTACCAAAAAAAAAACAAAAAAAAACAAAAGAAAATATTTCCAAGCAAATATTTCTAGCACTTATCTTCTTTACAAGATCATTTTCTATTGACACAATATTCAGAGAATTTAATCTTTAGTCACAGACGAATGCAAGTATGTTTTCATAAGCTTTTAGTTTGACATGATGGTATGCTGGCGCACTCCGTCGTGATGGCGCCAGGGGTTTTGTATTTGGATAACAATCCTGCTTTTATATGATTTCTATTAAATGGGACTGACAAGGTACTGAGATTAAGTGTTTTATGTAATATTTCTTGTGTGCGTATGAGTGAGATATTTTCTGGGCGTAAAGTCTGAAAAACTGTCCGGATATTTTATATATCAAGGCGCTTTCGGTTATTCCTTTAGCCATTATCAAGTATGTTATTTATTTTTTAAATGAATGCGTATTTTTTCTATATGTATGTGCAGTGATGGGTTTTTTGTTTTGTAATATTCCAAACACTGTTAGCACATGTTGGCCGTGTTCCGAGATGATGTTACGAGTATTGACTTTTTCTTTTTTTATTATTAGTTCTTTCATTATATTTAGCCTATTTCGATGAGGTTATTATATTTGTATTTTCTACAAGTATCTTGCGGATGGGGTCTGGTAGGTTTCAGTTTTTGTTCAAATGAGTCCTAATTGATCTATGGCCATAATTATATATATATATATATATATATATATATATATATATATATATATGTATGTATGTATGTATGTATGTATATATATAAACAATGAAATCCCAAATACCCTCATATGAGGAATAGCCTAGCCTATTTCCGCAGACGAAAATATCGCTCGTCTGTCTTATCAATCCCGCTGCGGACTGAGTTCATGTCAGAAATATAAATTTAACTTTGAAAGCTAAAAAAAAAACAACTATCGAACAAGTAATAGAGAATGTATCGATTTCAATGTTTCAGTCAGACGAAAAAAAATTATAAATATATAAAATTATATATATATATATATATATATATATATATATATATATATATATATATATATATATATATATATATATATATATATGTCTGAGACAAAGGGAAAAGTTTTCTGCACAGAGGCGTTTGGTTCCCCCGATGGACTTTATCAAAGCAAATGTGAAGATTTTATTTTGCAAATAGTATTTATAAACCGAAGTAAAATTATCGTTAAGACTTCAAATTTTTATTCAAGCTCATGCATATTCTTCGGGTTAATTGTGCTAATCAAGGTAAACTAAGGAGATTGCTAAGAGAAATACATTACGTCTGATAAACGAAAGTCAGTAAATGATATTGCTGTTATCTATTTTTTAATGTAATTATTATTTATAAATTCGTTTATATATTTATTTCTTATAAACAATAAGTTTTTTATTTAACTGTTTACATTATTTACATATACCTCATCTTAGATATATAGACAGATACTGTTTACTCTTAGCTTTTATAATTTTTATGATCATGTATGTTGATTCGCGAAAGTAGTATATCTTTAGAAAGGGAGTTATTTGAAAAAAATCCAGAGCGCTAATTTACAGATAGATAGATAGATAGATAGATAGATATTAGGTTGGTGCAAAAATAATTTCGTTTTCTAACATATGTTACTATGTGAGAAAACGAAATTATTTTTGCACCAACCTAATAGATAGATAGATATGTATGTATGTATGTTATGATCTGTGTGTGGGAGTGTTTATAACAAGTTTTGTCATATATAATTTCAGTTTGCGTTTATTAAATTTATTCTTCAAAATATTATCTAATCACCATTATTTCCAGTGACTTTTTGTCAATCTCAAGGTCGCTCTTCCGCAGGTTTTGAGTAAAATTCTGCAGATTTTAATGTGATTTGTTTTCGCCGAAATCTTGGATCTGGCTATCATTCGAGAAATTTTTTGCAGCGATCGGCAAAATAATAATCGGTTGGTGCGAGATCATTTGAATATGGCAGCAAACTCATTTCTCCACTGTTTTATTCTGTTTGTATTTATTCCTACGTTGTCATAGAGTAGAATAAAAAAATAGCTTAATCCACTGTTTACGCTGCCGGGAACCAACTACTTCAAACCACTTCTTCTTGTTAAATGAAAGAATTACTGAGAAGATAAAAGTTAAGATATTAATGAAGAAGTGAAAACTACTGTAAGGAATTGATTTAACTGAGTAGTTTAATTAGAAAAAATTGATAATTTTGTAGAATAGCTTATCTATACGAGGGTGTGACAAAAATTAATGGATATGAGAAATAAGTAATCCAACATATCGTACATGAAGTTATACGTAGTTTTATATCACAAGTACAAAGGCCTACTTCTCAAAATAACCATCATCTCTTTCAATGGCAGTGTTCAACCTACGAATAGGGCTATGTATCCCAGCTTCATAAAAATCAGCTGTCTGCTGATATAGATACTTATTTGCAGCTATTATCATTTCATCACCACTTGACCTACAAGAAAAAACACCATTAATTTTGTCCCTCAGTGTCTCTTTCATTGAAACAAAGAGTTTCATTTATTTGTTCCAATGAATTGCGGTGCTGAAGAAGAAGTAAAACTGCTGTAAATAATTCGTAGGTGAAACTCTGTCATTCGAAGACACGGTGGCCATGTTGAGAAAATGGATAGAAACCTGCAATGCGTAGCCATGTCTGTAAGTACGATATATTTGATTGTGTTCCTTATATAATAAACAAATTGCATTATTTGTTATGCTCAACCTTGACATGCAGTTGGTTCACGAAAACGGAAATTACTTCAAACTAATATATAAAGTATGAAAACAATTGTTGCGTTGCATATTTAAATTTCCCGCGACCAAAATTGTAATTGTAAATTATTCTAAAAGGCATTTGAAATTCTCATATTATATTTATCATGTAAGTATAACAATATAATTTGCTTAATATCAGTTACAGATATCGAGAATTGAGATGCATAAGACTTGCTATATAGAGTATGTTCTATTTGATATTTCAAATGAAACAAAGGGGAAATACTAAAAATTTCCTTGATTTTTAACAGCATTACAGATAAACACAAGTGCGTATATGCAGAGCCTTATATAAAGGCTTTTTTCCCATTCTTTACCTTTCAAGAAAATACTAGATATCTAAGCTATACACAGGTAAATATAATCAAGCACGGCTGAATTCAGTATTAATTCACAAGGAAGCCGTTTGGATTAAGAAAAGAGATCGTAGTTCATTAGGTCCTACTAAGGGAAGTTATGATAGAGGTTAGGAAGTGAAATGATTGGAATATATCCGCTGTAAATATAAAGAATATTATCTTAGGGGAATCAAGAGGTATTTCTAAAGGAGACCGTTTGTTTTTTTAGGTGATACAGTGTTAGAGCAAAATACCAAAAGAACATTTCATTAGACGCAGAGAAAAGTGTTCTGTGGTGTAATGTTATATGAATCTTAATGTACGACAGTGAATATTTTGTACTGGTGTATGTGCACTAGTGCGTATATAGGTATATATGAAAAATATTTTTATATATATTTCCGTGTTTGAAGTTTTCTTTTTTTATATATTACATGGTGTTATTTTTGTTCGTATATGTCTATTTTTCTATACATGTCTATCTGTTTTAATGTCCTTTCTTTCTCTAATGATTGTTTTCTGTACTGCACAAGTTGAATTTTATCTGTTCTACCATTTTTATCTATGTATATTTGCCCGTATAAGTTATATTTTAATAAGTGGTTAGAATTCGTTTAATAACACTTTCAAGCTTAAATACTGAATATGTATTGAATACGTAATTTTTTTTCTTTCACATAATGTTTAATATATTTGTACTCGTGTATATGTACTAGTGCGTATATAGGAGTATATGAGACATCTATACATATTTGTGTGTTTGGGAGGTTTTTCTTTTATATATTAGATGGTGTTATTTTTATGTGTGTGTATATATATATATATATATATATATATATATATATATATTTTGTTCTGTCCATTTTTATCTGTTTTAGTGTCCTTTTTCTTTTTGTTGTTCATTGACAAATGTTTGTTTTTCTGTTGTGCCCATATAGAACTTTATCTAGTCAACCATTTTTATATATATATATTTTGATCATATAAGTTATATATTAATAGGATTTTAGAATCCTTTTAATAACACTTTCAAAATTGAATATTTCTTCGTGGGTGTGTGGGCGTGTCTTTGTCAATGTATGTGCGTGTGTGTGCGTGTCTTTGTCGGTGTGTGTGTATGGTTGCTTGTGCGTGTCTTTCAGTGTGTGTGTATGTATGTTGTCGTCTTTTTTTTTTAAGGGTCGTTAACATATTTCTTGTCTCGTCGCTTTTTTGCGTGTTTATATATCCAAATATGTCTACGTGTTTGTGTATTATAATCTGATTGTGTACGTATTGTCCTTTGCAAGATTTTATCCTCCCTTGCCGATGTCCTCACTTCAAATGTATCTAAGTTGTAACGGAGTTCAGAGCAGCATTAGATCTTAACGTTTATTCAAACTTGATTTCCATAAAAACAAAATAAATAGAAAAAGATATGTATTTTTCCTCAGTTTCTTCTTAAAATAATTTTATAATTTTGAACTTAATATAGATTAAATTTAATATAGATAAATTTTAATTTTGAATTTTATATTATAATTTAATATTTATTAGCTAGAATGAATTCTATTTTAGTCTAGCCCTAACATTAAAGCATTAAATATTTATTATAACCAAAGTTCGTTGTCAAGTTTTTTGAATTCTCATATACTTGTATTTTGATTGGTCATTCCAGCTTATATAAGAGCGTTTCCCTTAGCAAGGGGTTCCTGATTGATTTGAACCTTTTAAAACCCTTTATTCTACAGAAGTGTTGAAACAAAATGGCTATTTTTTAGCGATTTTATAACACATTTATGTTATAATAAATAAGTATATATATATATATATATATATATATATATATATATATTTGAAAGAAAAACTGTCCTCGTGAAAGCAGTGTAGCTTCTTCCTTTAAAGTCGGTCTCCACCCCTCCACTCCTTAGCCATCTATATCTTGAGACTAGACTCAATAAATTCGAACAATATCTAGCCGACACATTGGAGTTAAAGATTAAAAATAAGAATTTGAAATGATACATATGACACATTCATATCCTCTTTCCCACCTCACTTCCTCACTTCGTTAATTTTACGTATACTTGATGAGTTCCGTCAAAAATGTGTGAATTTCTTTTCATTTTTCATTTTAATTTTTGGAAGTAAAGTCTGGTGATCCAGAGCCCTGTTAAATGGGTTATGGTGAAATTATTTATTACATGGAACCTTAACGTGGTCTGTTTTTATTCAAACATATCTGCTCTGAATTTTACATTGAGCTCTCCGGATATCATCCTCCTCGGGTCTACCGATACGGATTATCTAAGTTTGTATAAACTATATATATATATATATATATATATATATATATATATATATATATATATATATATATAATTTAAATAAAAACAAACCACTTTAAGGTTCCATGTAATAAATTATTTCACCACAGCCCTTTTAAATCTCTGGATTTTATCCTTTTAAAAGGGCTGTGGTGAAATAATTTATTACATGAAACCTTAAAGCGGATTGTTTTTATTTAAATTATTTGCTCTGGATTTACATTGAGCTCTCTGGATTTTATCCTCCTTGGGTCTACCCATACGGATTACCTAAGTTTGCATAAACTATATATATATATATATATTTATATATATATATATATAAGAAAAAAAATTGAAAAAATAGGAGATCACTCAATTACGTTAGCTTGATCTCAACCTTTCGGTATCTCCAGGCGATATGGGCCAAATGATTTCTAAATGCTTTATTATTTATATACAAACGCACAACGTGAAGTGTAATGAAAGGGGAGGAGAAAAGCAAGATTATTGCAATTGTATTGAAGTGTGAGTAAATAAGCTGAGCATATTTTCATCCCGTTTGTACGAACTCAAAAATTACATTTTAGTGTAAATGCATCGTACCATTATTTCCGATATTTTGGGTCTGGAAATATTTTGGGTCTGGAAATATTTTGGGTCTGGAAATATTATTATTGTTAACTTTTCCTGCTGGCACAGTTTGCAGAAATCACAACGATTGCCATAAATTTTGGCTTTTTAAAAAAAATATTTTTAGTTTACAATCGGATCTTTGCCATTTTTTCTTTTAATCTCCACACATAGCTCGCAAGTCCGGTAGAATGCCTTAGGCATTCTAGCACAAACCATGACCTGTGATTATAAATTCTGTATGCTATATATATATATATATATATATATATATATATATATATATAGATAGATAGATAGATAGATAGATAGAGAGAGAGAGAGAGAGAGAGAGAGAGAGAGAAAGATGTGTGTGTATCTATAAAAGGGATTGTAATGTGATATGCATATGAACAATGTTTATGCAATAACATGCAAACCCCGCCAAGATATCAGTCTATCTCTCTCTCTGTATATATATATATATATATATATATATATATATATATATATATATATATGTATATATATATATATATATATATATATATATATATATATATATATATATATATATATATATATATATATATAGTATGCATTGGCGTGATTACGTTTCAAGACAAATATGGATTGGAATAATTCACGTTTTACAATGTCAAAATCGTTTCTGGTCTTCGCCAGGCAATACGTCTAATTATTCTGCATTAAATTGATTATATTTTAATTTCTCATTAATCCAAATTCCATGTCTCAGGCACTTATCCTTGGCGACACAAATGAGTGTCGGGATACTTCTTCCGGTTGCATTTTCCAGACATGTCGTCATTGTTTTTCAATCATGTCTGTTGATGCTTGTCAGTTAAACGATATATATATATAATTGTGGAAATCTAGTTAGCAGGCTTCTCATTGTAATGTACATCGATACGCTATTATATAAACGCACGTTTGCAACACTAATAACTGCTGGTTTAAGCGTGAAAACAAGTGAGGGCAAGTCAGACAATAACCCATTGCACTCCTCGACAAGATTTATGAATTTCACCTAGATAATTAACTTGTAGCATTCACTGGTCATCAAATAATAGTATTAATTCCATCCAGTTCTATGTCTTGTTTCCTATTCAGAAACGAGTTTCCGCTTCTCTTCTAAAGACTACTTCATCTCTTTTCTTCTAATGCCTCAACCTAAACTCTGAAACATTATTTAGTATTTATTTCTTCTTCAGTGTGAGCTGGAGGGTAGGCGAACATATTTATATATGTTCGACTAACGTCCAGCTTACACTCCGCCCCGGATATTTTGTGCACCAATAGAGGTTTATCCGTTGTTTCCTGTTTAGAATTAGACTGGATTTCTGGTACTTTCCTGAAAGTATTCTCAGTCCCTTGCGTCATATTAGCATTATCGCTGTGCTTGGTGTGAATTGATTAAAGAAAAAACATCGATTGAAATCAAATAGCAAAAATTGCTAATATAGAGCTTTGTGTATTATTCTAAATAATCATGAGATGATATTGGTAGTATAAGCTGTTTCCTTATAAGGAAACATATGCATTCATTGAACGAGCATCCATTTCGACTGTTGTTTGAAATTTACAATCTTTTTTTCTCTTAAAATAATTATTGAGGAAAACAGCCCAGTAGTTGTTATCGCTCTTTCTAGTATTGATAGAGGTTTCCTTCCTAACCTTTTAATTTTTGTAACGTAGGATATCAACATCTTGATTATGCTATTGTTTTCTCTTCGAGCTGCATGTGATAACCATTTTATTTGATAATTTTGTTTAAAATCCGCACATCTGGTACAATTCTTGTTCTTCTTTTTGTGGAAATCACAAACTGGAATACTTTACTATACGTATGAGTCTATCTTATTTTCAGTAATTCTCTATTTTAGATGGTTTCAGTTAATCTTTATCACATTTTAAATTCTTATAACCATTTTAACCCGGGATTCTGAACTGTTCTACCCACGTCTGTACTGGTGAGAACGCCATTATTGTCATTTTTCACAGTTCAGTTGTCTAGAAGGACTCTACCTCATTTTAACGCTATCGCCATGGCAAATGTTTCAGATAAGATCCACTCTTTAGTTCCACCGGTTCAAACATTTACAACAAGGACCCACCAGTCGTATCACCCACATTTTCTCCGTATACTGTTAAGAGGAAGTCTTTCTCAGACAGGTATTTTTTCTTGTTGCTCATAACTCCTAATATGGGTAATGTATTTAGGCGTGAGAATCAATAATGGCTTGCAGTTATGTCACGTTGAATCACTCACTAGTTCTCGAACGACACACTGAAGTTAAGAAACGTCAAACCTGATCAGTGCGGCTGGTGTCATAGATAACAGCTCTGAATTTGAAATTGGAGAGCCGGGTTCCAATTTCAGTCACGTTCATTATATTCCCTGATGTGTAAATAACCTTGGAAAAAGTATGAATCCACGTATTCCCTCAAGATATGAGTTAATTAGTAGAACTTACATTAGTAAATTATCAACTCGTCGTTGTAATAACAGTCAAAAAATTATTACCATCTAAAAATATTTACTGTCAATATTCTGCTAAAGGTTGATAAGCCATAAAAACAATCAATTAAATTTATAAAAAAAGTTAAAGTTTTACTCATGTCTGTAATGATGAGAACGCCATTATTGCCATTTTCCACAATTTATTCAGTTGTCTAGGAGGTCTCTAGCTCATTTTAGCGCTATTTCCATGGCAAATGTTTCAGACAAGATCCACTCTTTACTTCCACCAATTAAAACATTTACAAAAAGGACCCACCAGTCGCATTACCCACATTATTCTCAGATGGTATTTTTTTTTTGCTCATTTGGGTAATATATTCAGGCGTGGATTATCGCCTGAAAACTAGTGTTGACCTCTTGAAAATTGTAAATGTTTATCTATTCTCCTCATCATAATCGGCGATCGGAACGGGAACTTTCATCAATCGTAATGAACGGCTGTTCCCTCAGGATGGCCTCGTGCCTCGAACTCCTGTCCGAACTTTAACACAACTCAGACCTCAAGTGGAACTCGTACATACGATCCATCGATAAAGATGCTGTAAAAATGGTCGGTTTCCTGTACCGCTCCAGCAAACACTTGACGTAGTTTGTTTACATTTATGCTACTTGCAATTTTTATCTTATTTTAAAATCACCATTCTTTATGATCTCTTCACAAAAAGTCACATTTAAAAGACATTAGGGAACTGGAACTATGTAATATTTCGAATACATCACATTACGGTCGTTGGAATTAAAAAAAAACACACATATGAGCAACGTACCGTGCCCCGGTTAAGTTTTAATTAAGGTTTAATGAGAAGATATCAAGTGTCATTGCGATGAAAAGAGAAACTGAAATTAAACTTAATAAGCAATTGATTTTTTTTTTTAAACTTTCCACTCTGTTCGATATTCAAATTTAATTTTAAATGAGTTATTTATTTAATCTTTAATCGCGTGTAACTACAGTAGTTAGTACCTGTTACTTCAGGTTGGTTATGATTCGTCAAGATCGAAAAAAAGGACGGACACACGTGCTTTATTTATATAGGAGACTAGCGGCCGGTGCTTGATTCAAAAATCGTACGACTCATACAGCAATCGCTATCACTTGACTTAAAACATTTTTGCCCTTCCTTGCCTTTAAAGGAGTGTCCTTCGCCGTGCTGATGTTGCTACATGCCTTACTTCTTGCCTATCTCACACTGCGAATTTTTTCTAAGCTCTATACTAAACATTAAATCTATTACGAAAAAAAGAACTAAACAAAATGAACACAAAACGATCAGCTTTAAAAAAGGACTCGTAACTGGAAAAACCGAATGAAAAAAGAATGTTAAAAACAAATACTATTCCACACCCAACCCAGTTCTGCGTAATCAGAATCAACGTTGAGTTTAAGCAGGTGAATGAGCAAATTGGAGTAAAGTGCTATGCAGATTTAAATTTTTCCTACTTGTGACGAATGCAGCTATCGAGTTTTTTTTTTTGCATGCTAGCATGCTAGTTAACATTCGTGTCAGTCAGCTGTTGGCTTTCACGCTGGCCAATAGAATTTTGCTGCCTATTCGTGGCAGCCAGCTATAGGCTCTTACTCTTGCCAGTAGAAAATGGCCGCAAACTACATGAAAACTGCCGTCGAAGCATGAAAAAATCGATTATTTCCACTATCGATGGGAGTTGGGAAATGCAAAGTCGGTCTTGGCCTTCCCGCTAACTTGGAGAATGTGCATGTAAATTTTGGTGCAAATCCGTCGAAAATTGCGGCCGTGCATTCGTTACACGCACGCGCGTGCGCACACACACATCCTGCCTTTTACAGATATAGATAGATAGCTGTCTACCCTCATGTGTTTTATATCTTGTTCGACTTAGAGAAGTTTTAGCGACCGTTTCCTTGCAGAAAATATTTGGTCGGACAGTTAGCCTATCTGTCAGTTTAAATTTATAAAATCTTTCATTTAAAACTGTTTTTAAGGAAATATTTTTTTTCAATTCAATTTCAATTCCATTAACTCTTATCGCCCTTTCGATTAATAATCAGGCTTTGAGTGGAAATGCATAGCTTACGTATTTCGATTTTAAACTTGACATTGTAAAAGTAAGTTGTTTTTTATCATTCATTTTCATCCATTTTCTTATTTCTGTAAAGTTTAAATCTTAATTGGCAATGGATTTATTAATTTTTTTTTTTAAATTAAATTCCTTAGGTATTAAAATCGAAAGATTTCGGGTCTTTGGAAGCTGGAAACACTTCATTTTTATATAGTGGAGTACTCAGTGTTGGCATATTTAGTCATACATTTTGCAAATCTAACAACTTTAAATTTTCAAGGCAAATATTTAAGAACGTTTTAAGCCTTGTTGAAATGTCGACGCGTATAAAATGTCGGTGCGTCTTTTTCTGTCATCAATTACTGTAATTATATTTTTTTCTTTCCTGATTCATAAACAGTTCTTTCTTCATCTTCTATTCGAATCCCTTATATTCTTCTGATTTTTAAATTCTCTTCCTAGGTCCATTTACGTTTTATCATAATCATTCTTGTTGTCGTTATCAACGTCGTCATTATTCTTATTAGGTTGGTGCAAAAATAATGTCGTTTTCTCACGTATGTTAATATGTGAGGAAACGACATTATTTTTTGCACCAACCTAATATCACTATCATCACTGTTATTATTAGCATCATCAATATTATCATCCTCATCATTATTGTTAGGATTATCATCATCATTATTATTATCGTTATCATCATTATCATCATATGATCATCATCATTGCTATCATCATCGATATCAGCGTTATCATTATCATCATTATTATTGTCATTGTTATCATCATTAGTATTATCATCATTGCTATCACCATTTTCATTATTATCTTCATTTTTGTTATTATTATTATTGCAGCAACATCATCATCCTCAACATAATCATTATTATTGTTATTCTCATCATTAATATCATTATTAACATTATTAAACATTACTCTCAGCAGTAACATCATTTGCTTTGTTCAGTACGAGTTTCATCCAAGTCTCAACCAGAGACTTCAAGAGACATGTTTTATTTTATCAGATGGGGCTAACAGCTGATCAGTCATACAATAGGATAACATGCAACTAAGGCAACTGCATCGAAAGACACCTAAGCAAGATATAATATGTAAAGTATGCATTTTTTTGTGCAATTAACATATTTTAGGGAAGTCAGGTATTTGATCCACATATTTATTTATTTATTATTATTATTATTATTATTATTATTATTATTATTATTATTGTTGTTGTTGTTGTTGTTGTTGTTGTTGTGGTTAATGCTGTTGCTGTTTTATTTCCTTTGCTTTCTGGTATATACTCATTTCTTTCCGGGTCTCGAGTAGTGACCCGGATTCAGAAATGGCATGATGACATTTACCACTGAGCAGTTAAAAAAAAAAAACATCGTACATATTTTACATAGCTAAAAGCCTTCGTAACGTGTGGGCTGCACTTGTGAGTACTATTCTTTTTGGATTTCTTTAAGGCATGCGAGACCAGGGATTCTGTCAATGAGTCTATTGTAATCTTTTCTAATCAATCCGAGGCCTCCAGCTACGACTGGAATTGTTAATGTCCTCATGTGCCACATTTTCGAGAATTCGATTTCAAGATCCTTGTATTTTGAGAGTTTTTTTGAAGATCTTCAACAATACATTTTAGTCTTCGGGGACTGTCATGTCAATAAGGAGGCACATTCTGTTTTTTTTTTTGTTTTTTTTTTTCGATCTCTAGTCCCCTGAAATTGTTACAGGTCCTATTTATGTTACCGGACGTGGTGATGTTCATACTTATTTCTTGCTTTTTCCTTTCCGTAAGCGCTGCTGATTTTCCAGCGCAGATATAGGCCCACTCTCGTGCCGTGTTTAATCTTCAGTCGGTGCCAATATTGCACAACTTGTTACAAGTTGATGATATTTTTATTATTGATATTATTGTTATTATTATTATAATAAAATTTTAAACCGAATATAATCTAGAATATCCGGCGAGGGGCCAAGTGATTGTTGTTCAAATCATTACACCAGCTCCCTCTTCGTAGTACTTGCCTAGTTCCATAATTGCGTTGTCTGAATATATGAAACGGGTTTCCACTTTTTCTCAAGTGATTTCAGAAATATTGTCTGGGCAAATTATTATTATTATTATTATTATTATTATTATTATTATTATTATTTCTTCTCTTTCCTTCCAATTCATCTCCTGATGAAAACTATCCTTTTTCTTGCAATTACTTGTTTTTTTATTTTCTCTTTACCTTCATTTTCCCATTGTAATTACAGCCCTTATTCCAATTAATGTTTTTTCATCTATTTCTTATTCGAATTATGTTACATTTTATCATAATTTATACAGAGTAAGCCGGATATATGAGACCCGGATATAAGATAGATTTTCTCTGGTCCCAAATTAGAGCCATACTTACCTAAACAAAATAGACCAAACCCCTGATATAAGAGAAACCATGATATAAGAGACTTCTCCGGTCCCGACAACTCTCTTATATCCGGGTTACACTGTACTGTCTTTTTTCTGATTCTTATTGTTATGGGGTTCACCCCTTTTTCCTATAAGTGGACTCTACCAAGTGTACCTGGACTGCTGCCGTTAAATACCCAGAGTTACAGTCAGTGAGAAAAGTCGGTAGTCGGATGTCAGTCGATGTCGGACGACCGGCTGAACTCTCTGCCTTCGGGCGGGGAGGAACCCGAACGTGGCTACGCCGAAGGGCGGAGTCTCGTTCGGGGAGGTAAACCGACCCTGAACCCGTTTATACGGGTTCAAAGGGTATATTTTTGGCCGAGCCCACGGGCTCGGAGATCCCACATTAAACCGGCCTTCTGCCACATGATGCCCTCGTGGGGGGGTGACTAAATACTAGTCGGTAGTCGGATGTCAATCGATATCGGACGACCGGCTGAACGGTTGAACTCTCCGCCTTCGGGCGGGGAGGAACCCGAAAGAGGCTACGCCGAAGGGCGGATTCTCTTTCGGGGAGGTAAAGCTGACCCTGAACCTGTTTATGCGGGTTCAAAGGGCATATTTTTGGCCGAGCCCACGGGCTCGGAGATCCCACGTTAAACCGGCCTTGTGCCACATGATACCCTTGTGGGGGGTGACTAAATACTAGTCGGTAGTCGGATAGTGTGAGGTAACCTCTTTTAGAAGTCAGATACAAGCACGTAGACTCTAAGGAAGTCCTACTTCGAGACTGTATATATCTATCTGTATTCGCTACTAACCACGTTCCTTGACTTACTAACAGTATTACTCTTTTTATGATTGTGTAAATACATTTTATTTCTTCTATTTAATTATTGCGTTTATCATTCCTTGGAGACCGAATTCATCTCGGAATCCACAACACTTATTTTACCTGAAGTTGATTTTTATTTCGCTGTCTTTATTAGTAATGTTCGGAAAATTCTAAAGGTTTGAAAAATCAAGCAAAGAAAGCGATGAGAGTGGGAAATAATAATAATAATAAAAAAATACACAAGCAACATTAAAAGATGATAGAAGAAAAAGAAGCGAAAAAGCTGTCACAACAAAACAAGCGGCAAAACGAAGAAGCGGCATCTTTCAATGTTTTAGTGCATATTTTAATTCCAGCAACATCTCACTACTCTTTTCGTAATGTCTGCCTCTCTTTCAAAATGAAACAGCAGAGCTATTTAGTAATTAACGCACATAACAGATGAGACAATTACCAGTGATGACGGCCTTAATGGATACGGTAGAATTTAATGAACATAAAACCTTGCATCAATCCAAAAAATGAATTTTTAAATTACCTTCCAAAATAATTAAAAAAAGCTTCTTTTTTTTTGTTTTTTGTTTTTTGTTTTAGTTATTTCTGAGAAAGGAAAATGGCTTTTTCTATCAATGTATGTTCACTAGTAGTAAATTAATAAATCCCATGTTGATTTTTATTTAGTTCAGTTGTAGAACAGAAATAATTATTTCTTGAAATGTTTTTCCATAGATTTAGCAAGGCGTATCAAGAATATTTAAAAAGAAATATTACATTTTATAAAACATTAAAGGGTAGTTTAAGTTTGCTATGTAGATTCATTGAAAACATTTCCCGCTACGAATAATAAAAAAAAAAACCAAAAAAACATGACCATAGGAAGTGATTTCTTAAAATATAAAAAAATAACCATTATTATTTTTAAATTCGTAAGCTGGGGTGATAAATTTATAGTATGATAAGACACAAATCAATGGTTCCATTTCTTTTTTTACATTTTGAGAAATCACGTCGTAGGATCCAGTTTTGTTCGGAGAGAATGATACATTGGAACATAGACGGGCATTAAAAGCAGATCTCGACAGGCAAACAGAGGCATGCGGACGGGCAGAAAAAAAAAGATTTTGACAGGCAAACAGAGGCACATGGAGGGACGGTAAAACAGATCTTGATACCAAAACCAAGGCACATGGACGCCCAGTAAAAACAGATCTCGACAGGCAAACAGAGGTATACAGACTGGCAGTCAAACCAAATCTAGATAGGCGAACAGAGGCATACGGACGGACAGAAAAAAGATTTTGACAGGCAAACAGAGGTACATGGAGGGGCGGTATAACAGATCTTGATACCAAAACCAAGGCACACGGACGCTCAGTAAAAACAGATCTCGACAAGCAAACAGAGGTATACAGACTGGCAGTAAAAATAGATCTAGATAGGCGAACAGAGGCATACGGACGGGCAGTAAAACAGATTTAGATAGGCGAACCAAGGCACATGGACACCAAGTAAAACAGACGGTAGTAAAAACAGATCTCGAAAGGTTAACAGGGGCATACAGACGGGCAGTAAAAACAGGCCTTGACAGGCATACAGATGCACACGGACGGGTAGTAAAAACAGATCTCGATACCCGAACCAAGTCAAAGGACGCCCAGTAAAAACAGATGTCGACAGGCTACAGAGGTACACAGACGGTCAGAAAAAGAAATGATCTCTACAGGCTAACAGAGGTGCACGGACAAATATTAAATGAGATCTCCACAGGTAAACAGAGGTACACGGACAAATATTAAATGAGATCTTCACAGGCAAACAGAGGTACACGGACAAATATTAAATGAGATCTTCACAGGCAAACAGAGGTACACGGACAAATATTAAATGAGATCTTCACAGGCAAACAGATGTACACGGACAAATATTAAATGAGATCTTCACAGGCAAACAGAGGTACACGGACAAATATTAAATGAGATCTTCACAGGCAAACAGAGGTACACGGACAAATATTAAATGAGATCTTCACAGGCAAACAGATGTACACGGACAAATATTAAATGAGATCTTCACAGGCAAACAGAGGTACACGGACAAATATTAAATGAGATCTTCACAGGCAAACAGAGGTACACGGACAAATATTAAATGAGATCTTCACAGGCAAACAGAGGTACACGGACAAATATTAAATGACTTCTCCACAGGCAAACAGAGGTACACGGAGAAATATTAAATGAGATCTCCACAGACAAACAGAGGTACACGGACGGGCATTAAAACGGAATATCCACAGGCAAACAGAGGCACACGGATGCACAGTAAAAAGAGATCACGACAGGCAAACACAATAACACCGACGGGCAGTAAAAACAAATCTCTATAGACAGAAGACGCACATAGCTTGTATCAGGTAGGTGCAAAAATAATGTCGTTTTCTCACATATGTTACTATGTGAGAAAACGAAATTATTTTTGCACCGACCTAATAGAACAACAGATGTACCAGATGTTTGTCTTTCGTTCCAGATGGATATCGCCCATGTTACCATCGCATTTGGTTTTCAACTTAAATCAACCCGTATATTTTTGCTATTTATTTGGAGATTAAGGCCTCATTGTTTGGTATATTAATTCTTACAGCATCTTGTTTTATAGCTGTCGAAATGGTTTGATTTTTTCCTTGATTACTTAATGTAATTTTTATTTGTTTTTTAACTATAACGAAAAATAATTGAGAAATTTCAGCTTTGAAAACCAGTCGTCTGTGTCATATTTGACAACTTGTGTTCGGTCACTTCTCTTCGTCAATCTGCTGAAAGAATGTCCTGTTGATTTGCACCTGCTTTGTGATGGGGAATATTCTTATTATCAAACACTTTATAATATAGATCAAAGCTACTATTCTCTGTGGGTTCAGCGATATTTATTTCCCATAAATATACTTGCATCGCCTTTTAACATACTTATCGACAGGCTCCAAGAAATTATACGCTTCTTTAACAAGGAGAAAGAAAAGGAACTTAAATCAGAAGTAAATTCTTATACCAAACAACCTTGGGAGAAATTAGGGGAAGAAAAATAATTTTATTGACTATCAGCAGGGAAGATACTGTACATAAATAAAAATAAAAAAAATCGCAGGTGAAGTCGTTTTCCTGATTTACGAAACGCATGCAACAATGCAATCATTGTTTATTTTTATTACATTCTAACATGGCTGATTTCTTTCGGTGTGCATCTATTCTCCTTCTCTTATTCGGCGTCCGTTTTTTTGTAATCCCTAGCTTCTTTCGTTCTTGGAGAACCAAACATTTCGAAAAATATAAATTCTTCAGAAACTAGAAAAAAAATTCAGTATGTAATTTATTTTTGATGAGAGACAACGCAATAAGCCAAAAATATTGGTAAGGAATCAAACATCCACTTCACTTCGTATCTTTCTGGTCAGTATTTTTGCATGGCAATATTCTGGGAAGCAAGAAAACAATTGGAAGAGGGAAAAAGTTTTTAAATATCTATCGTGGTTCTTGGAAACAATTTTAAGCTCTCCTTAAACGTTTATCGTTTAGATTTATTCCCGCTGCGGGAATTTAGACTGGTTTATATCTTCAGCCTCAAGAACTGGACCTTTTTCTAACGTTCTCATATTTCTAACTCCTTCGAAAATAAAAAAAATAATCTTTCGAACAATCGACTAACCGTTAAGTCTACTTTTTCACAGAAGTCCAATAACATTACGTCAAGATACATACACACATATATACACACTTATGTGATTTTCTTCATGCATACATGTCAATACACCTATACAAGGTATATGCAATATTATGTGTACGATGTGTACAAATCCCTTTTTACACTCACATAATGTTGCCTCTCTGTGTCGCTTCTACGAATACTTTCATGGTAATTTTTCGGATGATCTCTTCGCAATGGTAAATTAAATTGTTATTTTATACCCTAAACCCACTGAATGAATTGTACATATATGAGGACTAATTAGGATTTTCGTAGAGACAATGAGTTATTATCGTGGTTTAGTAATAAAGGTAAGTAAGAATGTGGTGTTTTGGCGTTAGGAATATTGTGCTATGTTTGGGTCAGTGTGTGTGGCTAGATAAGTTTAGATTTAAGACAGAAGACCGTCCTTTTCCAAATTCCCCATTTTTGGACTTGTGCCAAATTTTCTGTAAATAAGCGGAAATAAATATCGCTCTTCGCTATGGTACCTAGACTTTATGAATATATGCACAGGACTAAACCGTCACAAACAATGCAAACAATTTATTTTCTCGTATTTCTCGCTTGTGGAATTCCTATCTTGCTCCATGCTTTTCAGCCAACTTCAATATGCAAAAATTTAAATGTAACGCCAATCGCTATTTACTGTCCTCTTCGTTACTCTTTTCTGTTCCCATTATGATAAAAAAATTCTGTTTCTCTTTCTTCCATGTCCATTAACCCTTTCGGTTCAAGTGGCTTTATTACCTTGCATTAAGACGAAACTGTTTAACAAATGAATGTAAGTAACCAGAAAAATTGTTTAAGACAAATATTACTGAAGACAACGGGCAATACTGGTCGAAAAATATTAATGATCGGCTTTTCAAAATGGCGAATAATTCTTCTAAGATAAGGAGGAATTCCGGTCACAAATTATCCGATGTTCATTTCAGAAGAAAAGTAGAAGAAACATGGTTTAAATTTTAGATTTTCTTAAGTCATCATCAAGGTAGATACAGATAGTTGGCGAGTTTTGTGGAACGAGTGAGAGTTGTGACCTAGACAAAGTTTGCTCTAACTTAACCGAGATATGACGTCTATGTTTTTTTTTTATTTTTTTTTTATATATATATATACATTTGAGTATGCGGCCTCTTAAGATATAATCATTTATATTAAGTAATGGTTGTTTTTGTTGTTCGTGTAGTGATTGGAGGCTCATAATTCCGTTATTACTATTTAATTGTACTGGTATGTTAGTACTGTAACTTCTTTTTGTTGTTTTTATTTTGTTTTGTTTTTTTCTGGGAAAAAAAAACAAGAAATCACTGAAAATTCAATTGTAAGTAACAAAGTTTTAATTTTAATATTTCTCTATAAACACACACACACACACACATATATTAACTGAATACGACAGACAAGTTGATTTGATTTACTTTTATACAATTTCTAATTTTCTTTCTTTTCGAATGATAGATTATATAAGAACTGTCCAATTGTTCTTTTTATCCGAGTTCTTTCGGCTATACATTTAGCCATTTCAAAGCTTAAAATATATCAACTGTTAACAAGAAATGCATTGTTATATGTATGTATTTATATAATGTTTTCATTTTCAAAACACGGTCAAGATATTCTGTCTATGTTTTTGTTTTGTTTTTATTAATAAGGCTTCCATTATGTTTAGCCTTTTTTTCGCATGTAGATGATGCTATGATATTTGTATTGTTAACAAGTATGTTACGAATAGGGTCCAGTAGATCTTTTTGGGTATTAAATTGGACCTAACTGAGCTATGGTCAGAAAGGTGTAGTGTTAGTCTTCGGTTCATGGCGTATGTTGTAGTATGGCCTATGTAATTATTAGATCATAAGATATCATATATGGCCTATATAATTACTAGATCACCTGAGAAATTGAATAAAAACTAAATCAGATCATCTGTCGTATTCAATGAAATGGGGATGGAAGAAGGACTTTTGCCTAAATACACAAATATCTATGTTATAAAATTACTACAAAAATAGCTATTTTGTTTCAACACTTCTGGTGTCTTATTAAGTAATCCTGTTGAATGTACACACACACACACACACACACACACACACACACATATATATATATATATATATATATATATATATATATATATATATATATATATATATATATATGTTCTAAAATCGCTACACAAATAGCCAGTGATAATGATTTTATAACATGTTTATGTTATAAATTTCGAATAAATTATATTTGCTCTCTGTGCTCAATCACTCTTTTAAGAATAGTATTTTTGGTTATATATATATATATATATATATATATATATATATATATATATATATATATATATATATGAGTTGGTATAAAATATAGATAAAACATGGACTGGAGTCCGACAGACTGATTAAATTCAGAACAAAGAACTTTTATCAATCTAATATGTTTGACTTTTATAAAAGCTTGATCAAAGGCTGAGATATGGAGGAAAAGAAGAAATAAATTCTGCTTTAGCATTGTTTGATTTTTATTGGTTTATCATATTCACGTGCATTCCAGTGTGAGTGTGTTTTTTTCAAAATCAAGCACGGACGCTCTCTCCAGTTATTTTAAATTTTAAAATGACTCTCACAAAGGAATGCAAATTCTATCGCAGTTATAAGCTGGTATTTTGCTCCTGAAGATGATCTTGGGAAATATCGAAAGTACTCGGGTTCCCAATAACTACGGCGACTTTCTTGATAAATTTGCACTCAGCATCAAGGAAAATGTAAGATTACACAATTTATCTAGATTGTTCAATCAAACATGTTTGAATAAAGATATGCTGCATATATATATATATATATATATATATATATATATATATATATATATATATATATAGATTATTCAATCAAACATGTTTGAATAAAAATAGCATATATATATATATATATATATATATATATATATATATATATATATATATAATAAAAAGGCTTAAACACTAATATTCCATGGTCATAATTTATTCCATTGGAATCGTAAATACGATCCAATTCATCAGACCTACAATCCATGGGTCGTTTGGCAAGTGAGAGGATTTTCAGCTATGTCAATCCAATCAGCAGTGAAAAAACTTTTTTATTCTAA
>OZ010582.1:86755922-86808422 GCA_963932145.1 Acanthosepion lycidas | reverse complement strand
TGTCCTGAAAAGAAAAAAAAAATACACGAACACATGGGGATTTACATAAAAAAAACTGAACGACTATACAATGTTATTCGTTTTCAAAGAAACGTACAAAAATTAGGGATTGCTAATCAGATACACAATATATATATATATATATATATATATATATATATATATATATATATGTATATATATATATATATAATCACAGTTCTGTTTCAAATTCAGGTATCCATTATAACAACATTTGAATTATTAAAAATATAAGATTAACATCAATTAATTCTTTATATATGCAATGGCTCTATTTTATTACGATTTTTCCTTTAGTAATAATTTTCGAAGTAATAAAGATGACAGATTATATTAAATTCTGTAATTCTTTAGAGATATCTAGTTTTAATTTACGTTGTATATATGTGTAAAATTTCTCAGTATCAGAGTGGATGGAAATATATGAATATATATACAGTGTAACCCGGATATAAGAGAAACCCTGATATAAGATAGATTTTATCTGGTCCCAAATTAGAGTCTGTGTTAATGTATATAAAGGATATAAGAAACTTTTCCTCCTGTCCCGACAACTCTCTTATATCCGGGTTACACTGTATATACATTTATATATAACATACATATATATATATATATATATATATATATATATCAAATATGTGTTGCATATATACAGCTTATAATTTTTCAAAACAAGGATCATGACATTCATCGAATGATTTGTACATTAATGCACCTTTAAGCGAAGGGATTTCGTCATTTTATACCATTAACTTTACTGGTCTATTTTTTGTATGAATGATTCATTGTATTATATATATATATATATATATATATATATATATATATATATATATATATATATATATATATATATATATTGCTGCCATATATGGTCTGGAGCCCCTTCTGTTTGCTTCGGAGTTCTTGATAGGCTCCAGAGGCGGATATTCGCCCTGCTCTGGAATCTCGTCTACAATCACTTTATCACAGACGTGCCGTCGCCTCTCTCTGTCTTTTTTACAAATGCTTCCATGTCAATTGCTCCAAGGAGCTGCATTCGCTGGTTCCCAAACTTCATGAGTTCAAGAGCCCGACGAGGCTGGCATCCCGCTCTCACCCTTTCACTGTCGAAACTACTAAATGTAAAGCCGTTTCTTCTACTCCAATAGCTTCATGTCTCGGCCTCTCGCCTGTGGAACTCCCTTCCCTATTCGAGTTTCCATGAGATCTATAATCTCCAGCTATTCAAATGTAATGTCAATCGACATCTCCTTTTGCCATGATCTATCCACTATCCTTCTACACATCTTTTCCTCTATCACTCCTATGTGATCTTGTTCCAAATTTTCTGTAACCCTGTGCGTCCTAGTGGCTTCCCGCCTTGTTTGGGGTTGAAACGCTTAATATATATATATATATATATATATATATATATATATATATATATATATATATATATATATATATATGTACTTGTGAAGGGTTAGACAAATATATACACACACAGACACACACACACACACACACATATATATATATATATATATATATATATATATATATATATATATATATATACATACATATATATATATGTATGTATATATATTCTGTTTATACGTTATCTTTATAGATATAATTTATTTAATTTAATACTCTGTTTTGTTTTTTTGTTTTTTTTAACTAAACACTATTAATTAAATTTACCTGGCTGAATGTTACAAAAATTTAGGTCCTTGCTAACCAGACGCTTTGACGTAAATGACGGTGGCCATAAGGATTAAAGATCGGAGACAGGCTTCGATACTTTAACTCTCATGGGAAAAAATCGTTTGAAATTTCTCAAACATTCATACAGGAAATTTGTCGAACATTCAGACCGGTAAATGTAATACTGTTCATTTAAAGACAGATCATTTACTTTAATAAATCATAATATAAAAAGTAACGTATAAACAGAGAATATATGAAATAATTGTCTGACTTACTACACTTCATATATATATATATATATATATATATATATATATATATATATATATATATGTGTGTGTGTGTGTGTGTATGTGTGAAGTGTGTGTGTGTGTGTCTGGGCAAAAATATATAGAAAATAGGAAAGTACTCGTTCTTATTGTTATTTTATTATATTATTATATTTTATTATATTTATATATATATATATATATATATTGCTGCCATATATGGTCTGGAGCCCCTTCTGTTTGCTTCGGGGTTCTTATATTATTATATTTTATTATATTTATATATATATTATTATTATTATTTTATTATATTATTATTATTTTTGATATTATTTTTAAAAAATATTGCTCGATACAAAAGTAGAGCATAGATATAATTATTTATTTAAAAAATATGTAGCGTGGTATAGCGTTGGAATCATATTTTTAAATAAATAATTATATATATATATATATATATATATATATATATATATATATATATGAATGAATATAAAATTGAACATTGAAGTCAACACTCAAAGGCGACAGGCTGTTTCCTGCTAGACGCAATCGTCGAGGTGACGTTTGCGTCTAGTATGAAACAACCTTTCGCCTCTGAGTGTTGACTTCAATATTCACTTTTATATTTATATTTACATACGATCTATCCCTGATATTGACCACTTTATCCCATAAATATAACTCACCTTAAAACTATATTTCTTCATATGTATATATATATATATATATATATATATATATATTATCGCAGTAAATCATTATTCAAGCATATATTCTTAAATATAGACAATGAATGTCTATTATATTTGATTATGAGCAGTTCTAAACATCGTATAGTTGTTTAATTTTGAGAGAAAATAAAGACAAAATTTTTTCAATATTTGTATATTTTTCATTATACTGTTCCTGGATCCAAGATTTCGGCTCATATGAGTTATCTTCAGAGTTTTTATAAGGCTATTTAAACAATAGATATCAATCTTCTATGTCGTTATAATAAAATATCATCTTTGGTGGTTAAAATCTTTGTTTAATATTTCATATAGCCACTCTCAATATCCATATAACCTCCAAGTTCCAATTTTTTAACCATTGTTATCCTTACTATGTGAAGTCATGTGTTCTCATGGAAGAGAGAAACATTTTTCCTTTTGAGGACTGCTTTCCAGCTCAAAATTTATTGACACGTTGCAACCGCTGGATATATAAAAGTGCATTTATTGTTTCTTTGGCTTTTAAGATCTCTAAATAAATAAGATCCTGACGATTGCACCGCACGAAAAACCGTAACTATCTTCCATGGAGCTAAGATTTTAGCTACGGTTTTGGAGATATTTCCTCGTCCATCCTGTGCTATTCGCGTTCAATCATTGTGTGTAACGCATTGTTCATCGGCTGTCTCATATTTAAGTAATCTTTAGTTATGTCGATACACTCGTCTATGCAACTGTTCTCCCGAGAAGCATATTACTTATGATTCAACTTAATATATTTGCAAAGATTGATGGGAACTATTTTGATTGCTTGTTTCTTTCTTTAACGGTATATCCATATGGTCATTTAATTCCAAAATTTAATTTTCTTGGGAACATTAATAATTTTCTTTACAAAAATGTATTGCTGGAATTTTTACTATAAAAAAATTATAGGTTCATAAAGTTTTGATCCCGGTGTGATGGGTAACTATTTGCCAATATTTGGAACACTAAAGGTTCTACCACTCCGGGTCAGCGTGGACCATTTAAGAACAGCGATTAAGAATAGTTGAAAAGAATTTCTTAAAGTATTATCAAAACATCATAGAAAAGTCAAACTTTATATGAGCGTAAATATTCCTTAAACAAAACAAAAAAAATAAATGCTTATTTCAAATCAGCAACAGACTCTTGAGTTGTGTTACATTCCCATGAGGTTAACGGTTACCAACAAGAAAATTGTAATCGCAGTTCAAATTCCGTCTTTTAATATGAAAGCCATTGGAGAAAGCACGAAATAATTTATTCTCAAGTGATGTGATGTTTGGACAGCAGCGCTGTCCATGTCCTGTAATTATGTGATAAACACCGTAGCAGTGTTTTCTTTCTTTGTTTGACAACCAGTCGTAAAAGTCTGAATTTAAAATCCCTATTGTAATAAGAAACATCACTGTTGTTATTTCAAATGTGGTAAAAAAAAATGGAATGGTTGGAGAGCCAAGATCCATTATGGATTGTGACATAACATTAATCTAAAAATTCCTCATATTTCCAAACATGCTCAATTTATGATCAACGAAAGATTTGAGAACAGCCTTCTTAGAAATACTGTTTTAACCAACTGCAGCTCGAAAGAAAAATAGAATGCTCTCTCTTATAGTAAAGTAAAAATAAGCAGTATTTCTGAAGATTAGAAAGCGATATCTATTAATTTTTCATTCATCTCCCGCTATAGAGATGAAAGTGGCGCTAATTTCATGGAAATGTTAACTCCAAGCCACGAGAAAAATCTTATCAGTGTTGGTTTAAACAGATATTAGGTGTCACCTATGGGTAAGCAGAGAGAAAGATATATATATATATATATATAGAGAGAGAGAGAGGCAATCGCATAGATAGAGAGAGAGTTAAACGCATAGTAAAAGGCAAACACATAGATAGATAGATAGATAGATAGATAGATAAACACATAGACAGAGAGATAAAGAGAGACAAACACATAGACAGAGAGAGAGAGAGAGACTAACGCATAGACACAGAGAGAGGCAAACGTATAGACAGGGAGGGAGTGATAGAAAGAGAAGCAAACGCTTAGGGAGAGAAGCAAATGTAAAGAAAGAGCGAGAGACAGGCAAACCGGGAGAACGAAACACGAAGAGCGAAACGTACACACACACACATAGATAGATAGATAGATAGATAGATAGATAGATAGATAGATAGAAACATCGATAGAGTGATAGAGAGAGACGCACACACAGATGCACAGAGATAGAGAGAGACGCACACAGACAGAGGCAGAGACAGAGAGAGACAAGACAGACAGAAAGAGACAATAACCGATAGAAAGAGACAGGCACATAGAGAGACAACCTTATATACAGAGAGAGAGGGGGGCTAAAGCATCGACAGAAAGACAAAGGTTAACTACCTTAAAACCCATAACCAGAGAGAGAGAGAGAGAGAGAGAGAGAGAGAGAGAGAGAGAGAGAGAAATAGAGACAAACTCTTAGAGAGAGTAGCAAAAGTATAGATAGAGAGACAGGCAAACGTAGAACGAAATACAATGACGCAGAGCCTAACACAGATAGAGCGTGACAAACATATATAGAGAGAGACAACACGCACACACAGCTAGAGAGAGACAGAGATAGAAAGTAACACACTGATGGAGAGAGATAGAGAAAAACCGATAGACACAGAGAGAGAGAGAGACAAATGCACAGATAGTGTCAGAAAGAGACAGAGACAGAGATAGAAAGTAACACACTGATGGAGAGAGATAGAGAAAAACCGATAGACATAGAGAGAGAGAGAGAGACAAATGCACAGATAGTGTCAGAAAGAGACAGAGACAGAGATAAAAAGTAACACACTGATGGAGAGAGATAGAGAAAAACCGATAGACACAGAGAGAGAGAGAGAGAGAGACAAATGCACAGATAGTGTCAGAGAGAGACAGAGACAGAGACAGAGATAGAAAGTAACACACTGATGGAGAGAGATAGAGAAAAACCGATAGACACAGAGAGAGAGAGAGACAAATGCACAGATAGTGTCAGAGAGAGACAGAGACAGAGACAGAGATAGAAAGTAACACACTGATGGAGAGAGATAGAGAAAAACCGATAGACACAGAGAGAGAGAGAGAGACAAATGCACAGATAGTGTCAGAGAGAGACAGAGACAGAGATAGAAAGTAACACACTGATGGAGAGAGATAGAGAAAAACCGATAGACACAGAGAGAGAGAGAGAGAGAGATAGAGACAAATGCACAGATAGTGTCAGAGAGAGACAGAGACAGAGATAGAAAGTAACACACTGATGGAGAGAGATAGAGAAAAACCGATAGACACAGAGAGAGAGAGAGAGAGAGAGAGAGACAAATGCACAGATAGTGTCAGAGAGAGACAGAGACAGAAATAGAAAGTAACACACTGATGGAGAGAGATAGAGAAAAACCGATAGACACAGAGAGAGTGAGAGAGAGAGACAAATGCACAGATAGTGTCAGAGAGAGACAGAGACAGAGATAGAAAGTAACACACTGATGGAGAGAGATAGAGAAAAACCGATAGATACAGAGAGAGAGAGAGACAAATGTACAGATAGTGTCAGAGATAGACAGAGACAGAGATAGAAAGTAACACACTGATGGAGAGAGATAGAGAAAAACCGATAGACACAGAGAGAGAGAGAGAGAGAGACAAATGCACAGATAGTGTCAGAGAGAGACAGAGACAGAGACAGAGAAATAAACACCGATAGAGAGAGTCATAGAACGTGAGAGAGAGAGAGAGAGAGAGAGACAAACACATAGACAGAGAGAGAACCAACCATATAGATAAGCAGCCATACATGCAGAGGCAAACAAATAGAGAGCGAGAGACAGACAGACAGGCAAACAGAATGAAATGCTTTCACCGAATGCGTCTGGTTTGCGCAATTTTGCCTCCTGAGGTAGTTGCCATTGGTGGACATGTTTCTTATTCGGTTGTCAAGATTTGCTACTGGCTTGACTATGTCTCTACAGCAATGTCACGCTTCCAAAGAAATGGACAGAAAAGGGAATTGAATTAGTCAAGTCTTCATTCTGCTGGCTACTTGAACATTCCTTCGATTTAGATAAGTCTTAAGGGGTTTTCTGCCATTCATATTCTGGATTTTATCGAAGTTTTACACTCCTCCTATCCGACTCTGTATCTCTCTATTTTACTAATTGTGCAACTATTTTTTTTCCAATTTGCTCCGCGTATATCGCTGTACTAAATGTAGCATGGCTGTTTGTTCCTATCCTAGTTTGCACATCTTCTTAAATAACTAGATCTTCCCTGTTGCAGACGTCTACTCAGGCATCTTTGTGTTTCTTCAACATCCGCTGAGCCAAACTGTGATTTATACGGAAAATATGCTGAGCAAACTTTCTGAGAAAGGTGGCACAATATGGCGTGATAAACGTTTCGAAGAAGTTTAGTTCAGACAAAACCTCTGTCACGATGACTTTTGATTTCGTCCCAGTACATCTACTGATGCTTTCTGCACAGATCAAGTTACCCATTCTCACGTACACGGCTTTGGTCAACCTATGTTATGTTTTTTCAGGCATTCCCAAAGAATGTTACCCGCAGGGATCACCACCGTATTGATAATAACAAAAAATAACTTCCTTAAGAAATTCGGGTCACGTAATCAGAATGCTAAAGTTCAAACCACACGCCCACTCAGTTATTTATATGACATGCGTGATACACGCTTAGGCGATCATCTATCATTCGATATATGACTGACGAGGGTGATTTTTACCGCAGTAGATTGCCATTTTTATTTTGCAGTAGAGCAGTTGCCATCCAAAAACCCGGTCTGTCTTGCTATTTACCCATAGCTGGGGGGAGAAGAAGAGGAGTCATACCTTTCCTTAGGATATTAGCATGTAAGTGAATGTAATGGAAACGACTAAAATTCGAACTCAGCTCTTCGATACTTCCAGTCAAGGCGCTATCCATTACTCCAACATAGTCCGAATTCGCATTGGAATAAAGCTGAATTTCAAAAAGGTATTTCGTGATAAACAAATTAAAAGTAATAAAATTCGATGTAATATCAATCAATCGTATACGTCAATGAATTCTTGACAGTCACTTCACAGAGGAAGAGAAGGTTTGAGAAAACATACATGCGGCTCCGCAAAAAGGGTGGTGATAACAGCGTCGTCAGAGTGTGTAGCCAAAGAGGATGTAATTGCGAAAACAGACACTAAAAAATAAATTAAATTAAAAATAAAAAGACAGTTCGAATTGTTTGAACACATGAGGTAAAAAGGTTTAGACAAATAGACACTCACAGAACATACAGAAATGAAGAGGAAAAAAGTGTGTCGCCTACCTAACGAGCTTATGTAACTGGATGGCAAAACGGAGAGCCACGAGTGTAGTAAAGAAGATATATATTACTAAATGCTAAAAAAGTATAAGATAGGAAATTGTGGATCGCCATGATCGCAAAAGACATGAAGGTGGAGGAGAAGGAAAAATTCAAAACGTTCTCGCTTATCGTATCACTATCACTCCTACATATTATTGAATATTGTACATTATCCACTCTTACCCTAGAAACTATGAAATCCCAATCTCCAACTTTCACATTTTCAATCTCATTGTCTTTCAGTTGATAGCATCGAACCTAATGTTGTTTCAATGAGCGGTCTTTTTGTTTTTTAACCACTATTAAATTTGTGTTGGATCAGGGCATTTTCTTCGTTTCTCACGAAACCATGTACATCTATTTATTTTTTTTTAATACAGTACACACATACACGTACACAGTGTCAAGACAATTTTTCTTTTCCGTTATGAGTTCAATAATTCTTTATCAGTCGTTTTCTTTTTTTCATTATATAGGGAGGCCTTCAGCTTTTCTTATTTGTTTTTCTAGTAATTTTTTGTTTCAAAATAAAAAAATGGTTTGAAGAATTATCAAATGCAGGATCTTACGAAACTCTGAAATTCCTCAAGAGAAATCTTGTCATTTATCTCTGTCAAATTTTTAATATAAACGCGTTCACCCCCCATATATATATATATATATATATATATATATATATATATATATATATATATATATATATATATATATATATATATATATATATATATATTGTCCCCTGAAAAATAAATTTCAGTTGAGCGCTCTGGGGAAGAGGTTTGGGTTTGTAAACAGTGACTATTGTAGCTAATATAGCGAGACTCTTCGCAAAAAATCGAATTGAGTCACTGTTACTCTACGTGTTTCTAAACATAAATACGCTAAAATTCACATTCGTCCTTGTCGTGCGCCGAGGGCTTAGTGGTAGAATCTCCGACTAACTCCAATTCAGTCGGGTTTCGATCCTAGCTAGAGGCAACCGGATGTCTAGCGACACTGATGTGCTGCGAAACTGTCTGGCAGTGGATGACGTTATATATATATATATATATATATATATTTGCATATTTTTTTCAGCATTTCGCCCCAAGCATGGCAGGAGTGTCACAAGGACATAAGAGGTCACAGAGGGTAAGAGAAAGAGTAAGAAGTCGTGTTTGGGGAGAGGATAAATAGAAGGACGAGAAACAAGATCAAGATATCAGATGATGTCAATTGACATTACATGTAAATATTTGAAGATTATAGTTATCAGGGAAGCAAGTAAGAGGAAGGGAGTTCCACAGACGGGAAGTGAGAGAGAAGAAGCTGCCAACCTAGTAGCATGTTTAAATTCCTGCAGTTTGAGAACCAACGAAAGTAGCTCGTTGGGGCAGTTGCCTTGAAAGTATTTGTAGAAAACGCAGAGGGATGCAACGACACCTCTGTGAGAAAGTGACTGTAGACGATATGACGGATTAGGACCTATCATCTTGCATATTCGTCTCTGGATTTTGTCGGGGACCTCGACACATACAGGGTGGGCACCAGACCATAAATGACAGCATTATCCCATGCAAGGACGGATGGTTGATTTATAGATTTGAATGATGGACCCGTGGCGAGGAAAACTTTCTGGCACGACACAGAGAACCAACTTTCCTTGCAGTAGAAGACGGTTTGGATTCATTGTATTTGTTCTACCTCAGTAGCGCCCGGCGTTGCCCGGGGATGTAACAGTAAGAGACAGATCAAGTATCGACCATCATAAAGACTGAAAAATAAAATTGACAAAGATTTAAGGTTGACGGACACGCATGTCTTAATTATTTTTTTTGTTTGTTTACGAATTGGTCAAACCCAAACTCAAACAAAAACATTGTTTTCAATCGTTATGAATCTACCGATTGAAGAGAATTTTATTATAAACAATTGTCTTATAAATGTCTTGTAAATGGAAGATTTAAAGCATTCTTAATGTAAAAATAACGAAAAAAAGCGTGCAAGACAATAAGAAACACTACCTGCCAAAAAGAAAAGTGAAGTTTTGTTGAAATCGGTTGAAAAATGTAGGAAATCCGATCCCATATATAAACGAACACACACACACAAACAACCAACCTGGGTTTTATAATAAGTATAACTCGATATGAGTTATTTTCATTCTTGCGATCCCTCTTAATCGTGTTTTCAAATTGATCTCGTGCAAAAACAATTGTGTTTTTCCAATTTTTAGCAATGTCAGAACCACCGCAAGGTAATTTTACGTAGTCCTGTGAAGTTTTGTTGAAATCGGTTGAAAAATGTAGGAAATCCGTTCAAATATATAAACATACAGACACACACAACCTGGGTTTTATAATAAGTATGATATATATATATATATATATATATATATATATATATATATATATATATATATATATATATATTTTACTTTAAACGTTATTCTTAGTAAGAATGATCCGTTTTTATAAATACTAACACAATTTATTTTGTCTACCGGAATAAGTAATAGAGAAAAGTGTGACCTCTGTAAGGATTCGAACATGCATTCCTCTTTGTAGGAGAATAAAGCGTGTGATCTGGCCTGCTTTGACAATTCAGCTATAGTGATCTTCACAGTCGAGCGTGGTTTTATTTGCTTTAAAGCACATTTACTAGTTCAGCTGCACTTGCAACCTACGGAAGGTTACTGAATAGAATAATCACTCAAAGTTTGGTAATAAGCGATATTAAGACACGAACAACGCATATAAGATTTGCCAGCAGCGCGTAGAGAAAGTAGTCTCCAACTGCAGGATATCTACCAAGCGTCCCATGCGGTCAGATGTCACACAAGGCCGAATTTAATGTGGGCTATCCTATCTCTTAGTGCCGGCCCCGTTGACGTAAAACCCGCATAAAGGAGAATCGGGTAGCTGTTTCCTGAAATGAGACTCTGCCCTTTGACATAGCCTCGTCTGGTGATCCTCTCTACCTCCACTTTTTCTTGAGCAGCTGATACATATTGTTTATATTATATTTTTGTCTTGAGAGAACATAATCTGAGCACAAGTTTAATATGTTTAATAGTATATGCCGTTTTACATGCTTAGCATACTGCTTGGTCTTCAATTAGTAATGACGAGGTTGTTATTCTCGTATGGCCAATGTGTATCCAGGCCATTATAACTTGTAGGTCTTCTAGGAGCTGACTTACCATCTCATATTTTGGGCTAGATTGAGAAGATTTTATCGTGTAGGTTATCGTCCCAGAATAGTTACCATTAATTCTTTTAATGTAATAATAACCATCTTGAAGTCTGTGTATGCGATTTTGGGTCTTGTATCCACGTTCACTTCTAACGCCAACTTGGCTGCTAGGTCTGCTTCATTATTACCTTTAACACTGCTGTGGCTAGGAATCCAGCATAGATTGATATCTTTATGCTTATTAATAATGCATTTTGCATTATACTTTCATAAGTGGGGTGTTAGATTTTTTTTTCCTTCAAAGCCAATAGCACGGATAGGGAATCCTAAAAAGTTAGAAAATTTTGTTGTTTGCTCACTGAAATAATATTAAGAACTAGTTCGATCGCATAAGACCCTATAGTGAAAATAGAGCTTCCCTTTTGGAGGCGCCTTTTTTTCTTTCTTTTTTTTTTTTTTTTGGTAATATTTTGGCTCACTGCTGCACTTCCAATCTTGTCCTTACATTTTGACCCTTCTGTATAGATGAGTGTACGGTTTTCCAATATGTCTTGAAACTTATCCTGGTATGTGAGGGGGTGGGTTTTCTGTTTTGGGATTATTATATAATTCTATCAGTACTGCTGGTTGCTTGGTAGTCCATGGTGGAATATAGGCTGCAGTTGTTTCTTGTATATTTGAGAGTGAAGTGGTTAAAACTTCAGCAATGGATTCCATCCTGAGTCCATAGTTTTGTCTAGCATTGTATGAATAGATCAGAGAAATTCGGTTCAAAGCTACTACTGTAATCTGGCTTCTTTGTACATTATTTTATTTTACGTATTACTCTGTAGTGCCAGTTTAGTGTGCCGTAAATTTGGAGGTGTTTCATTAGCTTCTGTGTATAAGCTTTCCGCTAGGGATGTTCTGAAAGCCCCTAGTAACAGTCAGAAAACCCCGAATGCCTAGACGATAGGTTACATTGAGAGTTTTTTATGTACGATTTTCTGGCCGTCCTATATATGACACTAGCGTAATCCAGTTTTCAGTGAAGTATTGATCTCCAATAACTTGATTAGTTTTAGCCGATCTGTTCTCCGTTCTTAATCTGCAGACATCTAGGCATTTGGCTTTCGTTTTGGAAAACGTACACCCAGTGCATTCGGGAATTTTCTTGAGACATTATTGGAGTTGCCTTTCAATGAGATTCATATGTCGAGATCTATACATATTAGAAAATACAGAGCTTCTCAGTCCTGGGCATAGGGTTGCAACAGTGGAGTTAATTTTTACGCACAATAGCGTCACCGAATGAATGATGCCTTGTAAAGCCCCTTCTTGATCTTGGAGTTCCGACAGCATACTTCAGATAAGGACTTGGAACCTTCTGACCTTCGGAAAATTTCCTATGAATTTAGTCAGCCTTCCAAAAGACCCAGTCCATGCTGATCTTTCAAGATACCATATTTACATATTGTATCGTACGCCTTTTCTAAGTTAATCAATACTGCAGTGAGATGTTCTTTCTTAATGAAGGTTTTCCCTTACAAATGATTCGAGGTGATCAATGGTAGTTGTTTTTTCCTAAAAACACATTGATACTCACTGATTAGGCCATTAGATTCCAGGAACCATGTCAAACTGTTGTTATCCATTCTCTCCATAGTTTTACATAGGCAGCTCGTTAGTGCTATCGGCCTGTAGATTTCAGGGTCTATTTTAGCATTTCCAGATTTTGAAATATCTGGGAAATTGCCACTCGTCTATATGTTGTTACACAAATTTAGTAAAATTTGTAATGATTTGTTAGGCAAATATTTTAGGAATTGATAGTGGATAGCATCTGATCCCACTAATTGGCTAATTTAATCAGCGATATTCTTTTTGCTGGTTATTTGACAGTTATTTATCGAGAGATGTTTTATAGCGTTAGAATGATGTTTACCAGCTATTTTTCTTATCATATCCCATGCAGATTTTATTTGCCAAACGTATGGATATATGTGTCAGTTATAATTGCTTCCTCTATTCTTTCAATTGAGATACTTTGGTAACCGCTGACCTCTTGGCTTCCTAAGGTAGATGTAATTTCCTCAGTTGTAGCCAGAGCCAATACTTCACTTTTAATGGCTCCCTTAGAAGTATTCAGTTTTGCATAAGGGAAGCTTTTAATTTTGATATTATGAAAGATGGTCTTTATTTTTCTGCGTTTTTCTTATGTTCCGCTTCAACCATCAAATTGCCATCACTCAATTTTATAACTGTTTTAGGATTAATGCTACCGGATAGCACTTTTCTAATCAATAAAGGGGAACGTTTTGCCAGCGGAGTTTATTCTAGGGACGTGATCAAAAAAATCTTGTAAATTCCGTATTGATTTCTTTTTCAGAATCAGAGTCTGAAAGACATCTTTTGGCCTTTTTATTTTGATTATTCAGAATTTGTGTATTAAGATTCATTGCCTGTGCTCCCCAAACACCTCGGTGCCCGACATTGAATCGTGTCAAGTGGGAAACCCCATCGCCTTTACAGGTCAAGGCTACACAAACAAGTATACTCGTATTCGAGAAAGACTCTGCGCATCCGTTAAATCATTTGTTGTACACTCAAATACGTGTACAAACTGGCATGTTCAGACCCTTGTCTAAGTCCAGATCTCTTCGAACCCATTAACATTCAGTCGCTTTCTAACGCCTATAAATTGGATAGAGATTGTATTTTATACTTATGTATATTTAGGGTTTTGTATTTAGTTATAAAGTACTCCATAAATTGATATAGATATAATCGATCGGGCGTGTCATCACAATCCAATTGATCGGGCCTGGCCTCTCCAACCGCCCGTCTAGGCCAAGTAAGAGCCAAAGTGGTGTGTTAGGAGTCGGAGTTAACTAACCTAAATCCCGAAGCCCTCAACCACTTGGATCCCATCTCCAGATATTATGGGTCGCTACCCACAGCAAACAGGTGGGCTCATTGAGGGGCATATCACTTGACAGAAGTGCATTCGGCATATTCTGGAGCCCCAGCTGATAGGGCGGGTTATATTTAGTGAATACCTGTATTCGAATGCGTATTCTTTTGTACTGTCTAGCCTAAGACAATATCGTCCATATGATTGTAATGATAGCGGCCAAATTGGTTGTAGAAAGGGCACTACTACACTTATATTTCCTGTTTTTCAGACATATCATATTACCTTACGCGTAATCCATTATATATAATAATAATAATAATAATAATAATAATAATAATAATAATAATAATGGACTCTCCCCGTCGGTTTCGACGTATGAGGATCTGCCAGCTTATTGATTCAGTTATGAAAGTTTATGCGCTAAACTTAAGTGGCATTTAAGACCCGCTAGTGATTTACAAAGGAGGCCACATATGGAGCAAGTGTGGGGATTGTGAGATGAGATCACTGTTAGATTGACTGACCTTTTAGGTCTTGTTATAAGAACGAATCTAGGTAAACCGCCAGAAAACCCACACAATTAATTTGATTAAAGTGGTGAAGGCCTGTGAAGAACCATCCACACTTTTCGGAACGATTGATACACTCAGTCGGTGCAAATAAATGCCACAGACGAAGCAGACAATATACCTCATATATATATATATATATATATATATATATATATATATATACAAGTCTCAAACACTAATATTCCATGGTTATGATTTATTTCATTGGAATCGTAATTACGATCTAATTAATCAGACATACAAATACCAAAAAAAACTTTTTTGAATTTGTAGGTTTGATGAATTGGATCGTGATTACAATTCCAATATAATAAATTATAACCATGGAATATTAATGTTTTTTTGAGCCTTTTATATTATATTCTTACTCTGTCCTGAACATTGAGTTCTACCTGGAATCTATCCTCTTGGAAATATATATATATATATATATATATATATATATATATATATATATATATATATATATATATATATATATATATATATGAGTTGCGTTCCAGTTGTTTTGAGACAGTTTTCTTCTTATAGCGATCCACCCACTCCGTGAATGCTCTATGGTTGTCTTCGAAAATGAAAGTGTAGAAGATTCTTGTCACAAATTACTTTGTATTTTCAATGTCTGTCTAGATTTCTCTTCACTTTAAGGACCAACCAAAAGTCGCAGGAAGTAAGTTCTGGAAATATAGGGCGGGTAAAAGGCAGTTCTATCTCTCTACATTCACCAGCTCCTGGAACAAATTTGGCACATTTTCTGATCTTCATGAATGATTCTGTATGTTTAATGTCACGTTGTCTTTCAGTTGTCATCATCGAAACTAATGTCGTTCCAATCAGTTGTTTCTTTTTGCTTCTTAAACAGTATTAAATGAAGAAAATTACTTTTTTTCAACCAGCTTTGATTTTCTGACGTCCCCATCATCTCTCTTCCTTCCACACCGCTCTTCGTCTTCACACCCTCTCGACCTTCCTTGAAACTCTTACGCCAGAGAAAATCATATGCTCGTCCCATAAAAGTTAATTCATAAGCAGTCTGCAACATTTCATAGGCATCTGTAGAATTTCTGCCCAGCTTAACATAAAGATTTATTGCATAATATGTTTACAAACTGTCTTCACGTCCTGATTTGATTTGGCAAAACTTGTCTGCAGTCACAAACAGTATTTAGTAGAGTGTGTTCAAATAGCTTTTACAACAATCTTCTTCAAACTGAGACAACAAAAGTTGTCAGGTCAACTTGTTAGATATACAGTAATTATATATTTAAACTAAAATAAATTAGCAAAATTATACTTATAATTGTCTGTCCCAAAATGTCGCCAAATCTCTTGAATGACACTTCTAAATATATATATATATATATATATATATATATATATATATATATATATATATAGATATAGATATAGATATAGATAGATAGATATAGATAGATAGATAGATATAGATATATTAATTGATTTAAATATGTTTTTTCGCTACACATTTCTAACCATGTTTCGAAAATGGAAGCTAAAAGTCCCGAATTTAATTTTGTAATTAAATTAAAGACATTAGTTCCATTTCATCCTCAAGCGAATTTTGGAGTAACTTTTAAAATTACTGTGTTTTAAAGACACAGCTAAATCATAATTGACGTTTCCAAATTTACAGATAAATTCACTTCACAGGGGTGTCTGCGTGTTCATTGTGTCTGCATTTTGATGTATCAGTTATTAGTTACGTTTTGGTAGGGGGTAAGGAAGTATTTTTCAATGAAATCTAACATCCGTTAAATGCATGTCGTCTGGGTTTTTTTTTAATTTTATTGTTAACGGCAAAAATTATTACGTCATTTTTTTTCTATTTGTATATTTAAAGATTTAAATGGGTGTTTAGATTAGAATACTTTTTATTTAACTACCATTTGAAATGTTTTCACTTTTGATATACTATATTTCTTTTAAGAACAATTAAATGTAATTAGAATCCCTTACAGTATGTAGAATTATTTTCACAAGTATGTAAATTATTAGATTACAAATTTATTTTTTTTTATATTTAAATATTATTTAAGTAAAATTTATGACAATGACTGCAAAAATAGCTACTTAATTTCACTGATTTAGTAAACTTCTTTTTTTTTAAATAAACCTAGTAATATAGTGTTTCTCATGTAAGTACAAAGGACATGGATCATTCAAATGCTTACATCTTCTACCATTACATATTAATTTCATTTTAATATAGGTGTTTTATCGGATTCTTTTAATTGTGCGTAGTGCTAAGAGGGAGGTCTTTAGATTAGAAAACGTTTTATTTAATTACAATTTAAAAGAAGTTTAGGTTAGAATTCATTTTATTTAACTACAATTTTAATTACAACTTTAAATATTTTCATTGTTAGTTTTAATAGACTATATTTCTTTTAATAGAAGTAAATGTATTAGAATCACTTACAGTAAGTACAATTATTTTTCCATATCAAGTATATGTATATTACAATTTTTAAAATCTTATATTTAAATATTATTTAAGTAGTATTATTATTATTTCAAAGAAAAAACAAGTAAATGCAATAGAAATACTTACAGTATATAAAATATTTTTTCATGTTAAATGTAAGTATGTATATTACCTGATCGCACTTTTTAAATTTATTTTTATTTTTAAATATTATTTATGGAAAATTTTTGACAATGACGGCATAAAATTGCTATTTCATTTCTCTGATTCAGTAAATTTTTATTTTTTATAAACTTAGTAATATATAGTTTCTCATGTATGCACAAAGGACATGGGTCATTTAATGACCTAGATCTTCTAGCTTTTCTTATTAACTTCCATTTTACTGTAGGTGTTTTATTTGATTCTTTTAGGTGCCAGAAGCATTTCGATAGAGATCTTTGATTTTTATATTTATTTATCCTAAATGAACTTTGATGTTGGTTGAATCTCTTTTAGAACTCAAGGCTAGTGGAACCTATATATATTTTTATGTTTTCCAGACTTTCAATCGAAGAGATATTGCATTGGTATACTAATGATTCAATGCGACATTTATTTTGCAGAGGGCAATTATGAGGGTTTCTACAGTAACATAATTTTTGTTCATTTTCATCAGTTTTTATTTTTATTTTTCCATTGTCTAGATTTTTTTGATTTTGTATAAGTGTTTATTTAAGATATTAGCATTATGGTTCTTAATAATTTTTTCTAAGTTTTCCGTACAGCTATAACTCAATTTTAGTGTGTTTTTATTGAAAATAGTGTTTTGTTTACTTTCACTGGTAAAATGTGTGACTATTAATGCGAGGAATTTTTGTCCTAATTTGTTTTTTACCATTTGGTTGTATGGGGGTGTATACCAAATTATTTTTCTACGTCTGTTTTTTCTATGCTTTCCATTTTCATTTTTTATATAAGTTTGTTTTGGGTTTTTGTAGCCACTCTCTTTTAGAGCTTTGTTATAGGAATTGATATGCTCATCGAAAATCTTGTCATTTGCTGAATTTGTACTAATTCTTTTAATGATAGATAACTGTATATGTTTAATCATAGATGGGGGTGTGATTTGATTCAGGGTGTACATATAAAGGATTGGTGTTGGGTTTTTTATAAGGTGTGTATATATTTTGATTTAATTCTAATGTTATATCTAGGAATTTCACTTTTTTTTAATTTAGTGCTAACCGTAATTTTTAACCCCATGCTTTTAAATTCTTTATATAATACCTTTCTAATTCTATCTATTTTGAAGTTAATTGAGTTTCTAATAACCATAAGTCCATCGTCTCCTTACAAACCAATGTCAGTTATATTAATATCACAGTGCGCTTTAAGGTTGTATAATATAAAAAGACCATATATTTATATTATACAACCTTACAGCGCACTGTTTTCGGTTTCGGTTTCGGTTCTGGCTTGAAGCATTCGGATGTCAGTCGCACTGAGGAACTGTGATATATATATATATATATATATATATATATATATATATATATATATATATATATATATATATATATGTGTGTGTGTGTGTGTGTGTGTGTGTGTATATATATGACAAGTTAGGTAAGTGACAAGACAAATTCCGCGATCAAGTAATCTAAAAGGAACTAAAGTAATTTCACGAATCATGTGTCAAAATTTAGCAGTTTTCTTTTTAGTTCTACAAATTAAAATGGGAGACGGATACGTGGGGCAAAAGGCTAATCAAATCTTCTCGGAGATAGCTATTTTTTTACACTGAACGAACCACGCTAAATTACTCACAATTATGCGTGCTGGGTTCATGGCATCCATTATTTTAAGGAAAAATTGTGAATATCGAAGGCCTGACATCACCACCTCTTCCTGCAGTACATCAGGGTCGGTTACAGAGAAGTGATTGCAACTAAAGTAAATTATGATTCGAATAGCCGTCCGTCTTCAAGGAGAAACCGATTGTTTCGTATATAACACAAATAAACCAGGAATGGCTGGCCGGGATTATTCACGATGATTTCACCTCCAACTCAGAATGCTCCTGATTTGCATCCTCTACATCTTCGTCGAGATTGACAACAACATGCGACCCGACAACAGCAAATATTCTATCAGGAATCTGAAAGATTTGATGTGAATGTTGAATCGTTTATGAGGCTAAATTCTTTCAGGTGAAATTTTCATATTGCCCTGTTCTTCTGAATGATATCATGCTGACTACGAAACAAATGCGAATAGAATTTATTCATTCATTTAAATTTTATTCATACCTTTATAAAATCGATTTTTTTTCGTTGTCACGTTGTAAATGTGTGAAATATCGAAGTGAAACCCTTGAAAAGATATGTCTGAAGGCCTTAGGTCTATAATATTGAAACAGATAAAGATATATCCAATAAAATAGTATATCCAATAACATATATATATATATATATATATATATATATATATATATATATACACACATACATACGTACACACATACACATATATATATATATATATATATATATATATATATATATATATATATATATATACACACATACATACGTACACACATACACATATATATATATATATATATATATATATATATACACACATACATACGTACACACATACACATATATATATATATATATATATATATATATATACACACATACATACGTACACACATACACATATATATATATATATATATATATATATATATATATATATATATATATATATATATACACACATACATACGTACACACATACACATATATATATATATATATATATATATATATATATATATATATATATATATATCAGTGATCAGACATATTTTTCAAATACATATGTATAAAGAATACCACGTTAAGAAGTATATTTTTTATGGGATGGAATTTGGTGGAGGTAGTTTTCTGTAGGACATGAATATGAAAATACGTTTATAAATTTTAATGAGAGTACCACAGGGGAGATTAAGCAGATGGAGAGAAAGAAATTCTTAGCAATCATGCTTTTCTTTCAAGTGTGTATGTGTGTGTGTGTGTTTGTGTCTGTGTGACTGTGTGTATGTGTGTGTATGTGTGTTAAGGGTAACTGCTTATATCCATAAGTCAAGTCACTAATTTAACATTGAAATATATCAGAAATATTAGCAAATATTCGATTTGTTGATTTTCTTTATGGCATATCAACATCTTTGTTTTATTTAATACCAACATTTTTTATGGAGTTTTATACTTTCAGAGTAAAGGTAAATATACATATATATGTATATATATATATATATATATATATATATATATATATATATATATATATATATATATATATATATATATATATATATATATATAGATAGATAGATAGATAGATGAAAAAATTCTCAGTTAACCTATAGAAAAAGCCAATATCTATAAAGGTAAAAGACTATTATAACCGACGCGTTTCGTACAATGCGGACTTTTTCGATGTAAAATCAAAATGAATTTATTGAAACTAAAGGGACTATTAGCAATAAACAAAGTAACCATAACAACTTAAATTATTTAGAAAACGCTTTTGTATTCAATTTTCAGTTCAAAATATGAATACCATTGGGTTTATTTAATTATTTTATTTGCCACGGACATTTTGTTTGTTGTTAATAGTTACTTTGTTTTCAATAAATGCATTCCTAATATATTATGAAATAGAAATAATATCTTACATTGATTATAGAATTTGGAGTTTCATACATTCTACAGTATGTTTATCGACAGATATTTTATTGCAATGGTAGATTATTATATTTGTTAAAATATTTAGACGCATTGTAGTTTCATTTTGGATTTGGATTTAGACCCATTTGATTATTAATTCAATCTTAATTGAAAATAATGTTGGAAATAATAATTATAAATTCTATTTTGAAGAGACACTGTAGTAATTGAAAGAAAAAATACTTTTGAAAATCAGATAGAGTAACTCTTTGTTTTTCATTAAAATCAATAAAGTAATTAATAATATATTAATATTGTTAAAATAAATAAGAGACGTGATATCAATAATAATAAAATATACCGTGATAAAATAAAATGAAAGAATTAATAAAATAATACATATCCCTGAAAACAAATATAAAATAAAATAGAAACATATAAATATGTAAATAAATAGTTAGCTACGGTTGTGCTAAAACATCGACCAATATACAGCACTGCACAACTATTCCATTTTAAACAGATAAATCAGCAACCATGAAAACAACAACCTCCCCGCAACTAATAATTGCAACTAAAGGAAAAACAAACACTGCTCATTAAATGACAAATGTATGCAACCCACAAGTAATTAAATGTTTCAGTTCGGAATTCCCTGTAGGTTGCCTGGATTGATATAAACCTGAAGAAGGCAGGAAGAAACAACGGCCGAAACTTTATCAAACTTTTTTGGATTAATGCCAAAATATATTATGGATTGTAAACATGTTTTATGGGAGTGAATATTGCACTAATATTTTTTCTGATAATAAATAATTTTGCCTGATAAATGCAATTCTATATTACCCATAGCGAGGGGGAGCTGAATTCATACATTCCCAACGGTATTCATACCATTCCCAACGGTATTTGAGCGTAAGTGAATGTAATGAACCTCTCGACTAGAATTCGAAGTAGGATCACCAAGTTGCTTTCTCTTACCCTAACTGCAAGACTACATTCACTTGTAATTCGGCACGTTAACAGATGGTAAGTACTCAAATAAAGACCAACAACGAAATCTTCTCTCACGATATATATTATATATTTGTGTGTGTGTGAAACTGGATACCGACCATGATAATAATCGTATGTTAATGAAAGACTTATCTACTGCAATTCTGGTAAAGTCAACAACATGTTATTTCTGATGGAATTATCATCTTAGTTTTTCCTATTTACAGATACCAATTTCCAAAATTTCGCATCATTCCTCGCATAATCTTCACGCGTCACTTCTTCTTTACGTGCGTGCTTATCGCATTATACAGTTTCCTTTTGTCTAATTTTACCAAGAAGGAATAACATTTCGGATAATCAGATTTATCGGGCAAGGATATCTATAATATTCCAAATTTGGAACTGAACTGCCGACAAATACACTGAGCCCACGTCCGCAATATCAACTTATTGGTTCGTTGTATAAGTAATCGCAGGGTGGGGTAACTATTGTCCCTGTTGGCGTCAACACAGTCGTTGGCCGTGGAGTTTTCTTTGTAAAATTGCACGAATTACATCGTGGCTCGAAAGTGAATATTAAACCTACTTCAATGGCTGCTCGCTTAAATGTGTATTTTTTTTGTTTGTTTGTTTTTTTCATGGACTAAAATTATTTTGTGATTGGTTGTAATATAATGTCCGATATTTTCACATTTGATTTCTTCACGATCGAGTTTAAGCGGCAACTTTTATATCGAATTTTTCTCCATACCGGTTAAAAAGCCAAATTAACACATTCCTAATTTATACCCTGGTATAGTTTAACCTGCTTAATACCTCGGGCAATAAAATAGCTTTGGGACAAACTTGTAATCATACTGAAATCATTCAACAGCAACCATATATTTATATTATTGGGCACTTCGACGTCGTTTATTGTTTAGCAAGCTGGTCTCGCTAGATCAATTACGATTATGGAGTGAGTTCGATCCCCAGCTAGTGCTTCATACTTTCGACCTTGTGTCAAATCTAATCCACTCTTAGAAAATCATGAGAACACTCCGACGTCGTGTAATGGTTAGCAAGCTTGTCTCGACAGATCAATTAAAACTGAATATTGAGTTCAATTATCACTAGGTGCCCCATAATTTCAGCATTGTGTCACATTTAAGCCACGTTTAGAAAATCAAGAGGGTACTCCGACGTGGTGCAATGGTTAGCAATCTTCATTCGCTATTCTATTGCGCATAGTCAGTGCGATTCACACTTGGTGTGCCATACTTTCGGCCTTGTCCCTTCTTTAATCTTCGCTTAGGATATCATCATTCCGGTTTATCAGCCACATTAAGCCATTCCTAACATATACCCAGGTATAGTTTAATCTACCCTAGAGTAATAATCGTGGTATGGGGTATGCTTTGTCTCCTCAGGTAATTGTAAATTACTGGCGAGTGAACGATTAATTTGGTTTCTAGAGCAAAATACATCCTCATTTAAAAAAAAAAAATCTATAAGGCTTGAGGGCTTTACCCTGATCAACCAACTGAATATAACCTACGTTAAATTCAAACTAAGCCCCCCAAAATTAGTACTTATTATCTTCGAAATTTGCCATGGCCATGAGTTGAACCATAACAACAGCCAGACATTAACTTAAAGACTGATACAAATGGTTACAATAAATGTACAAAAATGAGGATGTATCTTGCTTTTGAAACCAAATTAATTGTTCACGCCAGTAATTTACAATCTCCTGGCGAGACACATGGTTATGCGTTGAAAAATGCTAAATGTATTTATGTACATATTAACAGTGCTGTGATAAGACTTCCCAAGAAAAACAAAGACTTAATAAGCCAATATTATCGATTAAGAAATCATCCAGGGACAGCGATCTATCGATACTTGGCTATTTTGTTAGTGATGAAGATTTCAGTTCAGTGTTTGAGTAAGCGATACAGGCAGGGCTTGAACGACATGGATTCTGTGGAGCGTGACTGTTGTCTTCAGTGGGTGAACCTGAAGTGTATTGGCAAGGAAACTATGCTCATGGGAAAGTTTTGGATTTGCAGAGACTGTTATGCCTGAAGTGCTTTTCTTTTAATAACTGACGATGAATAAATGATGTTTACTTGTGTTTTAACACTTGATTGTGGAAAAGATTTTAAATTTTCTTAAAAACTTATGGTGAAAATAAACTTCTGTCTTAAATCTGTGTGTTGTTATTTTTAACATTAGCTGCCTTCATAATAATAAAAAAAATTACTGGCAAAAGAGCCTGGGGGTCTATTTTATTGCGACCGATGAGATAAGCTTAAAAGCATGTTTGTCTCTTTTATCAGGAACAGCAAAATAGCTTCCTTTAATATTAGTAACAAAAATTGTGTTTTAAGTGGAATATTCAGCGAAGTCGTCAGTCTAGAAACTTATCTAGAAACTTTTAATCCTCCTAAAATCATACAAAAGCGAACATATATCTCCACATTAGTCGTACTACAAGGAAGTCGGAATAAAATTGACGACTCTATAACATATACTATCAGGTCATCCCATAAGTTCTGTCCGAATTTTGAATAAAGAAAACAAGTGACCAAATGTTACATTTAATTACAGATTCAATCAACAATGTATTTTTCCTGATTATCTATGACTTCCTTCCATCTATTAACGAGCTTACTAATTCCATTACTGTAAAATTCTTTTGGCTTTGATTCGAAGAACTCACAAATGCCCGTTTTAACCTCTTCTTGTGTTACAAAAGCTGTTTCTTCCAAATTATTCTGTAAGCTACGAAACAAATGGTAGTCTGAAGGAGCAAGATCGGGAGAATAAGTTGGATGAGGAATTTTCTCCCAACCAAGTTCTTCGAACATTTGTGACGTGATTCTTGCTGTGTGGGGTCGCGCATTTTCCTGATGAAACATCACCTCTTTTTGATTCACTAGAGCAGGTTTTTTTTTCCTCAAAGTTTGGTTCAAATGCTCTAATTGCTGACAGGGTAACATGATACTGCATGATGCCACACATGTCGGAGAACCCAGTCATGGCTGTCAGAGAATTTCTGTGACCACATCTCCCCCTACATCTGGTCACATAACTCTTCAGGCTTTGAGGTTGTTTTCAGACAATTCATGAGGCACCCATTTTCCTAGCTTAGGAACTTTTCCAAGTTGTTGAAGATGACAATGAAAAGTTGTATGGTTTGAACTGAGAACCACTGCCAATTCCTCTACTGATAAAGTAGGATTTTTTCAAGGCCTGCTTCAAGAAGCTTTTCATCAAACTCAACTGGATGCCCGGTTCAATCTTCATCTTCAAGGGTGAAATCTCCACCTATGAATTTTGCAAACCATCTACTGCAAGTTTTTTCATTCACACATTCCTCTCCATAAACTGAGTGAATGTTTCTAGCTGCTTCGGCTGCTAAGTTTGTTTTATTGAACTCATAAAGCATTATGTGTCTCAAATGATTCTTGGGTACTTACATGTTAGCAGGGTTTTAATCAAATAAGATTTTATTTTATTTTTCTCTGAAATAAAATTTGATCAGTTTAAATGCATCTAAACATAAAAATAATGTTCAACTCCATTAGACATTATAAAATACTCTTTAAATTTCGTTCATTTTAACAAAAAGTTAAAATTCGGAAAGAACTTATGGGATGACCTGTTAGAAAACTGCGATACTGGGACAATGCACTACCCCTTGTGTACCGAAACCTTTGTGGATACAATCATATACATCAGGGTTCCATAAAAATTTTCGATCAGAGCCTCCTTTTCGTTTTTATTTCTTCACCAGCGACCCCCATTAAAATATCTTTGAACCTCAAAACTTGCACTGATATTAGCAATTAAAATGTTAACTAAATGTTTCATACAAAAGTTAAGAAAGTTGGATCAGGTTAAAAATCCCCCAACCCAACGGTGTCATCAGTGTCTGAATGTTCCCCGAAACCCCAATGAATCAAGTAAATAAAATATTAAGTACGCCAAGTCTAAATACAGCCGATACTGTTGAACAGAAATGCATAACCGCTAGCAATATGCAATTAATAAGGTATTGTATGAAAAGATGGTTAAAAATGGGAGTGAATTATTTCAAATACAGAGAAGCTCTGAAAACTCCTCCAGCTCCTTTATCACGAACGCCGATGCTTCCCGAGACTCTCCGAGGCTCCCCGAGGCTCTACCTTGGGTCCTACTCTGTTCCTGATCTTCTTTAACGACCTACATGATGCCATCAGTTCCCAAGTAGGCATCTACGCGTATGACACTAATATTTGCTCCTGCTTCAATACTAAATCTAGTATCGTTGACAAAACTTACCTGGCCGCCGGTGTCGAGAAGGACCTCCAATCTTTTGCTGACTGGGGCAGGAAATGGCTTGGAAACTTCAATGCTTCCAAAACGAAACTGCTCCATTAACCCACCACAGAGAACCCTCCCTGCCTCCTATCAGAATGGCTGATGCCTAACTCCACGAGAGCGCCTCTTTGCGCCTGCTTGGTCTCACGCTGTACGCTAATAAGTTGGTTCTCTGTGTCGTGCCAGAAAGTTTTTCTCGCCTGAGTCCATCCTTCAAATCTATAAATCAACCATCCGTCTTTGAAGTGAATATTTCTGTCATAAATGATCTGGTGCTTCGCTGTACGTCTCGGGGTCGTCAACAAAATCCAGAAATGGATATGCAATGAGATATGTCCTGATCTAGCATCTAGTCTACAGACGCTTTCTCACGGACATGCCGTGGCTTCCCTCTTTCTCTTCTATAAGTATTTTCACGGTAACTGAACCGACGAACTACTTTCACTGTTTCACAGACTGCATTAATTTAAGCAAGCTACTAGGCGGGCATCTGGTTTCCACCCTTTCACTGTTGAAACGGTTAATTGTAACTATCTTTATTTACTCAGTCAGCTTTATCTCTCGCACTTCCCGTCTGTGGAACTCTCTTCCTCTTGCTTGCTTCCCTGATAACTATAATCTTCAAATATTCAAGTGTAATGTCAATCGACATCTTCTGATATTTGATCTTATTCCTCGCCCTTCTATCTAACCTCGCCCCAAACACGCCTCTTTACTCTTGTTCTCCACCCTCAGTAACCCCTTGTTTGCTAGTGGCACTCTAGCCTTGCTTGGGGTTAAATGCTTAAAAAGAAATTAGGGCCTATAAACAGGTCAAAGATACGTATGTGTAATAAGTATAAATTATATGTAATATTCATTCATCACTATCGTCGCCATCATCAGTATCAACCGTTCCATTTATGCAACTTTACAAAAAAGATTCCACAGATCGGTAAATTTTGGAAGCATATAACCTAACAAAAGGTTAACTGTATTGAAAAACCTGGAGAAGAGACTGTAAAATCACGCTGCTCTCTTTTTCCAAAATCATTTTAATTTAAAGATAATAAGGAAAATGACTCTGTTAAGAGCCATGATTTTCAGCGTGCTAACATATAAATTTTACGCGGCATTTGACTAGCGAGTCCGCCTTCCCACATATCAACATACCACCCATCCAATTATTAAATAAACTATTATGTTTACCAGTCTCCTCGTTGACAGCTAAGTGTGCAAGCCGCTGTTTCGTCTCTCAGGATTTTCTAAAGAATTTGGATTGCAGATATCAGTCTTATAATAATTCCCTTGCTTTCACTTGTCTGCGGTGCGTATAAAATCTCTAATGCGTGCTGAAATTTTTCCTCTTCGCTGTCATGGTCGCCTAACTGCGCCTGCACGTAGGAAAAAAAGATAATGAATATCCTCTCCCAAAATGTCGGCTGGGCATCATTGATAGTAAATAGGTGTGACGGCCAGACGGAATTTAATCAAGAGCAGATATGCGGACAATTAAGGAATATTATGAAGACGTCCGCACTTTGAAGGAGATGGCTTCGAGAAAGAGATAACGAGAAAGCCTTATTGTCGTTATTGATATTTATCAGCCAGTGGGAAAATTTGCAAGTACGTCAATGGCTAGAGAGTTATAAAGGACAGTTTGACCAGATTTGGACGGGAATTGTTTATTTAGAGACACGGTCTCTGAGCTGTGACACTTCATACTTTGTCTATCAAATAGATTATTTCTTAAGCTAGTTCCTATTTTTTTTTTTTAGAAATTTTCAATGCAATTTTTTGAAAGATTCTTGCGAGATTTGAATTATTATATATATATATATATATATATATATATATATATATATATATATATATAGTTCGTTAGTTAGTTTATGAAAAACTAGGTAATCCGTATGGGTTGACACAAGGAGGATAAAATCCAGAGAGCTCAATGTAAATCCAGAGCAAATAATTTAAATAAAAACAGACCACTTTAAGGTTCCATGGAATAAATTATTTCACCACAGCCCTTTTAAAGGATTACGGATCATCAGACTTTACTTCCAAGGATTGAAACGAAAAATGAAAAGAAATTTACACATTTTTGACGGGCCGTATTGAGCATATGTAAATTAACGAAGTGAGCGATGAGAGAGAAGACATGAGTGAGTTAGATTCACTTTAATATTTCTATTCTGTCATAATTAAAATTACTTGAGGAGGTCCAGACATTGACACATTTAAGTAATTTTAAGTATGAAAGAATAGAAATATTAAATTACATCTCACTCATGTCTTCTCTCCCCACCCCCTCGCTTCCTCACTTCGTTAATTTACATATTCTTAATACGGCCCACAGTCCTTTAAAAGGGCTATGGTGAAATAATTTATTACATGGAACCTTAAAGTAGTCTGTTTTTATTTAATATATATATATATATATATATATATATATATATATATATATATATATATATATATATATATCGACGTTTGGCCACTTAGTGCCCTAGGTCACTGTACTCGGCCCTTCAAAAAGTGTGGATGGTCCTGCACGAAACCTTCACCAACATAATCAAATCTCTTGTGCTGCTGTCGGGCTGTCGGTTTTCTGGAAACTGATCTGCTTGACCCTAATACGTCAAATTCTACGGGAGAGTCGATTATATATATATATATATATATATATATATATATATATATATATATATATATATATATTTCGGCTCGATTAATATTTTGTAATGATTAATGGATATTTTGATCCGATATTTTCTATTATTATTACTATTTTATTTCCTTTGATTTCTGGTGTGTACTCATTTCTTCCTAAGGTCAGAAAAGGCATTATGACATTTTCCAAAGAGCAATAAAAAAAAAAAACACAAATATTTTACATAAATATAAATCCCTTCCTAAGGTGTAGGTTGTACTCGTGAGAACAATTTTTGTATTTATTTAAGGCATTGGCTACCAGTAATTCCTTCAATGTGTGTATTGGAATCTTTATTAATCAATCAGATGACTCCGACTACAACAGGGATTGTAGATGCTCTCATGTGCCACACATTTGAGATTTCGATTTCAAGCTTCTTTTATTTCGATAGCGTTTTCAGGATCTTGAAAGATACATTGTAGCTTGCAGGAACTGTCATATCAATAAGGGGTACATTCTGTTTTTGCGATCTCTAATAACGATGTCTGGGCGATTAGTTTCGATTGTTGTGTTTGTGTGTATTGTTTAGTCCCATAAAATTATTACAGGTTTTATCTCCCTAACAGGATCTGGGTGGGTTTCATACCAATTTCTTTCAGTTTCCTTTCGGTAAAAGTTACAGATTTTCCAGTGAAGTTATTGGCCCACTGTGTCATATTAACTGGGTGCCAATACCGTGCAACCTGATACAAGATGTTCAATTGTTTCTGGATATTTGTCACAGAATCTGCATTTTCGTATGTGTGCTTGATAATTTCTAGTTAACAAGCATTGGTCCCGTGTAGCAAGGATAAAATCTTCGGTTTCAGCTTTTAAACCTGCACTACGTAGCCACTGATGTGTATAGGGTTTGTCTACATCAGCTTCTTTGGTCATGAAGCGTTTTATCTTCCCATTGTTTCTGTTTCCGGTTTCTGTTGCATTTGTCTTTGCTCTGTTTAAGTATTTTGCAGCTTCACTCGATGTATTATGCTTTACTTGTATTTCTTTACCCATTTGAATCTCCATTCTGAACTTGTTGGTTTCTTTTATTACGGAATAAAAACGCTGGCTACTTTCATGTTCTTTGACACATATCGTCATCCAGTCTTCTGTAGTTTCCAGGTATCTTTGAAAGCCAATTGTTGTAGTTTTGTAGGGCAGTTCTAGTTGAACTAATCCACTGCCCCTTTCGGATCTGGGCACATACAAAAGATTAACATCAGCTTTGGGATAATGGATGCGCTAGCAAGTGAGAAGCTTTCTCGTTTTGGCGTCCATTCGCTTAATGTCAGCTATGATGCAATTAAGGATGTTAAAACTGTATTCCACCGCAGGGACAGCCAGTTTTTTTGATGGCTGATATTCTGTTTTTTGTGGGGTTTTTTTTTGTTGTTTTTTTGGGTTTTTTTTTAGTTCAGCTCGGTATTTAGTACCAGACGCTCACGCCTGTAGTTCTCCGTTCTTAATTTCTCCTTCATTTGGGTATGTTGTCTACCTTCTCTTTCGCTAAATTCTAGGTACTTATAGGCTTCATCTTGTTCCAGTTCCCCTAATCTTTGTGACAAACTCTAAATTTATTGAGGGTATTTCTACAATTCTCCTTTTTTGAATGTTACTTTTGTATGTTACATTTATCTAATTTTTTATTATTATTATTATTATTATTATTATTATTATTATTATTATTATTATTATTATTATTATAACGTTTAGATTTCGTTGGTATACATGTTTGAGTAGGCATTTGTCTTTTTAATAATAATGAATTTAATGTCAACCGATCTTGAGAAAAACAACTCCAACTGTATGAAATACGCGTCTAGACAGAAATCGAGAGCATAATTCTTTTATCATCATTGGGGATGAAACTGATTATATATAAAAAACGTGTAACGTAATCATTACTGCATTTTTTGAATGAGATGTATCTATGAGATATATAGATAAATTTTAATTTTTAATCGATTTCCTCACAAGGAAGGGGGTGAAGACACTGAGACACTAGGGGTTACTGGGTGTGGACAAATTAGGAACAAAAAACATGACTAATGAGCAGGAAGAGAAAAATTAATCAGTAGGAAAGACGATAGCGATTGCCATTTCATTTAAAGTTGTGGAGTCGTGAAAAGAAACTGTCAGCATTTACCTTACAGCAACATTTAACCATCTCAACAGTAAATTGATGAAACGTCATTTAAAAAAAGTCTATGTATCATAGCGAATAGCTCATCCGAATTATTAACACGAAATTTTTTATGAAAAAACACAGGGAGTGTTATATAGGAATAAAGCGTCGCTGCCGACATTTGAGTTTGAACATAGATCTCTAGTGAGCAAACACAGGCGATCCCATTATTTAATTAATTAGACTGCGTGACCATTAGAGGAACGTATATATGGAAGGTAGCGAGATGTCTAATTGCCCGACATTTCTAGTCTATCCTCTATAATATTCTGATCAGCACTTCTCTATTAGTATACGGAGTGCTATTTTCTACTCTATTCACTATACTATTTCTCTATGCGGATTATTATTCGAGCAAGCATTATCGAGCAAATACTGTTAGTGTGAGATTATTCGAAGGCGTCTGACACCAGTATTGTTCAACGGCGTTACTATAGTTGTATTTGCAATTACAAAGTCTCTACTACAATGAGTATTACGAAAGTGGTAACGAATGTTCTTTGACATCACAAAAGGGAGGTAACTTAAGATAGATCTATAAGAGAGATTGTGTGTATGCGCATAGTTAGATTTGTATGTTATTTTTTGTGTCTCTTTGTTATTTCTATTCTTCTGTGATTCAGTATTGTAGTCATTGTCTTTGATTTTTGAATATTCGAAGACTTGGGGTGTTGGGACATATAGTACGAGGAAGGTTTCTTCTTTCTTATTTACCATGTGAATAAGGTATAAGCAAATGGATTTTCTTCAGTGATTTTTTTCTTCTATGTGTAAAGTCACGTGAACGACCATAGCTCTTCACAAATTTGAATCTTTTGCTGCTCAAAGTAAAGTTACTGGTTTTAGCAATTTAACAATGTTTCACTGTTCTGTCATCCATTTACACAGGCTACATGCTCGTTTTCTCTGGTATTCAGACATACCGTGAGTGCATAATTCTGTTATAAAACTGTATATTTATTTATTTTCGGCTCGAAAATTTAGGTTAATAGAAGAAAATTAATATAATTTTCAGTAAATAAAGGGAGAGTCTACTCAAATTTGAGTATCCTCTAAATATAACGGTTTAGTAATACGAGGGTCATTCAATAAATGAGGTGAATTTTTCGGTATAAGGACTTGTAATACAGATAGAAGCTTACTTTTTATTATTATTTTTAGTTTTACTTCTTTTTCACAGGGATTTAATTGCTTTTGCAGATAAAAAGAAGCTTTGAGAGTTTTGGCGATTAACAAAGATGGCCGACCAAAAAGCATGCTTCAGGATTAAACGGCAGTCAGTTATCAAGATTTTGGTTGCTGAAGTGTGCAAAGCAGTTGAATTTCATAGGAGAATGTCAACTGTGTATGGTGCCACATGTTTCAGCCAAAACAATGTCTACAAGTGGGCTAAATTGTTTAAAGAAGGAGGGAGCATTGTTGAGGATGAAGACAGGTCTGGGAGGCCTCCGGAGGTGATCGAATCAGTCAATGACCTCGTTCAGTCTGACAGAAGAACTACTGTGAACTGCTGAGGCAAGTCAAGAAAGACATAAAGAACAAAGGCTGGGGTCATCAGTCAGATGGAGTCATCTTGCATCATGACAACGCAAGGCCTCACACAGCAGCCCAAACGGTGCAGACCATCAACGAGCTGGGCTGGGAACTGCTCCCTCATCCCCCTTACAGCCCAGACATTGCCCCTTCAGACTTTCACCTGTTTGGTCCCTTGAAATCGTTCATGAGAGACACGAAGTTTAAAAGTGACGAAGAAGTCAAAAGTGTTGTGAGCGACTGGCTGAAACATCAGTCCAGAGTTTTTACGCTGAGGGAATACGGAAGTTTGTGCACAGATGGGAAAAGTGTGTGACCGTGCTGGGAGACTACGTTGAAAAATAAAAAAAGTAAGCTTCTGTCTGTATTAGAAGTCCTTATACCGAAAAATTCCCCTTATTTATTGAATGACCCTCGTATATATGTGTGTGTGTGTGTGTGTTTCTGTGTGTGTGTGTGAGAGAGAGAGAGAGAGTTGTGTTCAAATTAAATATTATACAATTTGTATATTACGGTGTTTACTCGTTCCCCCACCAGGACGAGTGTGACACAAGGTCGTTTTAAAGTGGGGACACGAGCGCTTACACTCAGGCAAGGGACAAAAATTCCCACAGCCCCTGCAACCGTCGGTTTCGCTTGCCTCGGTGCGAGGACTGATCCCGCCCTATTGGGCAATGGGAGGGCGCGGCCTCGGGCAGCTGTTCCCCAAGGCTTGGCACCTCTCAGTGTTATTTTCTCAATTGTCCCTCTGTCCTTTGACAGAGAAGCCCCTGAGCGCACTCTGCCCAAAAGCAGAGACGCAACGGATAGATAATAAGCCTGCGTTACAATCCCTCCAAGGAGTAATTTGTATATTACTACGTGTTTGAGCTAGGGCTATAGGATTTATTTAGTTTGTAAGAAAAACATTTTATGGGCTTGAGTCAATGGTTCGTAGAACAGAGTTTGGGGGGAAATAGCAAAAAGACAATTTATTAAGAGCAACAAAAGACACGAAGATGTGGAGGTCCATGATCGTTTAACGTCCTGAAGGGACACGGCACAAGCGTTAATGATATACTGACTTTAGAAACTCCATACAGACAGTGTATCAAAGAACGGGCTCTCCGGTGTCTTAAAATACCTTTATTGCATTCTCATCTCGATTGTTTCTAGAAAAAGTCTGGATGCCGTATTCGATAATCTCTTTGAGAAGTTCCATCATGACTAATCTGAAAGGAAATCAAGGTATTAAATCCGTTTGAACTTTAACAATGTGCTGATTCCTGATGGTTCCTTCAATCTAGAATCAAGAACAATATACAGATACAAACATAAATGCCACACATATTTCTCTCGATTAATCTGTATAGCACCCCCAGCCGTAGAGTGATTTTTTTTATATTAATTTCCAGTTGTGTGTTATTAAATTATATTCAGTAAAAATATACTCTTCGGTAGTATTGCTCTTTTTCTTTTATATGCTGTCTCACCGCATAAGGTGATCATGGGTCTCCACAGCTTCCGGTTATTTTCTAAGCAAGATTTTCTCTACAGCAGTCAATTTAGATTTACTTATTAGGCAGGTCCTTAGCTATTTTGCAAATGTCCCCTCACTGGATCTACCCAAAACTTTGAGCTACTTGACCACAAAAGTTGTGCGTACAATACCAAGCTACAGTATAGATGAACAAAAAGTTGAGATAAAAGGGAGATAACTGATATTGAGATATCCGTATGAGGCATGGCACGTGGAACTAGAAAAATCTAACCCGGGTGGACTAAACCAAAGGTTCGGTTCGGAGAGTACAACGGTCAAAACATCGTGAATATGGCAATAAAGATGAGGACAACTGTAGAAGTATCATTTTCGTTCTCACTTTTTTTGAAAACTTCCTCGTTGCGCAAATATTCCAAAACATGTTGAGGATATATAGATCACTTGACATTGTTTCTTATATTTTAATCTTTGTTTCCCATCTGGAAGGTATCTTACGCTATTCAAATTAGCATTCTGATCTCTGCGTCACATTTTTCGTTGTCAGTTTTCCGCTACTTTCTATATTTGCTCAAATCCGTACTAATATAATGTTTATATCATATTTTCTTTGAACATAAAATATTTTATGCGCATATCTGAAAAGAATATGCGAAAATATTGCTGATGCAGGGACAACGCAATCGAGATTGTCTTATTCAACATCATTTATTTGAATAGCAAATATATATTTTTACTGCGCAGTTTTATAACTTCAGGGACCATGAATGCATGAAGTTAATTGTCCCATCATAGATATATTGGGATATCAGGAATATACTTTAATGGATGAATCGAACCTAATGAAACAAATAGAATAAACAGAAAAGCTGCCTAACCGTCTGTGAAAATATTAATGAACCTAAGCGATACGACATAAAAAACAGAAAGGAAACTCCACTGGCCAAGGCAAGTCGGAATTCGAGTCACTCATTTAAAGTTTGCAATGAACCATTCTACTTAAAAACGATTAACAGAGAACACGATGTATGCAAACGAAACCCAAAGACAATGTAACAGGAAAAAATACTTTCCAAGACCTGAGCAAACGACCGAGAAAAAGAAATATTTCTTTACAAAGAAAGGTGGAGAACCGCTCTGTAATAATTCTCTTTTAGCGGTTAAGGTCAAACAATTTTCTCATAGATGGATAGAAAACATGAGATAACAAACCTGAGATGTGATTCTAAAGAAAGATGCTGAGAATATCATGGACGGAGCAATACAAGCAATGAAGAGATTTTAAGGAAAATGGAAACTAAAAGAACACTTATACGTAGAATAAGAGACAGTTGAAATTTCTGGGACACGTGAAGAGGAAAGGTGGTTTGGAAATTTTGACATTCACAGAACATGTTGAATGCCAAAATGACAATCAGTCTGTTAGCTACTGACGAGATGACATGAATGGATGACAGAATAGAGAATGGATGATATGGTTAAAGAGGCAAAGATATGTAAGATCGTTATAAATGATAATGCTAATATTAACCGTTTCCCTACAAGGAAATATCTGGTATACATTGATCGCACAGTTAGTAATGGTTTTAGTTGAAATGTACACAATCTTTCTGTTAGAACGATTTTTAGGAACACGGTTTTTTCACGTTCAATAGCTGTTATAGATCTTTACAATAGTGACGGGGTGGTTTAATACTGAATCTTCTACTTTATGTTGGATTGAATGTCAACATGTGGCCATTTTGTCTTCGAGTTACATGTGTTATCCATTTTAGTTGTTACCACTTTTAGTAGTCTTCAAGTGCTGTAGTTTCTGCTATATGGTACATTCCTTTGTTTGTAATTCTGAGGGGCCAGTCCATGCGTATACTGACAGCTTAGATATTTTTGAATAGCTTTAGCACCATACATGATATCTCTATGAAAGCATAGGAAGATATGGAGGACCATGATCGCCACTTCCCAAAGCGAAAATACAGGGTGAAGTAATTAACTATTTCCGTTAACTAGATCAAACATTTGACTTTTGGTAGCCTTCAAGTGCTGTAGTTTCTGCTATATGGCACATTGCTTTGTAATTCTGAGGCGCCAGTCCATGCGTATACTGACGCTTTAGATATTTTTGAATAGTTTCAGCACAATACATGATATCTCTATGAAAGCATAGGAAGATATGGAGGACCATGATCGCCACTTCCCAAAGGGAAAATGTAGGGAGAAGTAATGAACTACTTTCGTTAACTAGATCAAACATTTGACTTTTGGTAGTCTTCAAGTGCTGTAGTTTCTGCTATATGGTACATTGCTTTGTAATTCTGAGGCGCCAGTCCATGCGTATACTGACGTTTAGATATTTTGAATAGCTTTAGCACCATACATGATATCTCTATGAAAGTATCGGAAGATATGGAGAACCGTGATCGCTACTTCCCAAAGGGAAAATATAGGGAGAATTAATGAACTACTCCCGTAAACTAGATCAAACATTTGACTTAATGATTTAGTGAATATATAGGATTCTATTGAAGAAATGAAAAAAATAAAAAAAAACCCACGGATAAATACGCTGTCATTTATTCATATGTATATTATTAGTTACATTTCTACGTCGTTTCGAAACGCATGGTTTTATGGATATACGTATTAGCATATGTTATATAATCACTTGACCATTTGCGTCACTGTAGGTATGTGTCCGTCTGACCACTGGCTAAAATACGCCTCTGTAAATATAGTCATGTGCCAATCAGTGATTCAGTTATTTGATTTACAATGGCTCACTTCTTAGCCCTGAGCGCCATTTACGTTTATTGCTATTTATAATTCTTGCCAAATCTGTCAACAATGATTTGGCGCAAGAAGATAGAATTACATTACTGTCGAGTTGGGATTCTGTTCTGCTTTCTCCCTTTCTGTATTTTTCATACATATTTGTCACAGATTTTAGCAATTTCTATCTTCTCTTTAATCCGAGTTCTTTTTTTTTTCTTTCTTTCATCGGTAAAGTAAGTTATAGATTTTTTATATATTTCATTATTTTCCTTTATTATTCTTTTATTTGCATTATTTGAACCTGCATTTGTGTCCGCATATTTGTTGTTGTCACAACGTACCTTCCGTCCTTCACACGGTCGGAATGTTGTTGTAGAGGTTCGAGAACAGCCAAAGGCATTAGGCTTTTTGGTTCACGGAGATAAATGCGGTTGTACCTTTTAGGTTTAGATGGGTAAATAAGATAGTACCTATTTGTCTATGTTTAGTCGAATATAAATAAAATGTAAAAATATACGGAAAAAACAAACAAAAATCATTATATGCAATTATGCTGTTTTAATGTTAATATAATATCAACGTCAAAATGGTCACGTTGTCGTCACGTAGGCGACGCTGTGAAAACGTATTCCTAAAATTTGAGTATTCTGAATGAAAATTGAAAAATGAAAAGAATTCTATTTTGATCTAAAATTTATATGACGCTTATCGAGCATTAATCTCGCTAGAAAAGGGGAAATACTAAAGAATCCAGGTCTAGTATTCACCGTGCGTGAGATGGATATTATGCCTGCTTCATAAATCCTCCTAAGATTTTTATTATGAAAATATTTTAAAATCTTCACAGAATCAAAATCGAAATTATGTTTAAACGGAACGCTGATCATATAAAAATTTGAGTTATTTGTTTTGATAAGTCTTGTTCTTATGTCCATCGTCTTTGTCATGTTGAATTGATAATGTTAATAATATTTTATGAATATGTCCTGAAGATGGTTTATTAGACCGAAACGTCCGACGTTGACATTATATTAACATTAAAACTGCATAATTGCATAGAAGGATTTTTGTTTGTTTTTTTCCGTATATTTTTCTTCATACTGTCGGATCTATATCCATATATTTGCTTACATAAAATGCAAAGTAAGAATCAGCAAGAAGTTGACTAGTGATCACGTGTCGTGGAACAAAACAACATAACAAAACCACAAAGATGTGAATCAGGGTTGATTTTATTAGGTTGGTGCAAAAAAATAATGTCGTTTTCTCACATAGTAACATATGTGAGAAAACGACATTATTTTTGCACCAACCTAATAGCTGATTTTGTTTTTGTCGAGTAACTTGATAATTAGCATCGGGGCCAGTGACAATTGTTGGGCCCTATGCTGAAGCAAAATGTTTTCAATTCTAAGTTTTAGGGGAGTCGTGGCTGTAAAACTTAAACAACAAGGACTAGCAATTGATATTTCAGTTGTAGACCTTTCAGGGTTTGAAGCTGTGGAAATTTCAGTAGAGGTCAGTGGATATAATCAATTGCATATTTAATCACTTTTTTCCAAAGATATAGGTATCGATAATTTTTTATTCGATTCTATAAGACTAATTGCCAATTCTAGAATTCATGACGTTAGTATATATTAGGATTACTTCATTTTCAGGAATATTTGGCTGAAAAGAGAGCTGGAAGAACAAAAAAAAAAAAAAAAAAAAAAAAAAGAAAAAAGAAAAACATTGCTATATCTGTAAAGATATTTCTCTAAGAGAAATTAGTTGATAAGAGATGACAACTTTTGTGCTAAAAAGGTATGACTCTCATTGTGTACGGAATTTATAATTCTAAAGTTTATTTTTATTTTATAATCTAAAAGATATTTGTATATTTTTGTAAGAAATTAAAGCGTAAAACATAAAACTATAATCTAAAACAATATTTTTTTTACTCGTTTCCATGTTCAATTTCCTTATCTCCTATAAAATTTGAGTGAAATTGAAGTGTTTAGTATTTGTTAATAAGACATTTATGATCGATTCAGTGTATGCGGCATTACTGCTTTTCATATATTTTCAGATCAGAGTTTATGTTTTGGAAATATTTTGGAGCACTCCGTAGAGCATGATGACATTTTTTGCCAGATTATGTTTATAGATATGAATCCCTATATGGTCAACAAATCACCTCCCCATCATCAGTATTCATGGCTTCGAGAGGAAAAACAGGAATGCAATTTTTCTATTCATAAATTATTTTGGTGTGTTGTATGAAAGGCTTAAATGATCCGTGTCCTTTCTAGGAAGAGATTAAATAGGTTGGATTTCTCGTTTACTCTTTAATAATCCTCATAAGATTTTAAATTAGTCAGACATGATTCAGTGGCGTCAGTGTTTCGAAGACGATTTCTAAAGGATGAAATTGTCTACTGATGCAGTCATACGATTCTGCAAGATCAACCTAGCAGTTATTCACGCTTATATTCAATAGGTATGCGATTTTCTGAACTTGCTTAATGATATATATATATATTCTATCATTGCTTCCCTTACTAGAACGAAAGCCATTTTGGGTATCTATCGGCATACTTTTTTTATTCATCAGTGTTGTATGGAAATTGCCAGTAGACTAATTGGCCATGGTTAAGTGTAATTGACAGAAATAACCAACAAAGCGAACTGACAATGTTTGCAATAAACAATAAGGAAAATAAAATTAAAAAAAACAAGGTAAGTTTAATGTTAATATATTCAAGTTAAAGCAACACCAATAACAAAAAATAACACTAGTATGGGAAAAGAACGGCGTTAATACAAAAAAGGGGGTGCAGAAAAGCGATCGCAGAAGTTCTGATTTCAAGACAAGTAAAAGCGGAGCTGAATGTGTTAAGACCGAGAAGTAGTCTGTCGTGTTGGATAGGAAGAATCCCAGCATGCATTTGCGTGTTTTGCCTATAGATTGGTGTGTGTAAGGGATGCTGTAATTCCAACCATGTTTGCAGTTCTGTTTGTAGCAATGTGATTCTGTGCTTCTGTGCTTGCTAGCCACTATGAGAGTGGTGATATGGATGACATGGATTAAATAAATTCACGGGCATTGTCTATTTTATTCCCATCACGTGGTGGTGATCTTTAAATACCAGCTGAAGGTCAAAATCAGCTTTTTTTTTCCCGGGGCTCTGCTGAAAGGTGGATGACTGTAGCACGAGTGGTACGCGTGAGTGGTATTAACCTCGAGTGGCATCTCGATCTTTCTGGTTGAAGTACTTGTTTTTCCGGGAAAAAATGTCTGACCTATCCAGTTAGGGTAGTTTGGAATTTTTTTTTTTTTTTTTTTTTGTGTCTTTTATTTTTTCCAAAAATTCGTTAAGATAGCTAGGGAGTGAATGGGGATTTACTCCACACCACCTTAATTTTATCAGTTCCCAAAAGTTTCCGTTTTTATTCTCCCTCTTTACGTGAGAGAAAGCAGAGTTCTCTGGAGTGCTCGGATAATTTCGTATTTTTTTTTTTTTTATTTGTTATTAAACACGTTCAAACCATACTTTTTGACCAATTAACTTACTTTTCTGTAGCATTTAGCCATAGGGATATTCCTATACTATTAGTTTGGTGCAAAAATAATGACGTAATAATGTCGTTTTTTTTACGTATTTTAACGTCAAAAAACGACATTATTACGTCATTATTTTTGCACTAAGCTAATAACATTTTTATAAAACAGTTTTTCATATTGTCATGGGGTTATTATTATTATTATTATTATTATTATTATTATGTAAATAACAAGTACTTTTTTTATCTCCTCCTTACCATGGTTGTAAATAGGGGGAAATAGTTAAGAATTTATGCGTTGTTTTGGTGAACGTGGTATTTTTCTATAAATGCAGTATCGGCTCAGAGTGAGAAATCGGATAGCCGAGTTCGAATTCCACTTGAGTTCCTCGGATTCACTTATGCACAAATACTCTTGGGAAAGGGATGTATCCATCTCTTCTCCCCCCTAGCTATGGGGTGAATAGCAGGACAGACTTTAACCTTGGTTGGCAACTAGTCTACCGCAGAAAGAAATAGCAACCTACTGCGAGAAAAATCTGCCTCGTTAGTCTTGTATCTAAAGATAATGATCGCCTAAGCGAGTATCACGTATGGCAATTAACTGACTATGAGAATGATTATTGAAAGGATTGTTATAATCTTTGCTTGGTTCGTGATTAGAACTAGTTAAGTTAAAGTTAGACCTTTTAAAGTTATGGGGAGGCAGGTCATCACTAAAGTTAGTGATGACCTGCCACCCCATAGCCCTTTTTTGTCTTCGTGCCACATTTGTATTTTTAAATGATTCAATAAATATTCATTCGTACCATGATTGGAACGAACATTGCCATTATTTTTTATTATTTATTTACTTTTATACTATATAATATTTCATTACACTCGTCTTTGTTCCTAGAACATAAGAGTTTAATTTCTGAAAGGCATCTTTCGATCTCCCTATAACATTTGTATACCTGTGCAATATTTTCTTTGCCTCTGTTACTTCACCGGACAGATAAATTGAATATCTTTAGTGAAAACCTAACTGCCATTTTAAGCTTAAACGACCTCATCTTCGCTAAGTTTTCCCTGCCTCGTAAATATTAACGAGAAACTGTTACACCAGGCCTGACCTTCACGAGTAGGATTCGCCATTACACTTACATATTAGCAAATTACACACAACCCCCCCGTATTCCAATAGCGATAAGTAAGTTCCACTCAAACAGCTTCTTCCCACGAAGCACTGACTCCCAAGAGGATGTTTCCCCCGACCACTACAATCTTAATTTGTTCAAATCGAGAATCAGCCGTTATACTCCCCTCCTATGCATATAAATTCCAACTTAACGTAACCCTCTACCTCGAGTGGCCCCGGGCCTTGAACAGAATGAACCTTACTCTAAACAAAAAAAAAGTTCTGTTTTTGAGCACTGTTCCGTTTTTCCAAACATTTCTTTAACACTTCGCACAAATAAATCATGGAATAAACTTTAACTGGATCCTATCTTGTGTACAATTCGCCACGAAAGCGTATCGAAGGTATTCTGTTTTTAAAACAAATGGCGACAGGCGAGTTTCAGTGCAGTACAGTTTGATTATAAATAATGTCTGATAGTAGAGATTGGAAATGCAATAAGACTGCATTATATCATTTTTATTTCGTTTGTTTACGAGAGCCAAGTTTGGTGGTGCCGCGAGGACTGTGTAAAATGTGCGCATAGTGAATGTTCATACGCAAAAAGGCCTTTCACACACCTAGTACGCGTTATAAAATAGTCCTCCGAGTATTATTATACTGATAACATCTGTCTTTCGTGGATAATGTCCGACGATAAATAATAAAGTTTTGCTATGTTTGATTGCTAAAAGCATTCACTGTCTGTTGGCAAAAAATAAAAAAAATAAATAAATAAAGGTGCGGTAAAATAACGGTTATAAGTGGGCAACGTTCAATTTCGAACCGAAAGTGTTATATTCATCTTTGCTTATAATGACGTGTGGCTTAGGAGTTAAAATGAACACTTGATTTACCCACGCTTAATGAAGGATGATAATAACGAGGAAACAAACACGTAATTTTAACAGAAGATAAGGTATTGATTCGCGAAATGACATGTTTGAAGAAGTTTCAGTAGCTCGTTTTAGAAGAATAAATCAGAATTCTTAAAGTCCGTAGTTGTAACGTATGTTAATGAAGAGGAAATGATCTGACAAATATTAAAAATGTTTAAGAGACAGCTAAGAAAGGATATACGGTTTGAATATGTCGAAAAGTAGATTCAGAGAGGTAGTTTCAAATACTTTGCTTTCTTCGATTGTTGAGAAAAAAAAATATTTGAATTGCCGCGAGCTGGTTAGAGGCCGATAATATTAGGTTGGTGCAAAAATAATGACGTAATAATGTCGTTTTTTGAGGTTAAGAAAATACGTCAAAAAACGACATTATTACGTCATTATTTTTTGCGCCAACCTAATATTAGGTTGGTGCAAAAATAATATCGTTTTCTCACATAGTAACATATGTGAGAAAACGACATTATTTTTGCACCAACCTAATATAATTGGCGAGTAATTTTACACAGGTGAGAACTTCAACACTGACCGCGAGGAACTGAAACGAACCACGTCACCCGACTTCAGTCATTCTTCTCTCATTAATATTACTCCTCGCTTTATACACTGGCGAAAATAAGTTTAACAATGTAAATTAGTCTGACTGTGGACAATTTTTACGTCGTTCAAAGAAATAAATTCTGCATAAAGAATACACAATAAAATTAATTTATATTGTTTTATTAGAAACATATTCTGAAATTAATAAAACTTTAATCACCGGTCTTAAACTTATTTTCGCCAGTGTATGAAGGTAGGTATTTGCCATTTGTTCTTTTTTTTAGTATATAATGTCTTTAATTTAATTACAAAATTAAATACATAGCTTTTAGCTTCCATTTTTGAAACATGGTTAGAACTGTGTAGCGAAAAAAACATATTTTAAATAAATCAATTTATAATATATATATATATATATATATATATATATATATATATATATATATATATAATCAAAATATATGTGTGTGTATGTTTGTATCCGCGCGCGTGTTTCGAGGTTTTTGTGTGTATTGGCATATTCAAACATTTTAAATTTGCATAATTATATTTAATTATAATTAATGCTTTCGTGTTACTATCTTGCTTAATTTTTCTAATTTAATGCTTTTATTTAGACGTCTTTTCTTAGAAATTGCGCGTTTCAGAGATCCATTTGGACAAGCGTAAACAGAAGATACTTAAAAACTATTTGCAATTCTAATGAAATATAATTTATGAAATTATTATTTTAATAACCTCAACATTTAAAAAATTCATATTCCTTCCAAGACATACACAAACAATAAAAACATAAACAAATACATACTTTATATTTTATATTCAATTACATGGGTAAATTGCAATGAGTAAGTTGTCGCCATTTTATATTTTTAATTTCGCGCATGCGCGTTTTTTATTTTTTATTTTGTCGACTGCACAGTAGAGTAGGGTCAGTTGGGCACCGTCTGTGAGAAAAAAAGATCACCATCACACAGATCGCTCCGCCAGAAATTTGGAAACAGTGTGCTGTACTATTTTGCAATCCTAACGGAATCTCCAATACGAAAATTTCAGAGTGTTTGGGTGCCGATCTGAGGACAGTAGAGATGATTCGGATAGATTCGGATTATATATCCAGTCAACATGATGGTGTTTGTAGTGATCAGTAGTGATGGCGACGTTTTGCCTTCATTCATCTTCCCACGGGGCATCAGACTCAATGCGGATGCCTACAACTTGCATTGAGAAGGTCGTGCTGCCCTGGGTCAAGAGGTTGTCTTGTGGAAGGCTTTATGTCTAGCAACAGGACTCTGTACCATGCCACACATGTAGGAGAACCCAGTCATAACTGTCAGAGAATTTCTGCTGCAACATCATCCCTTAGATCTGGCCGCTTAACTCCCCAGACTGCAACCTCCTTGATTATTATGTGTCGGACGCAGTTGAGCGAGAGATTAACAAAAGTCTTTGTAACACCAAAGATGAACTGAAGGTAGTGGTTATGGGAGCATTCACAAACTTAATCAAGGAGGCTTTCTAGAAGAGTTCCAGGAGATTTTGAAGTCGTCTGAAGATGCCAATGGTGGTATTCTTGAATAAATCTACTCTTTAGTATTTCAAGATATTTTGGTGTAATTTTGGTAAATATATCTGTTAAAATGAGATGCCAGCGTTATTTTCATTTTGCGTAAATCCATCACACTCTGTACATACATTTAAATATATATGTGTCAGGTGTTATTGGCGTAACTCTTATAATGGAAACTATGAATTTAATCTCACACTGTTGCTCTTGGGAAGGGGTATTTGGACGACAATTTATCCATCGCAGACTGTATTGTTAAAATTGGATGTCAGTGTTATTTTAATTTTTTTATAATTTAGATAAATTCTCCATTTGACCGTGCATAAATTGAACTACCGTGACGTATAAAAGTTTTGGGGGTCAAGTATATAAAATGTTTACGCATCATCATCTTATTAAGTTGAGATTGGTTAGGGATATGCTTTTATAAGTCGTGTCTGATGACCTTGAGTATCGAAAAATAAGTAGTTGCGTTTTCGTAGATACTGTGTAACAGAAATTACAACGATTTAAGCGGGTTGAGCCTGAAGAAATGTACAGCAAAACAAAACAGATTTGAGATGAGAATGTCATGATAATATGCAAATTCATAAGTAAGAATTGTTCCATCTTATTGTCATGCATGCAAGATGACATTGCTTGACACTAAAATCATGGCTGAGATTTCTGTTAAAATAAAGATGAAATTCGGAATATTTTAAGGGAAATATGTCAAAACGAGAGTCAGTCAGACTGCTATATTTCAGGTGTTGTGTTTAAGCCATGTAAAAAAATGTTTGCTACTAATGGAAATATTTTTATAAGTGCAAAGAAAACCGGAATGCCAAAAGATGTTAGACAAGGAAGATGAAAGAACTTATTGTGAAAGTCTCAGTAGGCAAACCAAAATTTACGAGTACAGAATGCATTTTTTCCAGTCAGGTTTTAGATTATACATTAAGCAAAGTTTGATGTAAAACTCAACATTAACTGGAGTATAGCAGAAAAAACAAAAAAACAAAAAAAACAACAAACTAAAAAGCAAAAAAAAAAAAAACAAAAAACAAATCAACATTAACCAAAAATCATTGAAACAGAAGATTGTTGGGCCAAAAGACCATTAAATAGAATGCTGAAAATTGGTCAAACGTAATTTTAATGATGGATGAAAATTTGAGTTTTATTCTAATGCAAGAGTATGTAAAAAGATTTACAGGAGAAATAAAAAAAAAATATTAAATCTACATCAAAAGGATGGAACAGTCTGGTGCTGGAAACGTAATTGCGCGGCTTTGCATGAAAATGCGATGGTAGAAGAAAAATCGTAAAAGATGATGAAAACAAACTACGAAAACTACGATTGTCTTCTGGAAGATAGAGAAATCTTTCAGTACAAATGCGCTCTTTGCAACACATCATATGCAGCAAAAAGTTTCTTGTACATTAAGCATAACGCATACAGCATACATAATGCATACAACATAATGTCCTGATATCAATAGAAATGAACCACTGTGTTGCAAATTGAAAAAAAAAATGCTCCAACGAAAACCATGCCTTCTATTATAGTGACATGATTACAGTCAATGAGAATTGGGCGATATGTCTCAAAGGGAAAATCTGGAGCTTATTCTCATCAATACTACATCGAACTGAGATAGTTATCCGTGTAACACTAATTACAGACTCAGTACTTTGACTTTTCTCTTATAATAATTATCACCCATTGCAAAAAAAAAAATGTATTTTTACCTTAAGTAAATAACTGAGAGGTATAATATTTGCTGGTGTGTCAGTATAATTCCATGTCCTTTTTTTTTTTTTTTCAACAGCTCTATGCTTTAGATACGTTATCATCTATCATATAGCATTACCATCAATGCAGTAACCTGATTTCTGGTGGTCAAAGATCCTACTGAGAAAAGAATATTGCAAAGCACTCAGTAACTAAAGTAATTTTCTAAGATTACCAAAGCGTTTTGAACGGCAGTGTATTATCAAATAAATGACATGTTAAACGACACGATAATGCGGTTATTGTGAAACCCATGTGTATTTTTTTGAATTAATATTTTTAGAAAAGCATTCTGTAAGTGAATAAGAGAATACAAAGACAATAGATTGCTGAACTTTTTTTTTGTAGATAGTGATTACCACGCTTATATTTTTACTTTTAGTTGATATGCATTTTTGTATTGGATTTTATATATATTTTAATGTAGGTTGTGCTTATCGGGTACTTTACTTTTGTATTAAATCATTACCCGATTAAAAAATTCAAAAACAAAATTTTTCATACCCACAAAAGAATATTATTAGTCAAGTACATAGTCTCCATTGTTTTGAAGAATCGTTTTTTATCGTTCTGCCAGCCTGTTAATAACATTTCTCTAGAATCTTCTAATTTTTTTTTTTTTTTTTTTTTTTTGTTGGAAGTATGTTGTCAGTTAGTCTTCGGCAGACTGTACAGAGTCAAAATTCTTGTCATTTAAATTATTCCAGAGAGACGGGTACAAACGAAAATCCACAACAGACATGTCAGGAAAACACGGTAGATGCCAGAGAGTTTCCTATTTAAACTATTAGCTTATGGAAAGTCTGTTTTGCAACATGCGAACATTCGCTTTCGTTGCGGAAAATGAGACTTATTCCATTTGACAAAATCGACCGTTTTTCTTAAACCCAAGTTTTTCATCAAATGGCAAAAGCAGTTCAGATTTCGATTTTCAAACTCTTAGCGATCTCTTCTGTCGAAATATTTAGTGTACTTTCGATAGCAAGCGGAGCTTTTACATCGACGCCGGAGGATCGCCCGGGGCGTGGTTGATCGCTTAGCTTGAAATCACCTTGGCAGAATTTGCCAGTTTACTTTTTTTCCCCCCTCCAAAGAGATGGATCACAATCCAAATAAACCTAAATGTTTCTGTCGCAGTTCCAACGGTTAATCATTTCCGAACTTCCACAGAGAATAATAATATGACAAAAGTTAAACTTTTCGTCATACATCTTTAAGACATTCACTTTTGGGCATCATTCAACAAAATGTGACTCGCAACTGAACGATGCAACGCTTCAATAGAAAACACACCAGAAATCACCTCCAAAACAAACACCATTGCCAAGTTTTGATCATTTTATATTAACAATGAAAATTTAGCACGAACATTTACAATGAGCTGAGAGAATATTTTAAATGCATATTTTTTACATATTATATTATCTTCATATATTATGAAATGAATTAAGTTCGACAATTAATTTAATATGTTTTCTCTTTACATGTTATTTTTATAGATATAATTTTCATAGTTATCGATATTTTGATTTCTGGTGTAATATTCTCGGTAAATGGCATTAATACTGTTCAGCTGAAAATACAGTGCATTTTCTTAAATAAATCATACCTATAAATACATCGTATTAACTGAAAATGTATCAAAATAATTATCGGACTAAATTTATTTCAAAACTTGTTATTGTTTAAGTTAAGATATAATTCATGTGTCGATAGATAACTTTTATAGATACAAATATTTGAGTAAATGTTCTGTTTTTATAATAAACAGTATTAACTACATTAACTGGCCTGAATGTCCGATAGATTTCAGAGAAAATGTGTGTCTATCAGGAACCGAAGCTGTGTTCTATACGGAACCGTCATGTAGCCTGTCGTGCTATTCCAATTCAGCTACAGATGAGCGTTTGGTTAGCAAGGTTGATTTTACTGTTTTTAAACTACAATTTTTTCATGATTTCCCTTGAACGTTCATTTTGCTCGAAGCGTATCCAAATGTAAACCAATGACGTCACACACTACGAAATCGACAAGATATTTTCTTTTTATACGTTATTTCTATAGATACAAATATTTAAGTAAATGCTCTGTTTTTATAATAAACAGTATTAACTACATTCACTGGCCTGAATGTCCAATAAAATTCAGAGAAAGTGTGTGTCTTCCGACAGGAATCAAACATATATCATGGGAAATTTGTTGTTTAAAAACAGTAAATTTACTTTGAAAACCAGACGCTTCCTTTTTAAATGACATAGCACATCAGGATATATGACTGTTCCGTGTAGGATACAGTTTGCTATAAGAACAGAACATTTACTTAAATATTGGTTCTAGGAACATTCGCCGTAAAAAAAAAAGTTGCCGTAGGAAAACTCGCCTCGGGAACTCGCAATAGAGATCGCCAGCAATATAGTGTTCTTCGAAACAGGATATTAAACTAAACTACCAAGCAGGAACTGTCTGATTTACAAACATCCTGTTGCCGAGCAAAGACGATGCACAATGGAGATGTTGTTATCTTTAAACTTTGGCATATAGAATTTTTGCCGTAAGACAATTTCGCCTTAGCTTTTTAATATGCGAAGTACCTTGTTATCAAATATATATAGTTAACACAATTGTTACTTCGATTTAAACCTTGTAATACCGAAGTTATACTAACATGCACCCAAATTTGTGAAAATTAATTGCGTATTTGAAAAAAGGAAGGGACATTAGTAAAAAAAGAAAAAAATGTGATTTAGCTCGAGGTAATGCAGTAAAAATGAACAATATATATATTGATATCTGTTATGGGACCTTACCCATAATAACATAATGGACTATTCCATACATAAATAAATACTGCACCTCAAGAGGAAGCAGAGAGTCAGTGTGAAGTCTGGAGTGAAGTCCATCAGAAGTCTCCCAGTCAGTCAATCAGAGCGAGTTAGTCAGTCGAGTCAGAGGCAGTCCGAAACAGAGTCGCGTTCAGACAATTACTACTAAACCTGATTGTTCGTACTAACCCTTTCTACCTCTCTGTATATATTACTGTTTGTAATATATCTGTGTTATTCCATATCCGTGTTCGAGTTCTTCTTTATTGGTTCTACCTTGGACTATCACCGTGGTAGAAGGAACTGGACCATAACAATATCAATGCAAGACTTCAGAGGAAAATGCTTCATTACAGTCCATCGTAAAAAAAAAACATTGCTTGGAATCTGCACACATTTTAAATTAATTCTTTGTTAATTTGATATATTTTTAGTCTTTTATTTTTTAAATAAATGTTTACTTTTTAATTTATTTTGTTATGCTTGACCCGGAGAAAAAAAACATCTATATATATATATATATATATATATATATATATATATATATATATATATACTCGATAATAAGGTACTTCGCATATTAAATTGAACATTACTCTAAAAGAGACGTTCAAGATAAGGGTATCGAAAAAAATACAGCGAAATTGTCTTACGGCATAAATGTTATATGGCGAAGTATCCTACGGCGAAAAATCCTGAGTTTTCCTACGTCAAAAGTGTTTCCGGCCAATATACCGGACATGTTGAATATTTGTATGTATAAAAATCACGTATGAACAGGAAATATATTACATTATGTTTATGTTATATTATTATATTATCAATGATGCTTTTTTTGTATCTGTTGTCGTTGATTAGGCGTGGATTTAGGTCTGTTATTTGATTTTTATCGATAGAGATTTTAAAGATGTCGGTATTCAAATCAGTTCTTATTTTATGTACTGTGTCCCTCCATGACTTTGATCATGGTTCTTATCAATACCCTGTCCTTTGTAGCTCTTAATAAATATATAATTTTTCCATCACCAGTAGCAAAAAAGCATTTTACGCACAACGCAGTCTTCAGGTGCTGACTAATAATATCAGTCACAGCCTGAAAACTGCGTTGTGCATGAAATTCAGAGCTGTGCTACTGGTGAGTAAAAAATGTACAAGATGAAACCGAGGCCATCTTTTCACCGATTGGTCTTGACATGTTCATTTTATACTTACATACGAGCTAACTCTGATATTGATAACTTTTATCTATTTGTATACCATCATGCCTTGAAAGCATTCCAGTATAGAAAAGAACATTAAGACGAGTAAGAAAATATTCTCTAGTTCATATCACCTCTTGAATTATCTGTTCCAGGTTTTAAAATTATTTACCCACACAGACCTAAAGATTTTGCTAATATGATAGATTAATGATTTGGCAATTAAAATTTACACAATTCCAAAGTGCACATAGAATCCCTTTTTAAATATTTTCAGGAAAGGACTTGCGCTCATCTATATTCTATAAGTTTATATATAGTTAAGAAAATACATGAATTGTTTGATTAATTGATAATATAAATTATGATATGGTAGATAAATAGATATGTTTGAAAAGAAATTATTAAAATGAGATAGCTATACGTACATTTGTCGTCTAAATGACGCAAATATGAAAATAAAACAGACATCTCTTTTGAACAGAAATGCAGGCTAGGATGGGTAGATTGTTGTCAAAATGACGCTAAAATGAAAATAACACCGGTCTCTCATTTTAACAGATACACAGTTTGCGATCAATAAACTGTCGTCTAAATGACGCAAAACAGAATATAACACTGACATCTCATTTTAACAGATATACGTAGAATGTGATAGAAAGATAAAGATATATGAATAAAATGATCAAGATTTGTAACGGACCTTGACACTTTTCATACTCAGTTTTGTAAATTCTCTTAAGGAAAAACAATTACCTTCAAACAATATATGATTAACTGATTGGTTCGTTTTCTTCGGCTTTCTTCAAATATTTGCGTGTTATTTAAACTCAGAAAATATTTTTTAAATTGTAAGAATTTATTAAAGATAATAATGGTTCAGTAATACAAGTTTTAATAATTAACTCATATCTGGGGTAGAAGATGTACATTTGCAAGTGTATTTGTGCGTAAGCGAATATATTCAATCCAATAGGAATTAACAATTCCGAGCCATTATTCATTATACAGCCCACATGTCCAAGCTTACTGCATTTGGTATTCTCCAACGTTCCCCATCATCGTACTTACAAGGTTCGACGTTGCTTAACTTCGGTGATCGTATGCGAACAGGTGTCAAACTATATATGAATAAACACGAATGCTAACCTTGTCTACTGGCACCAAAACTCAATAAACAAGCGCGCCCAACGACGAATTTCCTTAAAGAATTTTGTATTATACGCAGGGCCGGTGCAAGATCCTCTTGCCTCCTCCCCGAATCTTTGATACGGGTGCCCTCACTGTATTACAATTTCCATCAGATAGTATTCATATAAAGTACAAATATTATGTGTAATAATAGATTATCTGCAATATAAATGGACAATTCAACTAGAAAAATGGAAAATAAGTACAATGTATCTAAATACAAATTAGAGATATCTCATAATTAATTATTCCATCTAAAATTAACAATGATTTGCGGCAATTTAAAATTGAGATTTTTCTTAAAACACATTCACTTGAACACATTCAATAATATGGGAAAATAATGAATTTTTATAAATTTATTTCGAGATTTAGCCTGAGCAAAACAAATTCACATATTCAAACGGAAAAATGACATGAAAATCCGGGATATTTTGTCATATTGTAGTCTTATAAATGTCAGTAAATCTAGCAAATACTAATATGGTAGTGAGGGTCACAAAGCACTGCCTAGGGACCTCAATCAAGTTTGACCCATTCCGGTCAGATGCTTCCGCTCTATTTATATTCATAATAATGCAAATAATAAAATCAACTAAAAATAGTAATAAAGGGCCCGGTGGAGTAATGGGTAGCGGCGAACATTGAGAAATTGAAGAGGCGAGTTCGAATTCCAGTCGAATCCATTACATTCACTTACGAGGTAATAACCTTGGAAAAGGTATGAATCTATGAGAAAAAGCAGGATAGATCTGATTCCATAAACTTGGATGGCAACTAGTCTACCGCAAAAAAATGCCAACCTACTGCGGGAAAAAAACTGTCTCGTCAGTCATGTATCGAAACATACATGATCGGCTAACCGTGTATCACGCATGGCAGATAACTGAC
>OZ010582.1:86738422-86750922 GCA_963932145.1 Acanthosepion lycidas | reverse complement strand
ATAATGACAGTTTCAGGCCTGAAAGCAATCTTCAGACAATGGCTTGAATTACGCATACTTGTGATACAGCGAAACAGTCTGTCTGTGGGTTGCTATATATATGCTTCCTGGTAATCCGTTTGAGGTCCTTTGAGAACAGGGTAATTTTAAAAACGGTGTCTCCTACTGCTATTAAAACATTACTCTTCAAATGAATTGAGCACTCCGGGCCACTGACGTTTTTCGTATAGTAAACGTTAAAATTTCCATTTCTCTCTGCCGTGCGACGATAATCTAGGGGTAGGATCTCTGACTGATATCAAATCGGTCGGGTTTCGATCAGGGCTTGAAGCAAACGGACGTCTAGCCACACTGAAGCGCTGTAATACAGCAAAACAGTCTGTCTGTGCATGACCATATATATATATATATATATATTTATATATATATATATATATATATATCCTGTATTGCGGATTTCTATTTAAACACAGTCTGCATCTTCTATTCCTATAAACATGACAAACTGTAAATATGTATCTCGACCAAATGTAAAAAAATAACCATTCTTCTTCAAATAACCTGCATTTAAATCACTATAGACTATACAGCGATTATATTAATTATCAGACATCCTTTGGAAATATTCAACTCTCGGTGACACGAATCGGCTATTGTATTTCTTCCTCAATTCACCAATTCATTTTCCTTTCCCAATTCACTGGAATCGGAAAACAGCTATTATCTTACTCAATATTATAAGTGGGTATATATATCATTATCATTTATTCAGTTAGAGCATTTTGCGCCGTTGTGTTCACCACTCCCCCTTTTGTAATTATGTTCACGGAAGATGTCTGCGTGCGAGTTAGTTTGTATAGTGTGCTATTTATGCATGTCCACATTTCTCGATCGAAATCAATGAAATTATACAGATTTGTTGCAAATATACCAAAATAGGTCAAGACTAACTTTTTAATCTCCAGCCCCCACCCCCGGGGTTTGGCAGAAAAATCGATAAAACTGAACGTGAGTAAGACTTTGCGAACACCAAGGCAAAGTTATAAGCGAACAAAATTTTTACTGGGATAGCTCATCTTACAAGGTTTATGTAGAGTGCTTGACAGTTTTACTGATACATTGGCTACACACAAAAAAATTGCAAAGAATTGAAAAAATCGTTTTGATTTTAATACTTAAAATAAAAATGAATAACATCCTCATTTTTTATCCGATTTTTTCAAACATGTCGCAAAAAATTGCCATCATGCAAGAAATAGGATAGCATAGATTTACTCCTGCTAGCTCCCCCACCAACACAACGAAAAACCAGGAAAACTGTTCAGAAAGTTTGTTTTTCGGCCATGACCTCCTGGTTTTTCATTCGATGCTTTCCAAATTTGCCGTGTAAATTACATATGACGCACAAATTGTCTTGCGTGAAGGTTTGTTTAGATTGTTTCAGTTAAGTGAACGAAATATGGAACAAACTAGGCCTAAAATCGGATTTTGTCATTTAACTTCTTCATAGGATTCCATCCTAAGTTTACATTCGAAAAAACCTTTGATTCAAAAATAGTTTGAGAAGGGTTATTGAAGCGTTACCAGGAAAAAAATTCCCGAAGATCTCATATTAACCACAGCTTTCCAGTAAACGTGTGAAGAAGAAGAGGGCGTTTGCATTTGTAGTTGAATCAAACTCTAACGCTTCATCTCTGTTTTTGTTTGATTATTAGAATTGTGAAAAATGGCATACTATTTGAAAGTTATTACGCCCAGAGGAAATTTACTGAATATCTAAAATATCGAAACAATTTTACACAGAATACCAACCATGCAAGAAGTATTTATCGATGGAATTCCTTTATTAAGAACAAGTAAAAACTCGCGAAGGACATACCAAAAAAGAGATGAGAGGGTGGTAGCTTTGTATACGAACGGATAATACATGCTAGCTGGGACGCAGGCAAATCTTTCTAGGTGGGTGCAGTTATATATTTGAAGCCTTGAACAACCGGGCAATGACATGTATTTTGGCTAGCATATATATATATATATACATATATATATATATATATATATATATATATATATATATATATATATGAAGAAATATAGTCTTAAGGTGTGCTATATTTATGGAATAAAGTGCTCAATATCAGAGATAGAGCGTGTGTAAATATAAAAGTGAACATAGAAGTCAACACTTAGAGGCGACAGTCTTTTTTCTTGCTATATGCAATCGTCAGTGGCCTGACGAGATTGCATATAGCATGAAACAGACTGTCGCCTCTAAGTGTTGACTTCTATGTTCACTTTTATATATATATATATATATATATATATATATATATATATATATATGTAAAGAAAAGAATTATTCCCAACAATTATTTTAAAATATTTTCTGTTTAGACGTTATATATATATATATATATATATATATATATATATATATATATCAAAACAGAAACGCTAGGACAACAGTGCGCGAGGTAAAATATGGAAACAGAAACAATATAAGAAAATCTAAATTCAGAGTAGTGAAGTATTGTTGTTATCCCCCAATATATATATATATATATATATATATATATATATATATATATATATATATATATATATATATATATGTGTGTGTGTGTGTGCGTGCCTGTGTTAGAATAAATATATTTCCGATACTAAGTATTATTCTTTCTGGACAGCTCTTCTTAACCTTTCCCTCTCGAGTATCAAACTTTTCTCTTCGATTTACGTTTTTTTAGACTTTCTTAGTTCCAAGATCCATTTTACTCCTTTCGCGGTCGTTACATATATACGCAAGAATTTTTACTGTTCTCAGTCTTGCATTTCCTCAGATATATTCTTACATTTCCTTTCTAATGCTTTCAGTCTCCCTCATGTTACAGTTTCTTTTTGATTTTTTTCTGATTTTTTTTCCTTCTTCCTTAAGATTTCCTTAGTAGCTGCAAGGTCTTATGGAAACGTAAAGAATTCTTTTTTTTTATTTACATTTATAAAATAAACTGTGTAAATAACCAATGAACAAGTGGTTTCGAAAAAGTTGAACAACTATTGTTGAAGTTTTGAACAATAAAAAAAATGAAATAAAAGTGTTCTTTCAATCTTGCAGGTAACATAAAAGAGGGTTTGTAGTTCGCGTGTCTTTCTTGACTGGATATGTTTCTTCAGCCGTTGTCTTTCGACTTTTATCTGCCGGGCCCGCCAGATTAGTTCTTTCATACGTTCACTGAAGCCACCATTTTTATCCACCCATGCGAATTTGATGTCAAGCTTCTGGTGTCTTGTTTTTGTCAGGCGACCTGGCTTAGAAATTTTTTCCAGCCTTTAAGACTTTTTTAATAAAAGATGAACGAAGTAAATTCGTACATTGTTACTCTGTGTGTGCGAGAGTTTGTGACATACTGATATTTATCTTACATCTAACACATTTATCTAAGTCAGTCTTTTTTGTCGGGAGTGTCTGTCTAGGGTAACAATAATTTATTTTGACATTTTTGCTAACGAAATTGATACATTGTTTGGTAAACAGTAGGTCGCACGAAACCTGAAATGAAACACTAACAAACGAATATAGGAAACAAACATATTCTGCTGAATCAGAATAAATAGCATATCTAGCGAGGAGCTGTAACCGGACGCATCGATTTTATGGTCATGATAAATAAACACTAGTTATTGGATTATGACGTATGTCACATAGATTTATTTAAACGCATTTTCTTATTTTAGATAAACGATATTCAAGAAATGCTTGTGTAATACTATTTGTCGTTGCCGCAGTAAAAAGGAAGAAACTTTTGTTAAAACATAAGAAAGTGTTATGTGTTGAGAGACATTGAAACGAGAAGGGTTAATACCAAAAACTTGTGGGAAGAATTGAGGATTTAATTCACACATAAACGACTTGAATTGCGTGTAGAGCAGTTTAAACAACGGAAATGTAACCCAGACTTGGGTGGAAATGCTGATTTACACACAGCTGCAAATGCAAGCTGTAAACGAAAATTTCATTTTTCGTAAACATTGGATTTGGAGCTGGTCGAATGTTGAGTTGAAATACCAGGAGGGTGTGGATAAACCACCCACGCTCACTGAGGAGATTTAGTGAGAGGTAATAATATGAGGGAGTAGAAGAAGGGAATTCCCCAAAATTATCGAATTCTCTTACTTCGCCAGTCCATGAATACGAATGCATGAACGGAATTCAGCAGACGAGTCGAAGAAGAGAGACGAGTCGGAGCAGAAGAGACAGAGGCTAAAGAGAGAAGAGAGTCCCACGTGATTATCTGCGGACGAAAACCTCCGACTTCAGCCTTGTACCAAACTTTACCAACAACAGAAAACCTGATTTATGCCAGGTCGACGATAGTATCACTTACCATTTAGATGCGGGCTGGCTGATAATTAATTGCATGCGAACTCTGATATAACCAATTATTGTACGGAGGACTGATATAAAAACAGAATTTACTTTTTGTTCAATTTATTCGTGTTGTTTTTTTCTCTATACGTCATCGCCCTCCTTGGACCAGCCCAACACGAAGATACCGGCGACGATTCGATCGTCGTTGCCTTATGATCAAACTTAAATCACAACGTGGGATAGGTTTAGCTCTGGATTGAAAAGCTCACTTCAGCGACAAGCCGCAATGTTGGAAGTCTTGGACGACCGGCTAGGGTTTTGCTCGAGTCCACTTGTAATTTCCATATTTTTTTAAAATTTGTACAATGTTAAGTCTCTGCTTAAGCGAATATTGTGAAGCGGAAGATTTTTTTTTTCTTGAATAAGTGCTCGAAAATAAATGTTTTAGTTATGATTTTCTCTAACAAATTCATTCAAATGTATTTTTGCATGACTCTGGAGCTAAAATATTGTGGTCTTATGCCTGACAAAACTAAGCTGACTTACTGCAAATTAAATAAATATACATATTCTACCAGTCACGTTATTTTAATTATTTTTCAATGAACATTGCATTAGAATATAACGAGAATATTGATTTTTCCAGATACAAGTCTTAATATTTAACCCATAGCTTGGATAAATTTTGATTACTTCCCAGGTATTTGCACGTAAGTGAATGTGACCAAAATGTTTTAAGATAAATATTTTATTAAATTTCAAACGACCGGAAATCTACCAGTTTAGTGAATGAATGCTGAAGATTATTATGATTCAAATTAATATATTCATTATTGTGGCTATGAGTCAATACTGAACACTTGAATGACAATAGCATTGGTAATTTTAGCCATTTCCTTATAAGGAAACATCTGGCATTTACTGACAGAGAAGCTTGTACGTCTGTTGCATGAAATTTATAAAATCTTTCCTTTAAAAGTATTTTTCAGGGAAATATATATGTCAAGTCAAGAACTGATGAGTTATTCTAAACCAAGAATTGGAGGACATGAAGTTGAACAGAGGTGTTGTTTCCCCAACACCACAAATTGCTACACAACCAAAGCATTAACCTGGAACCACGACTCGTATTCGAAATAGCCTCGCCAGATCAAAATTTTCGTATGGATGTCATTCATGGCAGCAACACTGTGTAGAAATATCTAAACAGCCGGCTGAACGTAAAAGCTTTTTCAGTTCGAGGGTTAAAATTAAAATGGGTTTGAACGACTGAAGCCTATGGTTGTTGATGGAGACTACAGTTCTTCGAACCTTATGAACGGGTGCTAAAGAATCACTAAGAACTGTGCAAATAACAGAAGTTACATTTCTTGAAATCTTTCAACTGTTAAAATAGATACCACATCTAAATTAGAGAGGAAATAATTACAGTCAAGATGTTGATATTGCAAACTACTTGAAATAAATTGTTAGGAAGGAAAAGATCATCGATAATAAAAAGAGTAATAACAGCTATTGGGCTTAAGAAAAGTATTTTTCTGAAAAATTATTTGAATTATTTTGAATTTCGACTGACATTGATACAAACCACCCGGGCAATAAATACCGAATATTTCTTTGTAAAGAAACAGTTTATGTTTCCATTATGATCTAAGTTTGCATATTCTGGTTTAGTCATATTCTCGGAAATTTAAATGGAATATTTTATTCAATCCCGGAAAGTAAATATTTCTTATTTTGTTTTCTATTCTTAAAGAATCTTTTCTTTTATATATGATAAGACACAGCCGTTTTTTTTTTTTTTTTTTTTTTTTTTTTTTTTCATCGTTGCGTCGGTTTTGCGCATCTTCATCTGATCAAATGTACAAGATTTTTTCGTAACTATCGGACACTGGGATTGATCAGGGCAACATTTTAACCAATACTTTCGTAAAGTCGGCCATATATCCGAGAGTGTTCGAATAGCATAGCTTAAGAGGTCTGACTAAATGTATCGGAAAGGTTGCTATGGTAACGGAGCTAAAGAACGCAAAGTGAAGACGCTTGACAAAGATTGACCTTGAACTTTGTCGCGCATACAGATTAAGTTATAACGTTCTCTCTCACATCTGTTGCTTATAGTAATGCTTTCAAAGACATTATATAGAGTATGGTCGACTTGACACACCACAGAGTTCCCATCAGTGACCGGGGTTTTTGCAGCAACTTTTGGCCAAGCACAGAATTCACCCACCAGGCCCGACAATCACCCTATTCTTCATATCCCGCTGCTTACGACGTTTTCCTCTTCAAAAACCAAATTTCACTGGAAAAAGCCAAGATTTCAAGACGTTCAGGAAGTTCAGCAGAATGCAACGAGGCAGTTGCTCGCTATCTTCAAAAGACGACTTCCCGGGATGCTTCCAGGAAAGAAAACGACGCTGGGTAAAATGTGTTGTATCAGAATGGGTCTACAACGAAGTGGGGAATTGGTATGTTTTGTACTTTTCTTTTTATACCACGAACCCCGATGTGCTCAGAACTCGTATAGCAATAAAAAAAAATATATATATATCTTGAAAAAACTTCCAGCGAAAAGAGTGAGACTATATTGAAAAAATGCTTATGTAAATTTCGTATTTTTCCCTCATTCACGTGAAACGAAAATGTCCGCAATTTTATTCTTGGAAAAATAGAACGCGACAAATTTTGCAGATGCAATTGCTAATTCTTTATTTAGATAGATTTCATCGAACTGTGACGCCATTTCACACGTTTATGAGTTTATCGCAATATAGAGATATGGAACCCAGTTGCACAATAAAATTTGACGATAAGAAAGTTAATAATTCTGCTTTAGGGTTACACGCCAATAAGGGAGATCACGTATGAAGAAAAATTTGGTAATATCATTGGTTTGTGTTATTTATGTCCACCAAGAGAAATGCGTATACTATAGCATGAGAACAACACGCCTGTTTATATATATATATATATATATATATATATATATATATATATATATATTCACAAAAAGTTGAAAAAAGCCTTTCTTTGACAAAGAGCTTACAAAAAATGATCCATTCGTGTTCGGTTTCTATATTTTGCTAAGCCGCATGTATAGATAAATGCCTATTATTTACAGAAGAACGCCACCTCATCAACGGTGGAGCGAGTTGAACGACCATGTGTAGATCAGGCAATTTTATCACAAAACTAACATTAGTAAGCTGCATAGCTGTCAGGAAGGACATCCACATAATCGCTAGTCTACTGCCGCCAGTCATGGGATCTTACATAACTAACAATATATATATATATATATATATATATATATATATATATATATATATATATATATATATATATATATAGTTAAACCTAGACAGCCAGATACTGCCTGGCTCTCTAGGTTTAACTAGGTCTGCTCTACTCATTGTATTGAGCTCATTTTTTAGTTTTTAGGAGTACTCGCATCGGGTTTTGTTCTGTTTTTTTCTTTGGGCCTTGGACTTGCATGGTGGACGATTATTTTCGGCTAACGTACATATTCTTGGTTATTTCTTTTTTTATACCTTTTTTCCCTTCGATGTTGACTTGTTTCTTTGCAAATCAAGACACCGAGGGTTTTCCGAACGAGTATAGCTTCTTATACTTATAAGATTTCTATTAATAATAGTAATAATAATAATAATAATAATAACAATAATATATATATATATATATATATATATATATATATATATATATATATATATATATATTGTAATTCACACACAGTTTCATTGTATCACACCTCATCAGTGTGGCTAGCCATGCGATTGCTCCAAGATTTGACATCAGTCGGAGATTCTCACCCTTAGGCTATCAGCATACACGACGGAGAAAGGTAATTTTCAACGCATTATATACGATATATAAGCATTAACGACTAACAGAGTACTCAATTCATAGCGAAGAGCTTTTAGCGTTAATTAGTAGCAGCCGACAAATTCCCTTTCTTTCCGGTCTAAATGTCGTGAATATGGCAACAAAAATGAGGACAACTGTCCGAACAATGTACATAGTATAAACAATTACAATGCCTCGTGTCAAATATATATATATATATATATATATATATATATATATATATATATATATATATATATAACGTTGTTTTGTCAATTATCTAACTTTATGCTTATATAGAAAAACAATATGTCAGTTTTTATTACGGATATCTATGTGTTTACAATATACTCACTATGAAGCACACTGGGAAATAGCTAGTGTTCCAAAAGTTCTTACGTATCTCCGCGCATTGAATTAAAATTCAAACAATCAAATATCAAGAAAATATGGTAGAAAGCTTTGTGGAGAGTTAGCTTTTCTTTTGTATTCGACGGTTTATCGTCTAGATACTTACAAGTAATGATGTAATGGGAACATGAGGCTGGAAATGTAAAAACGTTTAACGGATCATAGAACGATAAAAGAAATAGTAAAAAAAAAAAAAGAAATGATGTTTGCGTTAAGAGTGGCAAAAAATCTAGAGAGAAAGTTAAAACGCTAAGACGCGAGACAAGTAGATTGGCCCGCAAGAACATATTTGCAGAATCCGGTGTTTCGAAAGTAAATAAATAGTGCATAGGGATTACTGAGAACATTTGTGAATGACATGAAAGCAACCAAAATGTCACTTTAAAATAAACAAGACAAAGAGACCTGTGTACGATGTACAAAGCAATACAAGAATCAGTATGCTAGCAAGAATTGCCATCTGTAATACAATAACAGGATTTATTGATTTTGAAGGGCATGATTTTGAATGTGGGCCTGCCCTAACTATGAAAAAAAAGAGGTTAGAATTGATTCAAACTACATGGTTTCAATTCCATCAATTTCCTTTGTCTTCAAGTTTAATATCAATTTACTACGTATCGCCTTGAGCACCTCGGCGCAGTGTAATGGCTAGCAATCTTGTCTTGGTATGTCAGTTACCATTAAAGAGTGAGTTCGATCCTCACTGGATGCCCCATGCGTTCGGCCTTGTGCCATATCTAAGCTACGCTTGGAAAATCTGTACTACGTATCGCCTTAATAACCTGTAACAGAAAATTTGTGGTTCATGAATTTTTGAGAAATTAAGGTTTTATTTTACTATTACGGCCGTCTCATCCCCGACTGTTATTTAATGCTGGCCAATGACGGTGTAGTAAGGTCGAAACAGATCATGCATTTTAAGGGGGATGATATAATAAAGAAATAAATGTATATATTGAGTACCCATTCACTTCTCTTGAGCGCAGACTACCTTGTCATTTTTCAAGAATTGGTGCTATTCTCATGTATTAATCCCTCACGAAAGTATAACTTTATAATCAATTTTACAGTATAAGAGTAAATAAAAAAAAATGAAATTCATTCTGGTACAAAATGAAGAAAAAAAAACATATTAAACGAGATATTTAGGAATTAGAAAGCACTATTGGACAGGTTAACACATTTAATATATCGCATATTAGGCGAGGTAATATCATGACCTCTATGATGTATTTTATAAAATATTTAATGGCATAATAGAAATGGCCAGGGGTGTATATAAACTCAAGCATATGGAGGGGTAGATCTCAGCCTTCATGATAAGTTTTTAAAAGTATGCTTTATATTTGTTGAGATTTATATATCTGTAAATAGATAATATATGTTAACAACACATCTGATATTTTCAGTACTTTTGCAAAAATCTGCTCGCCTTTAAACTAATTCATCCAGAAATTCATACCTTGAGGTCCTCAAGGAAACATGGCACAGTGGATAAAGGCGTTGGTTAGATCCAGTGACAGGACCCAAAGGGTGTGAGTTCAATACCCGGTTAAGGCAGTGGAGAACTTTCAGAGGGAAATTATCAGGAGATAACTGATAACTGACATACATCAAACGTGGAACTAGAACAGTCTACCCCAGTGAAGGAAATAAAAAGTTCAGTTCGAAATTCCAACCACCGGAGCATACAACGAATTTGTGATAAATATGGCGACAATGATGAGGACAATAGTCCGAATAATGTGAATAAATCCTTTAAACTAATTAAAACAACTTACATACTTTTCTGATATCAATCATCCTTAATGATCGTCTAAAAAATATAACATTTTATAAGGACGAAACCCATCCTAACACGTCGGAGAATAAATTTACAAGTAAGGAAAATATGTTTGTTATTTATGGAAGGATTTACAAACATTTAGGTCCAGGAAAAACGAACGAATGAGTCGGGGAATGAACTAGAATTTTTCAGGCTGCTCGCTAATGATAGTTGTTTGACTATTACAAATAAGTCATAAGCCTGATTCTTGTGTGCTCCCATAAAAAAATTCACGTCAACCCAACAAAGAGATGAAATCAACTAATTAAACTATTTGTCTATAGCTATTTTAATTGGTTTAATACATATCCACATATTTATGCTGCTTGTACTCTTCATTTCATGGCTATTTCTGTTGTGTATATTTTTATCAACCCAGTATCCTAGATAAGCTTCAAAGTTGACGTAAAAGAGGCGATCTGAAAAGGACTATATACCAGCCTCAGAATCGATTGTGTTCAGTGTCTGACATCCCTTCCCCCAATGTTCGGCGTGAACTGCACGCTTCATGTCGTAGCTGACATGACCATTGCAATGAGTGAAAGAAGTACGTCTTAAAGGTGTAAAATATTTGCCCAGGTTTAGGTCAGAGCTGTGCAGAATAGAAATATTTCATCAACAATCTTCCAAGGTTAAGCCCAAGCCGGGAACTTGATACCATTTGCCTTTCCGGAGGTTGACTGGCCCAGAGATACATTTCTCTATGCTTGTTTATGCGGAGATGGTAAGATTTTCGCAGGATTATTTCATTCCGAAGACAATATATGGTAACCAACAAAAAAATAATATATATATATATATATATATATATATATATATATATATATATATATATATATATATATATATATATATATATATATATATAAACAGTATTATTTAGTCTTGAGAGTTTCTGTAGTAAGATTGTTAGAAAATATAATGGACTCCTCTTTTGCCGGAGTCCATAAGCCATAGCACCCCCGAGTGTTTTGTTAACTCAAACCCTCTTCTACCTACCGTGTTCCTTCATGGCATGTAAGATCATGTAGCTCTTTGTAATGGCCGTCTTTACACCATATTCCCTAGTTCTGCTCTTCATTTACACAATTTTGTTACGTATATTAGTCGATGCTTTCCTCAATCCGTTTCTCTTTCCATATGTTAACCCCCACGTATGGCCGATACATTGAAATACCGGTTCTCGTACGATCAACGAAGTTAAGCAAGCTCAAGCTTGGCCAGTACTTAGATTGGTGAACACTTAGAAATACTACGTGCTGTATGTTTGGAAGTGCGTGTTTGCAATGGATAACGCTTTGTGAGTTTAAATACATATTTTCGAATTGTTTGCACATTAAGATATACAAAAAACAGCATAGTTTTGGGGCAGCTGATTTACCTGTATATTTGCTTTTATCCTGCAATAGTTCTTCAGATTCTTACTATTAATGTAATGAATCTTTAGCAAACTTCGATTTAATATATGAATCTGAACTATTTTTATCCAGGTATATTTCGACATATTTTGGCCAGGAAATGCTATGATTCCAGGGTATGTACTTATTTAAATCATTCCATTCTAATCAATGCAATAATGCCGCTAAAACACAAGGGGTGGTTACTGACTGTAAAAGAAAAACCAAGATAAATATTACTAAGGATCGAGAGCAATAAAAGGAAGTAGATAAAGATTGCATTTAAATTTTTGAAGATCAAAGCTGGTTGGAAAGGATGATGTCGGAAGAGAGTTTCACAGGTGGGCATTGCGAGAAAAAGCTGTTAGCAAAAAACTCACGGTTATATCTAGCCTGCCCAAATGTAAAATGACGAGAACTTGTTGACAATCTACTAATGCACTAAAATTCATACAGTGTAGAAACCATTGATCAAGTTCATCAGAACAATTAACATTCATAGAAAAAGCACAGGGTAGCGACATGACGGCGGTGGGAAGGTGACTAAAGCTTGGATGTCTGATTAGAACCAATAACCTTACAGATTCTTTGGATTGTATCAAGAATCTCTAAAAATATATTGTATAAA
>OZ010582.1:86713422-86725922 GCA_963932145.1 Acanthosepion lycidas | reverse complement strand
ACTGAAAGCACAATTTGCATTAATATTCTCGGCCTACGCATATTTTTCTAGAGAAGTTATACAGTGTACGGCAGACATTTCTCCCACATAATGGTACGGCATTCGTGGCAATGGTGTTTTCATCTAGCTAATCTCTTGTAATTCTGTCAGGTGTGTTTCTGCTGCACTCTGTAAAACTGCGTTCATAATAGCGACCATTAGTGTATAATTCTCCAGTTTCAACACCTAAATCTCCATCAGCAAGAGAATGGCATTATTAAAGCCTCAAAGTTCGCCAAATCCTCATGTGTAAACAATAGTATCGACATTAATTCGCTTACTTGCCTCAAAGATAAACTTCCGTCGGGAAAACAGTCGCTCGCTTATTCTTGTCACATAAAGAAATCTGGTGGTATTCGAAGGTAACTTCAAGTTCAAAACTTGAATAAGTTATGATACAAAGTGTTAACAAGATTCCCTAATTATGGTTTACAAAGATGCCAAAGAACATAATCTTGTTTTTATTTCAGAGTTTAGTATCCTTACGCGGTATCTCTTCATTGTTTCCAATTTATTTTTCTCCACAAAATCATTTGTTTCTCGATGTAACTCTTGCAACTCTACAATGTCATAATATTAAATGATTTTAGAAAAATCGCCCTTACGTTATATACCATTCCAGTCGAATCCATTACATTCACTTACATGTTAATATCCTTGGGAAAGGTAAGAATCCTCTTCTTCCCCCTCCCTCATTTATGGGTAAATAGCAGGACAGACCGGTTTCTATAGCCTTGGGTGGCAACTAAGCAACCGCAGAAAGTAATAGCAACCTACTGCGGGAAAAAATCTTCCTCGTCAGTCATGATACATGATCGCCTAACTGTGTATCACGTATGGCACATAAGTGATGGCTGACTGAATTTCATCACAGGGACAAACCTGTTTCACTACAACTTCTTGACGTTTGTTGATTAAAATAATTTTCAACCTCACTCTTGTCTCTCTCCTGCCATCCATTTGCATTAACGTTTAAACTATTTTACTTGATGTTACTCCGTAAGTACAATCAATATCTCATGTGTGTTAAATTCGCCGAACCCTTTTCCTTATTCTATCAAGAAATTTCAACTGTTCCTTTCTGATTATATAGTTAAATTTCCTTGTCTCCATTTTCCTTATGTTCAATACTTGGTATTCGCCGCATCCTTTTGTAGAACATACCTAAGTTTATTCTTCATCTTTGAGAAAAGTTTCCAGCATTCACTGTCCTAGAGATTAACTATCGTATAACAGCTTATACATTTTTTTTATTCTAATTACTTTTTTTATGTCGTAATAATTTGTTTTCCTTCAAGGAAAGCGAGAAGAATGGACTAATTATAAACTACAATAAGACAATACATGGTTAAAAGCAAAAGGATGAGACCAGTGTGCAAATTACAAATCTTGGATAATGGAATACACAGGTACAAAAATGTAAGTATCTGCAAAGTGCTGTAACAGAGAACGGTAAGATAACACTGAGATCTGAAGACGTGTTAGTATGGCCAAAGATGCATTCCAAAAGCTAATCAGAATATTAAAAGACAGGATACTTTTATTTTTTTAATAAAGAAACGTATATTCAATTGTTACATGAAATCTGTCCTCCTCCATGGCAGCAAATACTGGACAACTCCTCAAAGATAAAGAAGAGACTCGAGGCAACAGAAAGATGGTTCTACAGAAGAATCCTGAGGATGCCATGTGCTGAACATACGATCAATGACGAGATTTTTGAGCGAATGGAAACAAAGAGGAAACATATACTTAACATCAGGAAGGAGCAGTTGAACTTTCCGGGCTACTTAATAAGGAATTTGAACTTGGAAAATCTGATACTTACAGAATGGAAACGAGGAAAGCAAATCGTGACATAATGGACTTGAGCAAGTGGATTTCATAGTAAGTTTTGGGGAAATTGCAAACAGACAAAAAACCTATTAAGCGCTACAAGTGCCAGGAAGATGTGGTGGGCCATGATCTCATATGTTCTCAAGGGACACAGCACGTAAAAGAAAATGAATCTAGAGAGATTTATCGATAGTAATACGAAAAAAACAACACTTTTGTTGCGAATTATGTTTCCGTGGAAATTTCAAATTATTTTATATAAGAGAAATCAATATGTTAGTCATTATTTTAAACATTATATATGTAAGTTAGAAAATAATTCATTCCTTGTTACTGGACTTAATTCAGTGTTTAATTATCGTCGACTGAATGTTATCCAGGGAAAATTTCAGATCAGAATTCACCCAATGGAAAACTTACTAAGCCATCTAGAGTTTCTGCTAACCTGAAACCCCACAAGGCATTTGAACCTGATGTTATCACTATAATAGTCCTTATGAAGAGTGCTACTGAAGTGTCTACCGTTCTCTCTAAACTTTATAATAAATGGCTCACTTCCACTTGCTTTCCTGCTTATTGGAAATCCTCATCAGTTTTTAAGAACTTAGGTGAATCGTCCGACCCTTCCAACTATCGGTTGGCCTTCTACATATTTTGATAAATTACTAGATGCTGACTTGGTTAAGCATCTCATATCGCTGGGTCTTAAGACAAACAATATGGCTTTCATTTCTCTAGGTAAACTGCTGATACCTTGACAAAATAGCTTAAAATTATAGCTTTAGCGAAGCACTGTGTAGCTCGAGCTGCTGCTTTGGACATCTGGAAAGCGTTCGAAATGGTTTGACATACAGGTCTTCTTCACAATTTCAGAAGTTACGTCGTCTTCGGATAAATGTTTCACCTGACTCAGTTTTATCAAATCGCGAAATGAAATTTATCCTGAATGGCCACTCTTCTAGATCCTTTGTACTAACGCAGGTGTCCCCCAAGGCTCTATCCGAGGCCCTACTTTTAAATATTCATTAATGATCTTCCCGATGGCATCAGATCTCGATTTTTATATATACTGATAAAACAACACTTTGCTACTGTCTTGATAGTCAAACTGATCAGTTCGATGGGATCAAATTGTCAGCTGATATCATCGACGGCCTTCAGTCTGTTGTTAACTAGGTCAAAGGATTGCTTCTTTCCCAAAATAACTAATCTGTTCAATTATCTGAGAGAGACACATTTACGCTTTCCATCAGCATGGTTAACAGTAACCGCCAGGTGTGTGACTCGTTGCGCTTTCTTGGGAAATGAGGCTGACATGAGGTGTGAAAGCTATACTGAATCCATTGCTAGGTAAGCTGCTAGCAAATTTCGTTCATTGTGTCGTTTAAGACAATTTTTCTCCCCAGAATCTATTTTACATATCTTTCTTTCATACTTAGAATATTACTGCCACATATCGGCCGGTGCTGCTGCTATATATTTAGATAAATTCCAAAGAAAAATTAGCAATATTATTGGACCAGACATAGTGTCTCAGCTTCAGTCACTTTCCCACCGCCGTAAAATTGCCTCCTTGCCGTATCTAAAAATACTCTCGTATTAAATGTTTGGGTAAGCCCTTCCTTATGGTACATAATTATTGTTTTATTCCTCTCCCACATAGTGAATTTTACATATGGGAATAAAATAGGTTTTTCATAGAGACAATGAGGTATTATGGTGAATGTAGTAAGAATGGTAATTAAGAATGCATTGTTTTGGTGTTAGGAATGTTGGGGTACGTTTGGGTCAGTGTGATATGTTTGGGTAAGTTTAATGTTAAAACAGAAGAAGACCATCTTTTTACCTCATTTTGGCCTTGTGCCACATTTTCTGTATTTCAACAGAAATAAATTTCGCTCTTCCATATGGTACCTAGATTGTGAATTTAACCGCAGTAACAGACTGGCAGAAAGTTCTCACCAATTTACAGTCGAGTTGGCTAGATATAATCGTAAGTTCTATACTAAGAGTTTCTTTTCTCGCATCTAGTTTTTACACATCCAGTAACAACTCTTGTCTTAGTGGCTTTACTGCCTTGCTTGCAGTAAAATCGATTGCAAAAATCTATTACACTTACTAATATTTCTTCCCTTGCCTAGCAAGCTTGATTTTTTTTTCTGCGTAAATTTCATCGACGCTTTAATAAATTCGGCGATCCGAGATCAAATTCTGAAAATGGTGTTCAACCTTGCACAAATGCACTTTGAAAAATCACGAATTTGTCTCTTCTCTTTCCTCTTGTTCTCGATTAAATAGTAGGTCAAGATATGCAGATAATACTGTGTTGATGGCTGACAAGGACAAAACTACAGCTTACCCTAGACATGGTAGTTAGAAAAAAAGGTCTAACCTTCAATGACAAGAAGACAAAATATAGTCAACAGCAAGAACAAAAAAAAAACAAAAAAAACAACTCGATGCGATTTATAATTTGGAGATATCAACATAAATCAACTACACATGTTTAAAAATCTGGGAAGGATAGAAAATGCGACACCGAAATACGAACACATTTAGATTAAACAAAAAGAGATATTTTAAAAACTAAGCAAAGTATTAAGAAAGTGAGAAAAAAAAACAGCAAAAAAAAAAAAAACATCGTTAGCAATCCAGCACTCTTTTGTTTTATGTGATATCCATTCTTTTATACAGCAGTGAATTCTGGCCTATCTTCCCATGAATGGGGTAAATTCTGGAGGCAACGGAAATACGCTTCTACAGAAGGATACTGAAAATTCTATTAAAAAATAAATTTCAGAGATTAGGTGAAGACTAGATGTACAGATTTGAAGTAGAATTTCGTCGGAACTTGAAACCCTATCGTAAGCAGAGACCAAGGAGGAAACTTCTATTCCTGTTCCAAAAATCGAGGAGCAGCGTGAACTGGACGATAGACAAATCGATTGTATTCTTGTTAATTTCGACAAAACATCAGAATATCTAAATTCTTTTTTTCTATTATTTTCGTAATTTCCATAAATCTAATTTGGGGGATTTCTTGAAGTTTTATTCCTTCGTTTGATCTAATAGAATCTATTTAGTCAATGGGAATTTTTTGTTTCCGAGGAACGCAAGAAAATGGTTTTAGTAGTTAGTAATTACAATATACTCGAACACATTATTAATCTTATTATTTCGTATAATACAATTAATTTTGTAACATAATGTCGATTATAACAACGAGAATATTGGATTAAATTATTATTGATAATTTTATTACGTTTCGTTGAAGCGCTCAAATTCTTAGATATTACGATATAATATTGCTATATTTGGATTAACCGCACTGTGTCAGTAAACGCTAGGAAACACAATGGTTTTCAATATGAAAATAACTAACTGGGTTCGATTTAAAGATGGAACTATTTATACAGCGTTTATGCTAATACCATTGCCGAGATTGTAAGTTAGAACTCGCTTTTAGATCTGTTACGTCGCCGGTAATATTAAACGTGCCATTTTAAACGGAATTTCAAGATGATAGTCGTTTTGTGCATGTGAATAAACTACAGAAATCGGGAGATTAAAAGGTTTGAGACCGTGGGGCCACTTCTTAATTGGTTTTGTTCCCTAACGAAACTAAATACGGATGATTCGACTCTGTGGATTTAGAATGGCGATTCCTTTGTATAAAGATCTAAACTGGGGTAACAAAAGAAGCTCATCTGAACATTTGCCATTGAAATTGTGATACTGCTAGTGTTCCAAAGTCGCGTCTGTAGAGGGGGGGGATGTCAATTAGAACATTAAATATCCCCCACTACAGGACCACCTCAATGATTCTGCAATCTATGAAAGGCTGGGAAATAGGGTTTAAGCAGTTCCAGTCTTGACATGCTAGCAATTTCCCATTTCTTATCCAATCTGTCTCTTGTAATGTTAGAAGCCTAACTTATTTCAGATGTTCTCTGGAGGAGGCGTCGGAACCCCCGGGTAACATCCGGCCCGCGATGATTTTTCTATGCTCGCCAACGTAACACGAGGGCAATAATTATCTAATTTATTTGTGGAGAAAGTGGCAGAAAAATATTAGTTGATGTTAATCGACTTACAATGGCACGAATTTTTAAAAATGAAAAATTAATTCCGAATTAATACCTAATTCAAAATGAGATCGCCTGTGTTTGCTCACGAGCGATCTATGTTCAAACGCAAGTATCGTCAGCACCACTTTATTCCTATATAACAAGTTCAAATATACGTACCAGTATGTACAAATGATGGCACCCAGTTTTATATGATATACCAAACACATGCAGCAGAGTCAAAAAAAAAAACAAAAAAAAAAAAACAGCGTTTATGTAACGGGACACGAATACATTCAGTTCGTCTTTTTCCATATATCTACATGTGATTCCCAAGTCCCTTTGGCTGACTTTGCTTTTTGACTTACAAAACAAACGCTTTTGAAATATGATGGTCATACTTCATTACTGCTCCCGTTCATGTTTATGAAATCTCCAATCTGTCAAGTAAATCTGAGATGAGGTATTATTTACATTATTCGGACTATTGTTCTCATCTTTGTCGCCATATTTATTACAACGTTTCGGCCGTTGTACGCTCCGGCCTTCTTCAGGTGGTTGGAATGTCGAACTGAACCCTTCACTTCGCTCGCTGTTCTAGTGCCACGTGTCATGTTTTAATGGATGTCAGTTATCTCCTGTTAATTCCACTCTCCAAGTTCTCCACTACCTTAGCCGAGTATTGAACTCACACCCTTTGGAACTTGTCACTGGATCTAACTAACGCCTTTATCCACTGTGCCAATTGTCCTTGAGGAGAATGAGATAGAGTACACAGAGTCTTTAGTCATGTTCTCCTCTAGGGGGGGGGGTTAATCAGGAGAGATATGTGCGAAGTGTCGTTTGAAAGTTTTCCTGTTGTTATATTGACCGCAGATCCTTTGCATTTTCTCAGATAACCCCTTCACATAAGGCAGGCAGACTGTTTTCTGAGTTTTGTTGTCCTCTTGTACCCACCTATCCCAATTTTGGTGGGCTACTGTCATCTACCCAGGGTAGTTGTTACGTTGTAGGGTACTACTTATACTGACCAATTCTTTACCTAACATCTCTGGGTCGCCACGTATGACTTTTATTCGGTGTTTTAAGCAGCTGACGATCCCTTTCTTTACATTGTATGGATGGTGGGAGGTACTGTTTTTGGCACTGAACGAGCTCTTCTCTGTGGCACGTCTTAATTTACTAAAACAAAACATGTCTGTTAACACCACCAATAAAATAAGATCAGGAGTCATAACTTGTCTACTATTCAGACATTATTATTAGAGTAGCAGCTGTAGTAGTAGTAGTATTAGTAGTAGTATTAGTAGTAGCATTAATATTAAGAGAAGAGCGCGATTTAAGAAAAGAAAAAGCAGTGTTTGACAATGTTAAACAATATTTCAACAGTATGTCTGTCTTCAAGTTAGATTTTTTTACTTGAAAAAAGAAAATATTTTTTGTATATAACTGGAAGATATAATATATTGTAGAAATATGTTTTAACATTGACAAACACTGTTTTTTTTTTTCTTTTCGGAAATCGCGCTCTAAGTAGAGAAAAATATTAGAAGATGTACGTCAATCATTTTGTTTATTAGTATTATTATTACTATTACTATTATTAGTATGAGTATTATTAGTATTGTTAGTATTAGTAACATTATTAGTAGCAATATTATTGATATTATTAGTAATAGTGTATTATTAGTAGTAGTAGTTATTCTTAGTAGGGCTGTTATTAATGTCATTAATACTAGTAATGTAATTAGTGTTATTATTATTAGTAATGTTAGTAGTATTAGGGTTATTAGCATTATAATTATTATTATTAGTAGTAGTAATGCTACTATTATTAGTAGTAGTATTATGGGCGCGTGGCCGTGTGGTTAGAACGTTCACATTCTGACCTTGAGACACGGGTTCGAATCTCACAATGCTCGATTTGCCAGAAAGGAGACTGGAGGGGTCGATCCCAGCGTGACACACCTTTGCAAAGTGCCTGAAAACCATACCACAGGTTGACGCGAGCTTTGTGAGTTGAAATTGCGTCTACGGACCCTTGGGTGCCGTCGATTGCTGTACCAGCCTTGTTCAAATTGTTGATCACGCTAGATAACGCGCTCTTTCCCAGAAACTGTAGCTAGAGTCTGCTCAGCATAGTTGCACTATAAACCACAGATGGGCTTTGTGAATGAGCCTGAACAAGCGTCTGCAATAGGGATTGGTTAGCCGGCCTAGTAGACGGGTATCCTCGAATAAGATTGGCCAGCTATACATAGTAGTATTAATATTAGTAATTTTATTATTATTAGTAGTAGTAGTATTCGTATTGCTAGTAGTAGTATTCGTAGATTTGCTGGTAGTAATATTATTACTGTTATTACGATGAATAAATATCACCACCATGATGGGGATGTGAATGAGTAAAAGGTTTTTCAGTCCGTGTTATAGTAGCCTTATGCAGATACAATAAAATGCCCTGTCAATATTCTGAATAATTGAGTTCATTTCAAAAGGAATTATCGATCGCTGCTGTGTTTGTATTGCGACGTTGTTTTAAAAGGGGGAAGAATGAGAAAAAAAGAAAACATTTTCAAAAGTTTAATGCAATTGTAGAATGGTCTTGGGCAAAAATTAGGTTTCGGCGGAAAAAATAATCTGACATCACTGACAAAAAGTCATAATTACATTAATAAAACTGAGAATGGATGATGTTGATGATGATTACAAACTAAAAAAGTGATTAAACTAATTTCGAAGCAGATTAAATAATAATAATGATGACGACACAGTACCAATGAAAACTGTACTGTTGGGGTGTTACATGTAAAAGAAATATGCAGATGTTGGATTGTTATTTGGAAATAGCCGTTAACAAAAGCTTGCCTGCTCGATCAGCGTGGATACTTCGTAATTTACTGGATACAGTATGTCGTTGAACTGAAATTAACGGTTTAGTTTCATACACCCGATTGATGACCAGAAAATAACTTCTTACCAGCAAGCAACAGCATATGATGTAACGATAGGTACAAAGATTATACGAATAGCCGACACTCATTAAAAAACTGTCAATGTTTATTGATAGATTCTGATTCAGTTCCACGTACACACGCAGAAAAAAAGGAAAATACTGGATTTTAAAATTAAATACATATAAACTAGGGTTAAAAAGAGTTTGGTATTTTAAATCTTTAAAAATATTTCAATATTTAAACATTTTTTTTTTAGATATAGTTAAAATTTATTTTATTTTTTTTATTTTTTTAAACAACATCTAAAATATTATTACTTTTAGATTTACGTTAGGAATATTCAAACACAGTGGCGTTCCATATCACGTGACGTCCGCGTCTCGTGTCGGACGCTACTTGTAAACAAACAGTAATTTTAATTTATTTGTAACAAACAGTTATTTCTGAAGAAAGATTGAGGTCAATCTGAAATATCAAATATATATATAAATAAATAAATACTTTCATAAAACAAAACATTATTATTTTTTTAATTTGCAACTTTCTCTCTCTCTCTCTCTCTCTCTCTCTCTCTATATATATATATATATATATATATATATACACACACACACACACACACACACATATATATATATATATATATCGTCATTTACGTTGACGTGCCTTGACCGCTCGGCCACCAAGGTATAGGATGCAGGTTCGAATATATATATATATATATATATATATATATATATATATATATATATATATATATATATATATATATATATATATTACACCCGTTTCTCATATTGACTTTATGTTGATACATACGTCACGTTACTACTAACATATGCATGGGTTTAATAGTAAAATAAAAGCTTTTTTTATTATCCTTTCTATTCGGAAAATTATTCTAAGTTTCCTTCACTCTCAATCATGACTTACGTTCTAGTAGATTTGTTTCATTAATCGTGGAGAAATGATTTAGAATTAAATTGTAGTGATAGAAAAGTAATAAGTTCACTATTAAAAAACCAAAAAACAAACTTGTTTTGCCATAAAGAAATAAGAAGAAAAATATTAGAAAAAATAAAATAAAAGAGTTGAAAAGGTCATGTTTCCTAAATGTACAAGAAAAAAAGGATGGTCCAATGAAACGTCTATAGTTGATTTTTGTTGATATCTCCAAAGTGTAAATCGCATTTTTTTTTATTTTTTTTTATTTTGTTTTTATTTTTTTTAATGATAACCATATTTTGTTTTTTTGCCATTGATGGCTAGTCCTTTTTTTTTTCTCACGTTATTATACTACCATGTCTAGGATGAGCGGTAGTCTTTCCTTGCCAGTCATCAACACAGTACTATCATGCGAAACGATCAGATATCAAGATAGAATTCTGAAATGAATTCTTTGTCCCCCAAAAAAGTTATAAACACAAAAAGATGACCAGGAAAAGGAACCAGAGAGTCGATGGAATGGTTTTGGCCATTCTTCCATGCCTACATTTTCGGACACCTAATAATTCCAGAGAGTCGGCAAGATAACAACCATCAACATAAAACCTACCTACATACATATTTACAAACACACACACACTCTCTCTCTCTCTTTATCTCTCTCTCTTTCTCTCTCTCTTTCTCTTTCTCTCTCTCTTTCTCTTCTCTCTTTATCTTCTCTCTTTCTCTCTCTCTTTCTCTCTCTCTCTTTCTCTCTTCTCTCTTTCTCTCTCTCTTTCTCTCTTCTCTCTCTCTCTCTCGGTATTATATGCTAAAAGACTTTAGACGCTCATCAGAAGAACTGATAAAAACTTACAATGTCTTTAAATATTATATATTTTATTTTAAGTGACACAAAATATTCTCAGTACAGTATGTCCTTGTACTAATTATCTGCGCATGCATTTTTAAATGGGCAAAATTTGATATATGTCTGAATTAAGGACGTTATTCGAAGATAACCCCAACGTAAGCCCCACTTATATGCTTCTGAAAGTTTTAAGTGAGATTAAGCGTCTATTCTCTGTAGCTAGAGATGAAATATCAACTGTTTTAACTTTTTTTTCCTTTAAAAGTACAAACAATTGAATAAAATTGGAGATAAAATTAAAAGAAAATAGCAAATAATAAATATTGGATAATTTTTTACTACTAGATTTTCTTGACGCGTGTTGAAATCCTCAGATTATTTTTGAAGATATCGGCACCATTTTTTTTTTTTTTTTTTTTGCCGGGATTTACAAATTCGAAGTTTCGTTCAATTTCGCAAACCAATCGATGAAATTTGAATAAGCTGATTTGTTTGGCAAAAAACCTTCTTAAAGGTTTAATAATTCCTTTAATTTAATTTCATAGGACTTAATGTTAAATAATATTTTTTAATAACATTCCTTTTTTTTTTTCTTTTTTTCTTTTTAACAAAGATGAATATATTCTTAGGATTTCTTACTCTTGAGTATGCAACATTCAACTCGCCATGCGTAAATATTTCTTTCTGGAGCTGTATTCCAACTTTTTGAAGCGTGATTTTTTATACTTCTTGTGAAGGCGGGGAGAGCTGGAAAGTGGATTCATGAATATATAAAAATTTAAAGGAAAATATGCGAAAAGCAATATTTCATTTTTTTAAAATAATTATTTTTTATTTTAATTATTATTATTTTTTAAACAGTAGGAGTATTTTGTATATTAAATATTAAAACTTAATTCCCCCGGCAAAAAAAAAATAGTGAAAATTTATTGTACTAAGCTAAGCACCCTAGCAAAACCAAGTGTATCTCCTTACCTATTTTCACTACTCGACAAAATTTGTTTTCGATTGGTCAATGTGTGGTTATTTTAGAGAGTGTGTGTACTAATATACATAGCAATATCTGGACAAGATACAGTTTCATATGTTGGGAAAGGGGATATAGGGTAGAAATAGTCTTATTTGTTACAGGCTGGTATACCAAACAGAAGCAAATACAACCAAATCACTCAAAGATATGTCCAAATGCAGCTTCATCCAGCATAAATCCTGCATGTATGACATCTGACAGCGATAAAAAAAAACAAAAAAACATGCATAATTGTTCGGATAAACTCTTCACTATGGTACCTAGATTTTTTTTAATTTAAGCGAAACACTAGACTGGCGGCGAGATCACATCAGTTTACAGTTTAAATGGCAAGATGTAACCATAAATTCCACGCTAACAGTTTCGCCCGTCTCACTTGTGGAACTCGCTTCCGCACCCTACTTTCTAGCCAGCTTTAATCAGCAGAAATTTAAATGAAATTTCAAACGCTATCTACACTTTCCTGACTTTTTGCTCATAATCCTTGTTTCTTTTCCTAATTCTTCTACACTCTGTGATCCCTTGTATTTTAGTGGCCTTACTGCTTTGCTTGGGTTGAGTCCGTTAAAAAAATACCAATATTTAGGTTTCTTTCAGGACGTGTCAGACCTACTTAGACATTAGCTTATATACACGTTTCTCTCTCATTTACATCTAAAGACACCTGGCCTGAAAAAGCGAAACACATTGTCTGGACAAAGTAAACACTTTGGAACATTATCACCGTGCACTCATAAATTTATACAATGACTTCTGTTTGTACAGCAATGTTGCTT
>OZ010582.1:86640922-86708422 GCA_963932145.1 Acanthosepion lycidas | reverse complement strand
AAAATAATAAAAAAAAAATATTTTATTTGTTCCTTATTTAATTATATAATGCAGAAGAGATTAACGCATTTTTTTCTGCTCTTTGTTTTTAGTTCACACTCACTCAAACAGATATTCGCTTTCGTTCCTACAGCGACAATACGTTTCTCTATTTTCCTCTTTATTCAGACTTTTCATTTTCTCAGAATCCGTATCTCTTCTTTTAACTGCTTCATTTTCACGTTTAACGAAACTTAAATTATTCTTCCATGTATTTTATTTGTTTCATGTCTGTGTACTCCATGCCTGTTCTTTTTTTTTCTCTTTACTCTTTTCCCAATACCTCAGCTCCTATCTATGCTTTCCTCATCTTCATTTTTCTTTCTTTTTGCCTTAACAATACGTCTACTTTGTTCTTGTTTTTGTCTGTATTCTTCTCTCTATCTGTCCCTACCATTCACCCCCCACCACCCACCTACAAACTCATTTCTTCAGTTCAGAGAGAGGTTCTGATTTGATCGCATCTCCCGGTTAACTTTCACACCTGCGCCTCGCCGTGAAGCGGCCATTTCAAGATAATCACTTTCAGGATCAACTTTTGAGCTCGCTTCAATGATTTTTATCTCAAATCAGCTCAATTAAAACCACGTAGCTGAGACGAGATTCAACTGAATCACCCAGAAACAGACATCGATGACACATGACTCACCCTTTTCAAATGGAATAATTTAAACTCAGAATTCACGCTGATTTACAATGCTCCTGAACCACGGACGTGGAATTAAACAGCTTTCATTTAGCCAATATTTTTTTATAACTTAAGCGAATATGATTTTCCCCAACATCCAAACTTGTATCTCTCTATATTTCTGAGATGAGGTATTATGTATACTATTTACATTGTTCGGACTATCGTCCTCATCTTTTTTAGCTATTTATCACAACGTTTCGGCCGCTGTACGCTCCGACCTGGTTGGAATGTCGAACTAAACCCTTTATTTCGCTCGATGGGCTAGACTGTTCTAGTTCGACCTGCCAAGTCTAATAGATGTCAGTTATCAGTTATTCACCTCTGCAAGTTCTCCACTGCCTTAAACAGGTATTGAACTCTCAACTCTTTGGGTGATGTCACTGGATATAACCAACACCTTTATCCACTGTACCGTGTGAAATGGAGATCAGTTATCAGTTATCTCCTGGCACAGTGGATAAAGATGTTAGTTAGATCCAGTGACAGGACCCAAAGTGTCTTAGTTCAATATCTGGTCAAGGCGGTGGAGAACTTGGAGAGGTAGAATTAACAGGAGATAACTGATAACTGACATACGGAAATAAAGGGTTCAGTTCGACATTAAAATCACCGGCCGAAACGTTGTGATAAATATACCAAGAAAGTTGAGGATGATAATCCGAACAATGTAAATAGTGCCCAAACATATTTCATCAGTTCTGTTTTCCATTCACTGTAACACTTGTTATAGACAAGCGTTGCAAGAAAGAAATACGACAACAGCAGAAATAGATTTACGTGGTTTATTTCAACAGGAACGTGAGAGTTTGCGACAACTACCTTGTGGTATAGTTCATAAGTCGGCTTCGGAACTAGGTCGATCTCTCATAGTAGTTCACACATGTTGACGGTGGTTGGTGCACCCCTGCTGACAGCTGCTGACCGCTCGGTCTGACCGTGATAGGTTTGTTCCCTGACCACCTATGACTGCCTGTTAAACTTCCCTGTGACCCCTTTTGTAGCGTTTTTTTTTTATGGCTTAACACGCTCGAAAAACGAAGCGAGTATAATTAGAAAGGAAGCATTTTTATTGGACGAAAAATAGAACACTTTAAATATTAATTTATTTTTCGACCGGAACACGTGTGTCGGGAACATTTATAAACGAAGATAATGGTCATTTTGTGACGGGGCTTTGTCCCGTTCACATCCGGCTCTCGCTCTTGAGTATTTGCCTGCAGATTAGCCGAGATATGTCTTATTTTATTTTATAACACACTCCCTATATAGTTTACACGTTGTTTTTCACTACTCTCGCTCTATTCCATTATTCTTGTGTGTGCTAAAATTTTTCAAGTCTTCTCTATCTCTCTTTATGCACCCAAGAAATTTCAACGGTCAGCTGATTTTATCATTGAAACTCTTTTTAGTTCTCATTTTATTAGGTTGGGGCAAAAATTATGTCGTTTTCTCACATAGTAACATATGCGAGAAAACGACATTATTTTTGCACCAACCTAATACTTAAACCTTCCTCGTTACTTACATCTTTCATCCATACCATTCTTAGCATCCATCTGGAGAACAGCATCTGTTGCTCCGTGATTTATCTATAAAGATTTATCCCGATATTACAGTGATAAATTGTTACCAGAAAGAGATGACACAGCAGTTCTGGAGACGAAATTTTCCTCTTGCTTTAGTTTATACTTTGCACTTCAGTCTGCAGTTACATTTTCCATTGACGTTTACCACACAACCTAGATAGTTAAAGTTACCTACCGGCTTGAGTCCTTCGTATGACATTAAACTACATTCGGCAGAAAAGCCTCTGATCAAAAATTGGAGTTTTTCAGTGGGGGTGGAAGCACCTCTCAAGATTTCGGCATTAAATAAGCCATAGAGGTTGATATGCCTCTAAAGAATATCAACCAACCAAACTATTTGTTTGTTTTTGGCATCAACGATTCGAAGTCTATACCTTAGTTTGTTTCTACTGATGGCATATTGACTTATTATAGCTACATTTAAAATTTCCTTTACATCCTCAAGTCCATGCAGTTTCCCTTAATTATTTTTATGGCTTTACGGCTTATCAACATATTTTATATTATTTAAAGGAGAAAATCATTTTTGAATTGAACACACACACACACACACACACACATATATATTGTGTATTTAGGCAGCAATCCCTAATTTATACATGTTTCATTAAAGATGATAAACAATGTACTGCGATTAAGCTTTTTATTAAATTTTTCTTGCGTCCGAATAAGTGTTTTATTTTGTGGACACGGTGTGTGTAGAAACTGTCCAAATATTTTATAACTCCGAGCGCATTCGTCTATACTTATCAAGGATGATTTTATTTTTACTTTTTTACTGGACGCATGGATTGTGTGTATGTTTCTAAAGTTATAGATATGTTTTATTTTCTGAATAGAGTTAACCTATTGTGGCCGTGTTCGTTGATAATATTATTGAATGTTGGCTTTTCTTTTTATTATTAGGTTGGTGCAAAAATAATGACTTAATAATGTCGTTTTTTGACGTTAAAAATACGTCAAAAAACGACATTATTACGTCATTATTTTTGCACCAACCTAATATTAAGGCTTCTATTAAGGCTTTTTTTTTTTTTACATTTGAATGAGTTTATTATGTTTGCATTTTCCACTCGTATGTTTCGGATGGAAATTGGTGAGTTTCTGTGTTTGTTTAAATGGGTCCTGATGGAACTGTGTTCGGATAGATATAACGTAAAGTGCCTGGACAGGCATGTAGTCGTGTGGCCGATGTAAATATTCATGAGTTAGGATTGATCAGGAACACGATTCCTTAAGGGGCATTTGAAAATATTACCCACATGTAAAAAAAAAAAAAAAAAAAATTAAAAGAAGATGACGATGGATATTCCATTTAAATTTGAAGAACAAAGTAAACTGGGATGTACGAGGCCGAAAGAGTGTTCCACACTGGAGAAGTGCGATCGAAGAAACTGTCAGCATAGACTTTACTGTTGCATCTAGCCATTTCTCCTGTAAAATAACGAGACCTTGCCGCCCATCTAATACTGCGCTTAAATTCGTCAAGTCTAGATACTATAACGGAAAGTTCACCGGAACAATTATCATGAATATATTTACAGGAAAGGCACAGGGAAGTTATATTAGAAAAAGGAACTGAAGCAGAGTTACCAGGTCAGAACCAATAACATTGCAGATTCTCAGGATTTTATCAAGGATCTCTAAATATATAGCAGGATCAGATGTATTTTTTTGAAAATAAATCTTTTCATGCTGGAGAAGCACCAAAAAAAGCTGTTGCACATAACAAACCACATCATTTGAGGACTTTCAACTGCTGAAACTTCTAAAACGGAGAGCACACACACACACACACACACACATATATATATATATATATATATATATATATATATATATATATATATATATATAGAGAGAGAGAGAGAGAGAGAGAGAAGAAAAATGGGTTAACCAACTTTCCATACTACTCCAAACATGAGACTAGGATGGAAGTCCCTGTCAATACTAGAAAGCACGATAACACATACTGGATTTGAGAAAGCTATTTTCCTGAAACGATTATTTTAACAGAAATATTTCATAAATTTTAACCGACAGTAGCATTGTCTACTCAGTTAATGAATATTTCCTCATAAGGAAACGGCAGATATTGCCATAACCAGATATACTTTATATTACCATATATTGCTTTCATTACTACTTTTCCAGTTTTGGACGATTATAAAGTAATATTTAGGATTTTCTTTTCTATTTCCTGTGTACACTGGCTAACTACTAGGCAATTCAAAAAGTCCATTTGGGTTATTTAGTAACTTTTCTATTTAATAAGCGAACTAACTTTTTGGCCAACCCAATAAATTTGAGAATAACAGATGCGTATTTGTATTACCTTTTCACAGCGGACAAAGAGCTGGTGGATAATCTTACGTGAATGGAGCTGTTTCTGCCTCTGGTCTGTTTAACCTCTGAGACCAATGTCTCTCCTGCGCTAAGAAATTCCTGAGAGTAATGAGAAAGGGAATTGTTTGGGAAAAAGCTGTTAACCTCAAGGACCAGTGTCACTACTAGGGTGTTTTACTACTTATTGAAACTTGGCGTAAATTCCTATTTTCGAGGGAAAAATCACAGAGGTTCCAGACAATGTTCCAGTTAATGGGCTTAAACGTTGGCTTGAATGACAAGAAAATATGGCGTTACTTCTTTCATATATATTACATAATGGAACTTGATTGCATACTGCTTTACACTTAGCTCTCAACATCCGATTACTGCATATGTCTGACCAATCAGAGGAGCATGCGTAACAGCGAGCGTTTTCAAATCATAATTAACCTTCTGTGCTTTCCATGAAGATTTTACATTGAACAGAATATTGAAAAGCTAAATGATAAATTGTAATTTTAACTTTGATTTCTCTGCGAGAATTCTTCATCTTTCAGAACGTCTTCAATGACTTCATATATTCATTCTGGCGGGTCTGGGATAAATAACGTTAAATCATTCGTTATAAAATAAAAATAAAAAATTTCATATATTAAATGAAATAATGTCTATGAATATTACTGATATTATTCCGGCTTTGAGTTCACAGAAACGCATCCCGGGCAATATCTATCTATCTATCTATCTATCTATCTATCTATCTATCTATCTATCTATCTATCTATCTATCTATCTAATTCTCATGTCTGTTAGGTTGGTGCAAAAATAATGACATTTTTGACGTTAAAAATACGTCAAAAACCGTCATTATTTTTGCACCAACCTAATATCTATCTATCTATCTAATACTCATATCTGTTAGGTTGGTGCAAAAATAATGACGGTTTTTGACGTTAAAAATACGTCAAAACCGTCATTATTTTTGCACTAACATAATATCTATCTATCTATCTATCTATCTATCTATCTATCTATCTAATTTTCATATTTATCTATCTATCTATCTATCTATCTATCTATCTCGCTATCAATGTTTATCTCTCTCTATCTCGCTATCAATCTCAATCTCTCTATCAGTATCTATCAATCTCACTCTCTCTATCAATATCTCTCTTACTATCAATCTCTCTCTATCTGTCTCTATCAATATCTATCCCACTCTCTAACAATCTCGATGCCTCTCTATCTGTCTCTACCTCTCTCTCTCTCTCTCTCTCTATCTATCTATCTACCTATCTATCTATCTTTGTCTCTCTATCAATCTCCATCAATCTCTTTCTCTACTTCAATCTCTCTATCTCTCACTATCAATCTCTCTCAATCAATTCTCCATCCATCTGCCTGTATATCTATCTCTATCTCTCTATCTATTTCTACCTTTTTCTTCATCTATTTCTCTGTATTTTAATATATATATATATATATATATATATATATATATATATATATGTCCTTAGAGGGGTTTAATGGACAAACGCACTCAGCGGTGGAGCATAATATTATAATATATTCCGACGTAGTCTTGGTCGACTACTATCGTCATTGTACAGGAAAAATATTCTATTCATCATACAAAAATTAATTTAACCACAAAACAGATTTTCTACAACGAACGAAAAAAAAAATATAAAACAAACTTTTATGAAAAATAACTTCTCTAATTTTATTGTTGATGAACAAATAATATGATCTATCAGAAATTGTTATACTAAAGATATAGAATATAATACTGCTCAAATTAATCCTAAGCTTATCAATCTTTTATATCGAACCAAATACATTCGAACTATAAACAAGAGGAAAATGACCTAAAAAATTAATAAAATCTAATAGATCCTAGAATAAGAATAAAATTAATTATATTCTACACTATACCGAGTATATCAAATTCAATCATTCGTAATGACTCCCCAATCTTGCTGCAGAAAACCAACATTGTCTATAAATGGCGTCTGGGAGATTGCATTTCCAACGGTAAAAAATGTTATTTATAATTAGACACACTACGACAACATTGTCTCAGCGGCACACTTTTCATTTGAATGATATATCCACTATTTCTGAACATTTGTAACAGGTACCAGTCCACATTCGCAATTCAAAAAAATTCTTGTTGAAAATGTTCATGAAAATAATAAGCAGAAACAAAAAATTCTCGAAGCTATCTATATTAAAAATTAAATCCAAACCATAAGAAATTTCATTACGAATACTACACAAATGTTTTAAAAGGTGTATAATAGTTTAAAATATCAAACTTTGCACTAATAAATTATGTTACGTAAAGACTCTTCACAAAACATACTTAGTTACCTCCCCTGAAGCGGTGATAAGCGATCACGCATTGACTCAGTGTTCTTCACAATTAAAAATTTAACTTTCAGTTGAATACAGCAATTTTAATGACATTGTGTTATGTTGAAAGTACACGGAATATAATAATATGTATCATGGCAATATTCTCTATTCCTTCAATAATGATACTAAACACCTTCTCCGTGAATATGAAAAGAGACAACTGAAAATATATAGTCTAAACTTCAAAAATATTCAATGAAACATGCCCGAATATATATATATATATATATATATATATATATATATATATATATATATATATATATATATATATATAATATTTCTTTCAAAATTATAACATAAATATGTCATAAAATCACTACAAAAATAGCCATTTTGTTTCAACACTTCTGGTGTCTTATCAAGCGATGGTGTGTGATGTAGAATAAAGTGTTATATATATATATATATATATATATATATATATATATATATATATATATATATATATATTCGTCTTGTTATGCTATATTTATGGGTTAAAGTGGCCAATCTCAAGGATAGAGCGTATGCAATTATAAAAGTAGACATTGATGTCAACACCCAGTCTGTTTGATGCTTAAATGCCGTCGCATATATATATATATATATATATATATATATATATGTGTGTGTGTGTGTGTGTGTGTGTGTGTGCATTTGTCTTTTTTATGTTGTTACATAATGTCTCTTTCATATTCTCGACTAACTGATTTCATTTCAGAACATAAGTCATAACAACTTTAAACAGACTCTTTTTTATTATCTGTAGAATCATATCTTGTCGCTGCCTTTTCGCTTTTATATTCAGAGAAGTCTTTTTTACACCGACGTCCATCAAACCTCTAGTCTATTCTGTCTACCTTACTATTTGACCAAGAGCTGGAGGAAGTAGATAGATTTTTATCTTTTCCAAGGGAATTTGTCCCCAAATTAATGAGACAGGTACATTTCGTACATCCACATCATAAACGTGATTCTATGCGTCCTACTGCTACCATATGACCCAATCCTGCTACATAGAGATGTCGGATGGTTCCTCAATAAAATCAACGGACACGTCTTCGTGACCAAAACGAGGCTTCAGGTTGGAGGAAATGTGTTGTTTCTTGACATCCGCCAGGTGTAATTTCCCAAGTCACGTTCAATATTAGTGAATACATCTCCCGCTTTCAACCGAGATGAGTGAAATGGCCAGATGTTCAGTTGCACAGCAACACTGCCAACAATTTCACTCATTAGACCGATGACGAGCGGAGTACCCGAGGACAGAATTTGAACTCTGTAAACAGATTACATTTTCCACAATCGTCAAACGTGTAGAAAAAGAAATGTAGAAATTGTTATCCTTTTGTTTATATTAAAGAACGTCTAATCAGATCGAACGAAAATATCTTGACAACTAAATTGATCCATTTTTTAGGGCTTATCTACCTTTAGCAAGTTATTTAAAGCCAGAAATTATTTGTATATATTTAAATATTTAAGTTTGTAATTTTTTTTTTTTTTTTTTTTTTAAGATAATAATTTCGAGATATACGTCTTACTACTTAGCCCGTAGCGGGGAGAAGAATTGGACTCTTACCTTTCCCAAGAGTACTTGTACATATTTCAATATAACGAACCCAACTCTATCTCTGCTCTCCGAGTAACAACTCCAAGTTATTATGCTTTTCACTTTCTACACACTCAAGTTTGCAAGGCCTTGAAAGCTTTAATTTATTCTTAAACGCAGTCCCTGCAGATATCACTTTGCTGTTATTATTGAATGAAGTGGAACTATTTTGTTATTAACTTTGCCAAACTCAATATTGTCCGACGAAACCACATCCAATGAATAATAATTCCAATTGAATAAATTCAACTTTTCATTCTGATCTTTTAGTCGAATAATGCGTTTGATTTTCCCCGAAGGCAAAGTAAAGATTGAGAAAAATCGATTCATAACGGTGTTACGAAATCTGTTTGAATCTGTCTGCAAGATGGAGAAAAACGATACCGCTAACGTAAAATATTGATAATAATAGCAGCTTCTGCTAAATGTTGTTACACAAATGGAATATATACTGATATCTATACATCGATATTAATCCAGATCGACCCACACACGCACACACACACACACACACAAACACACACACACACACACATATATATATATATATATATATATGTGTGTGTGTGTGTGTATGTGTGTGCAGATATACACATAGATATGTAATTATACATCTAAAATATATAAATATATATACATACATACACGTACATATATATATATTTCTATAAAAAATAAATCCAAGAGGATAGAATACAGGTAGAACTCAATGTCCGGGACAGAGTAAGGATATAATAAAAAGGCTTAAATACTAATATTCCATGGTCATAATTTATTCCATTGGAATCGTAAATACGATCCAAATTATCAGACCTACAAATTCAAAAAGAAAACAGAAAAAACAACTCCGGGAATAAAAAATAAAATTTAGTGAGATTGTATGTATGAGTGTGTGGGAGGGATGTTAGAGTAAATAAAAGCTATAGGGAGGGGTAACAGAGGACAGAAGAACAGGAAGGTCTAAAGAGGAAGTGGGGGATTAAAATTTAGCAGAGAGAACTTTTAAAGACGGGAGTCAAAGACGGTTTAAGTGAGAGAAATATGAATGTTCTCGGATGTCTAATACATTAAATATGTAACCGGAAAGGATACATTTTGTGGTGACATACACACACAATAGACAATATAATCTTAAAAATCAGACGATGAGAGAGGGAGAGGAAAAGAAAAGAAAAAAAAGGAAAAAAAGAGAAAAAGGGGTGGAGGAGACAGATTGGGTGGGGGGAGAGATGGGGTGTGGGGAACTAAAAGCGAACATATATATATATATATATATATATATATATATATATATATATATAGTGTATTTAGGCAGCAATCCCTCGTTTATATATGTTTCATTAAAGACGACAGAGAAAGTACTGCGATTATGCTTTTTATTTACTTTTTCTTGTGTTTTTCTCGTATTCTATGTGTTTGTAGCTAAAATTATTGAGTGTTAGCCTTTTTTTTTCTATTATTAAGGCTTCCGTTATTATTTATTCCTTTTTTTACATTTGGATGAGTTTATTTAGTTGTATTTTCTACTATTATGTTTCGGATGAAGTCGGCCAGTTTTTACTAGAATTACACTAAAATATCTATTCAATAAAATACGCATTGTCTTAAACCACAGCCTCCAGACAACTTCGGAATCTCCTGCATCTTTTCTGGATAGTCTCCTTGTTTAAGGTAATGAATGCTGTCATAATGCTTGCCTTCAGTTCGTTTCTGATGTTGATTTCGCTCATACGCGTTGTTTGTTTTTGATTTAGTTGACTGCACAGTATAGTAGGTTCAATTGGACACGCCCTATGAAAAAAAGAGCACTGTGGTGTAATTCAGTACGCCTAAAATTTGGAAACGGCATACTGTACTTCTTGGCATTCATATCGGGGAGTCCAGTACATACAATTCAGTGTGGTTAGGTGCAAATTTGAGGAGAATGCAATAGATTCGGAAAGAGTTGAATGAGTCTAATGGTGATTGTTTGGCGTGATCACGAGTAATGGTGAAGTTATGCTTCCATACATTTTCCAACAGGGCTTCAGACTCAGCACGGCGTCCTACATCAAGTGCCTTGAGAAGGTACTACTGCGCTGGCTCACGAAGGTGGCTGCTGGAAGACTATATATCTGGCGACAAGATTCTGCACCATGCCACACAAGCAGGAAAACCTAGTCATGTCTGCCAGCCAATTTCTGCGACCATCGTCCATTTTACATCTGGACGCCTAACTCACAAGACATCAACCTCCTTGACTATTAAGCGTGGGTGCAGTTGAGCAAGAAGTCAACAAAACTCCTTGTAACACCAAATTATGGCAGCATTCACCAACTTAAACAAGGAGACCGTCCAGAAAAGATGCAAGAGATTCCAAAGTCGTCTGGATATTTTGGTTGAATTCAATAGAAATTGTACTGAATATATTTACTCTTTAATATTTCTTAATATTCTTCTGTGATTTTGCTAAATATGCCTGATAAAATGAGATGTCAGTATTATTTCCATTTTTGCGTAATTTAGACTATTCATCCATCGCGCCCTATATACTGTTGAAGGTGTGTCTGGGGCCACACACACACACACACACACACACACACACACACACACACACAGAGGCCTTTTTTATTTTATTGATTATTTAATCGCAATAAGATGAGAGATCAAAACTGTATACTTGAGAATTTAATGGCAAATACTTTTTATTGTTCTACATCCAACAAGGCAATAGAGTCCCTAAGACGCAGGGGCGGGGGTTACTGAGTGTGAAAGTATATGAGAATAAAACAAACATCATGGAGCGAGAACAATAAAAGAACGGGATTTAAGAAGAAATAATATAACGATTGACATTATATTTAACTTGAATGGAAATCAAGAAGCCGGGAAGTAAGAAAAAAGAAACTGTCATCATAGAACTTACGGTTGCATCTAGACATTTCGACTTTAAAAACCTATAAAACTGAACAAACGCACAATGATAGTCTTGGAGAATTTCCGCAGAATACTATTGTTAATATTGAACTAGCAATATATATTAGTCTGGTGCAAAAATAATGACGTAATAATGTCGTTTATTGACGCATTTTTAAGGTCAAAAAACGACATTATTACGGCATTATTTTTGCACCAACCTAATACTTATCAGTTTCCCTCCATTCTTGCGGTAGGCGGTTGAAGATGGACTTGAAGTTGGTAGACTTATATTTAACAATATAGTAGTTCTACTTCATATCAGATTAGTTTCGTGACAGATATCATTAATATCAGCATCAATTCAAAGAGCCTGTTCTCACTGGATCTTGTTGAAAATTACCAAATATGTATGAAATGACCTATAGGGTTCATGTCCCGATAACGTAACTTACCTTACCTCACACGATATTAAAGTTAAGCCGCTTTGGGCATGTACTTAGAAAGGTGATCGTTTAGAGGAGGAGTTACTCTAACTAGGTTCGAGTTTTGTGGCTTACAATATATATATAATGATTATGAAATTGACAAAGTCCTACATTTATTTTAAGACATTTTTATACATTCTTTTTATAGATACATATATCTAAGTAAATGCTCTGTTTATAATAAAGAGTATTAAACAACATTTACCAGCCTGAATGTCCGAGAAATTTTCACAAAAAATATTAATCTTCCGACAGGATTCGAACATGTTCCCTATACGGAACTGTCATTTAGCTTGACGTGCCTTTACCCAATTTAGCCACAGGGGACCACTCGGTCAGCAAGGTCGAATTTACTATACTTGAACTTCAATCTCCCATGAATCTGTGACGTACATTCATATCTGGTCATGGCGTATCAAATGTAAACAAATGACGTCACACATTATGAAATGGACAAAATCCGGCAATTGATTTAAGACATTTTATGTTCATACATTCTCTTTATAGATACAAATATTTAAGTAAAGCTCTGTTTTATAACAAACTGTATTAAACAACATTTACCGGCTTGAATCTCCGAGAAATTTTCTCATATATATATATATGTAGGACTTTGTCAATTTCATAATCATTATATATATATATATTTATTAAAGACATTTTTATGTTTAACGTTCTTTTTATAGATACAAGTATTTAAGTAAATGCTCTGTTTATAATAAACAGTATTAAATAACATTTACCGGCCTGAATGTCCGAGAAATTTTCATAGAAAATATTCGTTCTTTGACAGGATTCGAACCTGCATCCTATACGGAACCGTCATTTACGCTGACGTGCCTTACCGAATCCTGTCAAAGAACGAATATTTTCTATGAAAATTTCTCGGACATTCAGGCCGGTAAATGTTATTTAATACTGTTTATTACAAACAGAGCATTTACTTAAATACTTGTATCTATAAAAAGAACGTTAAACATAAAAATGTCTTTAATAAATAAATTGTCGGACTTTGTCCATTTCGTAATATATATATATATATGTTAACGTTAGGGGGTTGTTTGTTGTGTTGTATTATTGAGGTCGTATGTTCTTCACATACTATGAAATTAAAATGTTTTGGTGTTTCATTAAAATTAACGTTCCATTTTCTTTAACTACAACATAATCCCGACGCTTTATCAATTTCGACGGAGAAAGAAAAAATGCTCAATATATATATATATATATATATATATATATATATATATATATATATATATATACTTTCATGGTAACTGTTCTGGATTGAATAAATTTGACCTCTACTAAACTAGCATCAATCTATAGCTGGGATAGCTAGATATCATCATAGCTTCACGCTATTTCATTCTCGCACCTCTCCCTTGTGAAGCTCGTTTCCGATTCCATGCTTTCCAGTCAACTTTAATCTAAAAGAACTTCAATCCAATGTCAATCGCTATCTACTGTCATCTTGGATGTTCTTTTCTTCTCTTTCTACTCATAAATAATGTTTCTGTTCCTAATTCTTCCTTCTCTGTTAGTGTCTGTACTGCCTTGCTTGGGGTGTTAAAAATACACTTGACCATTGTCTTCAAACTGTTTAATAGTTTAAAAATTAATGAGTTCGTTTAACTGGCGGCCGACCGATGGCGACATTTTAAAAGAATATAAAAAAGAGGAGAAATTACGACGATTCTAGAACCGATCCACTCTTTAGCTATAAAAGACGACACTTGTTAGCAATGGTAGGAACAAGTGTTATGTCTAATAGAGGCGGATCTACCCAATGGGTATTGCTTCTGCGGAGCCTAAAATCTGTGTAAACTTTACGGTTAACTGCGTATACTAGGCAACAAGACGCAACAACGGACTTTGTTACAACTCTAAACTATAAGCTGCATCAATCTCTATCGGTCGGTTACCAATAGTTGCATGAAAACGCAACATTTTGCACAAAGACGCCCTAAAACATGCCAGAAAAGGTGAAAATTATCGGTCTTCTGAACTGTAGTAGATGCTTATCCGTTGTTTCCTGCTTAGGTTTGTGCTTCCGGTTACTTCTAAAGTTTTTTCATTCTCTTTCACTCTCAGCAACCCTGTGCATCTTAGTGACTTTGTCGCCTTGCTTAGAGTTAATTTATTATATATATATATATATATATATATATATATATATATATATATATATATATATATATATATATATATATATATCGTATAGAGAAAAATGCTAAAATTCCCTACCGGGTTTCGATCCTGGCTTGAAGCAATCGGACGTCTAGCCACACTGAGGAGCTGTGATACAGGGAAACAATCTGTCTGTTGATGACTATATATATATAATATAAAACTAATCCGATCTGAGGTTTCATTAAATTGAACCTTCCTTCACCTCTTGACACAAAGATACGCACGCGCGCGCGCACACACACACACACACACATACGCACACATACGCACGCACACACACATGCACACATATACACAGCGCTTTAACGATTCAGGAGTAATATCTAAAGTTCAACATTAATGACGCGGTCGAAAGTTTGAGATTTTGCGACACAAAATCAGAGATGAAATATCAGCTTCTGTGGTAGGGGGTGTTGTTGTGACTAGTAAACCCCAGACCTGTCTGTATCTATAAATTCAAGCCACTTCAGCTGACAGTAACGAACATTTCGCAGGCATCTCGCAGGATTAAGCTCAATTGCTCTGTACTTGTTCTCTGATCATCTTGTCAAACTCATGACGTTTGTCTGAAATTTGAAGAACAATAATAATCCATAAATGACAAGGGGGTATGACAGCATGTATAGAATAAAGAGAGTGATTTATATAAGAACCCGTTTGTTTATAAAATGTTTTAATATTCACGTAAATAATATTCCAGAATATACGCTGAATATTCTTGCTTTAAATATAATTAGAATATATTTTCAGTAGACTGTTTTTTTCAGTTACCATTCCGACGGGAAATAAACTTATTTTCAGGAACTATTACAATACCTTAAACAAGGTTTTAATGTTAATATAAACGGATAATTTCAAAAGGATTTTATGCAACGGCAATCGCCTTTTTTCTCTACATAAGTAATTTCTTATTTCGACTATAATCAACTAATGCCAGATTTCTGTTAAAATCAAATAGTGTCACATTTCGGTCAAAATCAGTTTGTTAAAATTCGTTTCAAACCAATGTATATCAAATTTCGGTTAAAATCAACTAATATCAAATTTCGGTTATAATATAATAGTCAGATTTCGGTTAAAATCTGTGAAATTTCGGTTAAAATCAAATGTCAAAATTCGTTTTAAATCAAATAATTTCAAATTTGGTTAAAATCAAAGGTTAAAATACCTTTTAAATAAAATGGTATCAGATTTCGGTTAAAATCAAGTAATGTCAAATTTCTATTAAAATAAAATATCAGATTTCGGTTAAAATCAAATAATGTCAGATTTCGGTTATAATCAAATAATGTCAAATTTCGGTTAAAATCAAATAATGTTAAATTTCAATGAAAATCAAAATGAAAATTATATAAATTTTTCTTACTTTCTCATTTAATTTCTTTTCTATTCCATTTTTATCCTAGCCTCGGGATGTGTAATTGTATTAGGGTGGTGCAAAAATAATGACGTAATAATGTCGTTTTTGACGTTAAAAATACGTCATAAAACGACATTATTACGTCATTATTTTTCCACCAACCTAATATATAACTTCAATCTGACAGTTCAAAATTATAAGACTCTCAGTATTCATATTAATCGTTTCCTTATAATGAAATATTCGGTCTTCAATGAGTGAGCATTCAGTGCTAATTTCGGTTTCCTCTTGTACTCCTTAACGATCTATACAGAAAGAGTAACGCTATACTATTCTTATGCCAGAATATACATTGCACCGAACCTTGTCAGAAGATCAAAGGCATCACGCACACGCACGTAAACTTGCCAGAATATATCTTAAATATTTGTAAGTCTATCGTTCGTACGTCCATTAAATATTACTTTCATGTCTGTTCTGTTGCTCCTGCCAAATATTTAGGGGTTACTGATAAAATACAAAAAATAATTTGCTGTGTTATTGGTCGTGACCTGGCATCTCAGCTTCAGTCACTTCACTCACCACCGTAATATAGCTTGCATGTGCCTTTTCTATAAATATTTCATTGGTAATTCTTCTGATAAGCATCCCCCCTAGAGTAGCTACATTTTATGAATTTGAGCGCAACACTAGATTGGCGATAATGCCTCATAATTTTACAACTGAAATCGCTAAATTTAATCGTAAATTCTATCCTATTAATTTCTTCTATCGCACTTTTCGATTTACAATTTTAAATGCAATGCCAATCTTTGTCCTGTTCTTTTTTTGTCCTCTCTCCTTAATAGTTTTTTCTCATATTCTCAAACATTCAAAACCCCTTTGTGTTTAGCGGTTTTATTGCCTTCCTTGAGGTGAAATGACTTAACACACACACACTGATAATAAAAAAAATATAGCAGCAGCAGGATTTGGGGACTATGTCGAAACCTATATTTGTGAGAGTTCCATATTGGTTACAAACTGCCTGATGCCTCAGTTGAAAATGTAGAGCTCTTGGGCCCTTTTCGCTAAGAAGTGGACAGAAAACACGCACTCGTATGTTTCTCCCGTCTGAGAAAACATGCTGGGCTTTTGAAAGTAGAACTTTCAGTCGTTTTATACTTAAGAGAACATGAAAACAAACGGGCAGAACTTTATGCATTGTGCATTGTTTCTCAATACAATAAATGTTACGATTCATATGTCTGGATATATATCCAAACGTATTGCTTTTACAAGAATAGTTAACATATATAGAACTGGAAATGCTAGCATTTATGTAAAGGCATGTACACACACAAGCACACACACACACACACACACACACACACACACACACATATATATATATATATATATATATATATATATATATATATATATATGCTGTTACATTGCGTTTATTCTGAACAATGAATTAAGATCTTGCAACAGTAACTGCTCCCCCGAAGCGAATATATATATATATATATATATATATATATATATATATATATATATGTGTGTGTGTGTGCGCGCGCGTGTGTGTGTGTGTGTGTGTGCTTATCTACTCTGCTAATATTTGTGCATTGCCTCATGTGTGCGAGTGATTGCATCTAAAACCCGAAAATCTCTCATCTCTGAAAAATTCTAATTGATTCAATTGCTTCTAATTTCCGTATCATATAGAATGTAATCAGTGGCTCGGGGGCTCTTTGAAATCGGCGAATCGTATCACGAGTATTTTCTCGGCGAAGAAAAATGGCCGATAGTGATGGAGACGCTCGAATCTAATTTGATATCTTTTAATTGTGAGAAATTCGCCTGTACGATAAAAGTCCCAATTGACATTTAACGCCTTCGCTTCGGGGGAAGCGTTACTGTTGCAAGATCTTAATTTATTATTCAAAATAAATGCAATGTAACAGCATATTATAACCATTCATGGAAATCTAATCTTGTTGCTATTTATTTATATTTTCTTGAAACTTGTGCAGTTTTATAATTTTTGATATTATTGAGAGCCATATACGTGGAAATTTTGTTAAGAACCTTTGTATTAAAAATACGAAGAGATTCTCGTTTTTCTTTATACAAATAGTGTCGAATTACAGAAAGCGTACGTTTGGTACAAATGACAAATCTATCGGACTGGTCATAACTTTGACGACTCGAGCCTATGTTTTGATATAAGGCCAGAATAGCAGAAAACCTACAGTTTGGTTTCGGGAGAAGTGAGGTATAGTCCATTAAATTTATCTCAGCGTTCGCCATTTTTCTTTCTTTCCAACAAATGATACATACTATGTCCCACAGCCCCAACGAAAATAAAGCGAGTAAAAAAACGAAACTTATCTGCTCTTAGTTGAATTCCTTGATGCAGCGTTAGGTTCCCAACAGGAGAATTGCCGATAAACATCTAATATCCACAGAAACACACAACGAAAACGAGATTTTAATAAAAAATATGTATCTTTTAAGGGCTATCCTGTCAGAACGCAGCCCCCACCCACAATTTCTATCACTGTTGCTCTAAATATTAGGTTGGTGCAAAAATTATTCAACTTGAATTTATAAACGGGGATCATATCATTCATATACAGGTTCGGGGTTGATGTATCTTATTTATATTGTTTGCGACGATGTATTCTTGCCATTTAAATCAATATCCTCTATATTTGTTTTTTTGTATGAATGATTCATGAATTTATAAATTATATTTGCAACTTTTAATTGAATATATATATATATATATATATATATATATATATATATATATATATATATATATATATATATATATATATATATATATCAACAAATAAAAAACAAATGAAGGCCCTAACTTAAAGAAATTGAATCAAAATGCGCATATGAAAATATAAGATTCGTATAAATAAAAATAAAAAAAATCAACAGCATTGATCATCTGCGCTTGGTCAGTGATATCAACTTCCTTTCCCGGAAGACATTCAGAGACCCTCGATCATTCATAGTGGCTTTGGAATTTGTTCTGACACGCAAACGCGAATTCTTCAGCAGACCATCCAGTTTGCATATGTCTTCTGGGAGGCAGCGCCACTGCCGAAGAGCGTTGGAAGTCAGGCACGTCGTTTCAATTGCTCGCTAATTGCGTGGTTGCGACAGACAGTGTGCCATTACAGGAAGTCATAATTCGGTCCATGCCGCTGACAGCTGCAGACATTTGCCACGCATCTATGACGTGACCGATTCCCTCCCGACTACTCATCAAGCTGAGTGTCTCTTTTGAAACTCGCGAAACGAGCAAAGCAAGAAGTGTATAAAAGATATTTTGTTCCATGCCAATGCCTACCATGGCGCCAAATTCAGTATTGTCTTTTGATAATACCTGCGACGTTTCTCTGTGTATGTGTGTGTTTGTATGTGTGTGTGTGTGCGTGTGTGTGTGTGATAGAGAGAGAGAGAAAGAGAGAGAGAGAGAACGCTCAAGATACAAGAGGATAAACTTGGATTAGCAATTTTGTATCGCAAATATTCTTAAGCATAGATTACGATCGACATTAAAAAGCCCTAATAGTGTGACTTTTATTATTCCATAAAATTTAGTAAAACTATACTTGCTGTATATTAATCTGGCGGTATGTATGTGTCTCGCTAAAATTCCTTATAATTTTATGGTTTTCCATTACATTGCACCTGTATGCAAACAAAATTTATTTTTGGGACTTTGTGAATTTAGAAAAACTTGTTTAATATTTTGATAAAAAATTAACGAAATTGATTTAATCCGATGGTGAGATAGAGAACAAATTCAGAATCTCGTTTCAGCCAATTATTTTCTATAAATATAGATAAAATTTGTCTTCGGTAAAGATATTTTTCATTTTCTAACTAAATTTCCGAATTCTGAGCATTATATATATATATATATATATATATATATATATATATATATATATATATACTATAAATTGTTAACATTTAAATGAAATACAATTCAACCAAACGCAACAAATCAGTTGGGTTTCGATCATGGCTTCAAGTAATCGGATAGCTAGCCGCACTGATGCGTTGGTACAGTGAAGCCGGCCTGTATCTGGATGACATTATGTATAAGTTAACTCTGAGAAATTTTTCATATATATATATATATATATATATATATATATATGAAAAATTTCATATATATATATATATATATATATGAAATATATATATATATATATGAAATATATATATATAATATATATATATATATATATATATATATATATATATATATATGAAAAATTTCTAAAATTTAACCTTTAGAAAAATACAATATTTATACAAAAAAAAGTAACTAATAATAACTAATAATTAATAAATCAATTTCGTTTGTGCCTTGAAAAAGTCCACATTGAACGAAACGCGTCGGCTAATATTTCAGTTTTCCTATTGTCATTTGCATCGATATATATATATATATATATATATATATATATATATATATATATATATATATATATATATATATATATATATTGCTTAATTTCGTTTCGAGAAATCTACATATAGTGTAAATATTAAGTTATTCTTATAATCTTAAATAATTTAATCCCAAGCAAAGGGGTTACTGAGTGTCAAAGAATATAAGAAAAATAAAACATTTAGGAGCAAAAAAAGAAAAGAAAATCCTCTACAACTGAAGACTGTAGGAAAAATAAAATAAAAGTAGAAATAACAAGTAGAGCTCTTGAATTTAAAACTCCGGTGATCAGTTGAATCCATTACCTTGGTTTAAACATTACAGTATTCTCCGGTGGTTTTTATTAAATGACCTCTTAACACATTATTTCCTTTTTAAATAAACAAAACCTTGTGAACGCAATAATATTATTTTGAAAAATAAATAAATAAACAAACGCACGACGTTTGATGTAATAGAAAGGATGAAGGATGTCACGAAAAAGAATAACAATAAGAACTACAACAACAGCAAAAGCAATAATAATAATAATAATAATAATAATAATAATAATAGTAATAATAACATACACTAAAAATCCCAAATTACTTCATTCATTGGATTTTTGCTGTATAATATACTGTTATAATAAATACACTGAATTCTCTGTGGATCAATTTTAATATTTGATATTACTAGGATCCATCTGGATTATACACCAACGGATCTATTTCCTTTACTATATATATATATATATATATATATATATATATATATATATATATATATATACAAGTATATGATTGGTGTATATGGAATGAATTCCAATAACCAACAATTACTATTCTTAAAAGAGTGCTCAATACAAAGTAGAGCAGATATAATTATTTATTTTTAAAGAAAAAAAAAATTTATAACATAAATATGTTATAAAATCACTACAAAAATAGCCATTTTGTTTCAACACCTTCGGTGTCTTATCAAGTGATGACGTCATCACTTGATAAGACACCGAAGGTGTTGAAACAAAATGGCTATTTTTGTAGTGATTTTATAACATATTTATGTTATAAATTTTTTTTCTTTAAAAATAAATAATTATATATATATATATATATATATATATATATATATATATATATATATATATATATATGTGTGTGTGTGTGTGTGTGTGTGTATGTTTTAAAAGTTGGATATATAATCCCGACAAAGTTTTAAATTTTGACAATTGGAAAACTTTCATGAAATTATATTTGTTCTGAAATGTATCCCATAATGCATTTCGCCATTTAATGCTTCAACACATCCGAAAGCTAAAAAAATACATGAGTGTATGTATATTTGTTCATGCTTAAATGATGAAATCTTATTATGTTTCCCGAGATTGCATTTTCCGTAACTAAAAATGAAAGTTGAGTGACTTTTTTTCATAAAAAAAAAAAAAAAAAGTCGTTAACATTTATTTTCTTTACTTTCAGTTAAATACCGGATATACGCATCTCATTTTTTTTTTTTTTTTTTTTTTTCCATTTCAGATCTGGTGAAGACTTAAATGGCGACATGGATAATCGGATAGATTTTGGAACAAATATAATTTCATGAACGTAATCCAATTGTCTAAAATTTTAAAATTTTTTGGGATCATCTATCCTAATTTTAAAACATACTGCCGGCACAGAAAACACACGGATAAAAACAAAACAACTAAACTTTTACGTTCTATCCATTTTGAAAGATTTATATTTCAACTCGAAAATCTAAAGTAAAGAAAATAAAGGTTTATGACTTTTTTTTTAAAGAGTCACTCATCTTCTATGTTTTTTTAGTCACGTGAAACGCGAGCTTGGGAAATATTAATAAGATTTCATTATTTAAGCATACACATGCATGGATTTTATTATTTTCGCTTTCAGATCTGATGAAGCCTTAGACAGTGAAATGCATAGTTGGATAGATTTCGGAATAAGTATATTTACATGAACGTTTTCCAATTATACACATTCATATGTGCCTGTGTAACAATTCTAGTAGTAACCGGAAAAAGGTAAATAATTTAAAGAATGATAACAAAGATAAGTTTAAGAAGAAAATTGTTCAAATTGTCTTCCATCATAATTGTCCATCCCACATTGAGTTTAATATCTAAAAAAATCATTAAACTAATTGTTTCTTTTTTCCAGGTTTCCAGATACGAAATTTAGCCATCTTGACACCATTTGTCAAAAGAATCGCAGGAAAATCCTTTGAGTTATTCAGGTAAAAAGAGAAGAGTTTAAAATCGTTTTCTTTCAACCCCACTGTCTTCCTAAATGAGTAATGGTGAGAGGAAAATATAATTCAAGCTTTCACGAATATACCAGCATTCATACCCTCGTTTTAATCTTCAAAGTCCAGTCAAGAACCATCAAGAAAATGGTGAATAAGTTTAAAAAAGAGGGAACAGTAGGAAAGGTAAACTGGATCAGAAGGTCACAACAGGAAGAGGGATAATAATTTCAATTTCGAGCGAAAGAGATCAATTAGAAAGACCCAACTCAATCCATAAGACGTTTGGCATATGAGAGAGGAGTTTCAACTATGACAATCCAAAGAGCAGTGAAAAAGACTTGAAAATGAAATTATAAGTGAAACCTCTGAAGCACCTTGTTACTTCAGGACAGAAAATTAGAAGGTTAGAGAGGGCGAAGATCATCTTAAATAAGTTGGAAAATAATAATAATAATAATAATAATAATAATAATATATATATATATATATATATATATATATATATATATATATATATATATATAAAATTTGAACTTAATTTCAATACTTCATGTGCTTCTGATTCTTAGCTGTGATTAATTAATGAAGAATATATCATTTTTGTTTACGGTCGATTCCATAAAGTTTTTTTCTGTTAAGCGTTGAGAGTAATTACCCATTCTTATTGTTCAAAGTCCAGTCGAGTAGTGTTAAAAAAAACTTAATAAATCTTTAAATATTTCTAAGTACAATGTTTCAGAGATTAATCTATCTATATTTATTTATCTTAAAAAGTAGAGACAAACCGAAAATGTCTTTTGGTTGAAATGTAGATTATTCTTGCCAGTTCAAGAAAGACATTTGTGCCACTACCACACACAAAAAGAGAATGTTTGACATTGAAAAACATAAGGAAAATTAATTCATTTTTAATAATATTTGGAAATATCCACTCTTTGTCTAAAGAAGGTTGCGAGACGCGAAAAACGTATTGCAAAATTATGGAAATAAAGCATAATATATATATATATATATATATATATATATATATATATATATATATATATATATATATATATATATATATATATATATATATATTAAAAAATTACATTACAACCATAAACGCTTGCAGTTTCTCTCTTCTTTTTAATATATACACGTTTCTCTCGTTAGAATAACTATTACCTTTTTCTTGATATATATATATATATATATATATATATATATATATATATATATATGTATATATATATATATATATATATATATATATATATATATATATATATATATATATATAAGGGGGGTTGTGTGTGTAATAAATGCTAGCCAACTCTATATGCTGTCATAATAGTTGATAAACTCTTGAAAAAGCTTGATATAATTTTACATCGGGAAAAACTGAAGATAAAAAATCATTGAAATTATATTTGAACTAAGCGTCCATGTATTTTCAGCGTTTTTCGATAAAAAATTGTAATCGGCGATCTTTTTTTTTTACTTTCTTGCTCACTACTGTTTGATGATCTTCTCCTCGTAGCTTTGACGTGACACAAGACCGAAAGTATGAGAAACCTAGTGAAGATCGAACTCACTTCTCAGTCGTCGTTGTTCTAGCGAGAGGAACTTGATAACAGTTACACGACTTCGAGGTGACCCAAATCGCCTCGCCCACCTCTGTATGACTCTACTAATAAACCGTTAGTAGTCTTTTCGAAGGACGAAATACGTAGTCTGATTTCATCGATTTTGTCATTCAGTTTCTTACGAACACACACGGTTCTCTGTGTCACAAACACACTCATGGTTCTCTCTCTGTCACATACACACGCTGTTCTCTCTCTGTTACACACAGGCATAAACTGTTCTCTCCCTGCTAAACACAGACACACACTGTGTTCTTTCTGTCAAACACATGCGCAATTCTATCCCTGTCATACACAAACAAATATTTTCTCTCTGTCATACACTCAAACTCTGTCCCACCACACCCTATTCTCTCCCAGTCTCATATACACACAAACACACGCAGACACACAAACACACAAGATTCTCTCTCTGTCACACACACGATTCTCTCTCTGTCAAACATGCACACACACAAACACACACACAATTCCCTCTGTCACACACACATGATTCTCGCTCTGTGTCGCGGGCACACACACACGCAGTTCTTTCTCTGTCATACACACTCACTGATCTCTCTTTCATTGACACTCACACACTCACGCTTGTCTTTCTGTCACACACACACGGATCTCTCTGTCATACACACAGGCGGTTTTGTCGCACTGACTAACACACACACTCGGTTCTCCGACGACCACGACTCTCTCTCTTTCTCTCTCTCTCTTTCTCTCTCTCTCTCTCTTTCTCTTTCTCTCTCTCTCTCTTTCTCTTTCTATCTCTCTCACTAGCACGCACACATCCATACACACATTCACTCTCTGACACAGTCTCTCTCATCCACACTCTCTCACTCTCACACACTCGCTATCTATCTCTCACTTTCTACTCCCCGACATACATACATTCTCTCAGATATGGTAAAAACAGCGATTCTATTAAATTGTTTCATTAAAAGCTAATGAAGATATTATAATTTTCTGATATATTTTAATTATTTTAAATAATTTTTTTTTGTTTCCTTTTTGATTTATTAAATAAAAAAAAACTATAAAAAACTGTTCTGTAGTAATTATAAAAATACTTAATTTAGAAATTGCTTTATTTGTGTTGTGATACAAAACTGAACAGATATGAAAATTTCCAGTCAGTCCAGTAAGATTTCGCTTAAAAAGCACTATTCAGGCTCGGCTGATCGCCAAAAGTTCTTCGTAACTGATTCGGTTAGAGCACATCGAATCTAACAATGGTACCCTCTGCCCATCAGGACACACGTTCGAATCTTGCCAGAGATTGCATGTTTTTTTAAAAAAAGATTTCACAAATGATTGAAACCGGTGGACGAAAATAAATCAATTTAATTTTTAATAAATTAAAGAAAGCGTTTACACAAATAAGGTATCCATTAAATATAACGTTTAGACATGATAAATTTTTCGGATTAATAAATAAAAATACTATGCCATATTATATATATATATATATATATATATATATATATATATTAGGTTGGTGCAAAAATAATGTCGTTTTTCTTTTGATGTTGAACGTCAAAAAATGACATTAGTTTTGCACGAACCTAATATATATATGTCTGTATATATATATATATATATATATATATATATATATATATATATATATATATACATACATATATTAGGTTGGTGAAAAATAATGATGTAATAATGTCGTTTTTTGACGTAAAAATTACGTCAAAAAACGACATTATTACGGCATTATTTTTGCACCAACCTAATATATATATATATATATATATATATATATATATATATATATATATATATATATATGTATACATATATATATTCGGTTGGTGCAAAAATAATGTTTTTCTTTTGATGTCGAACGTCAAAAAACGACATTAGTTTTGCACCAACCTAATATATATGTATATATGTATCTGTATATATATATATATATATATATATATATATATATATATATATATATATATATATATATATATATGTATACATATATACATATATATATTCATGAATCATTCATACAAAAAACAAATATAGAGTTTAATGATTAAATGGCGAGAATACCTTTTAATTAGGTACCTCTACGAAATCGCTAAAAAAAGAGCATAGTCTGATGAAAAAGACGCCAAACTTTATGAAAACAAAATTTTATCGTCTAAATGCTTATGTTTTTATGAAGAGGATAGACCAAATTTTTTTTTAATTATTTTTCAAAATTTTTTCCATCTTTTTAGAATATTCTAAATTTTGTTTTAAAAACTTTGTTTATCTTTGTTGCAAAAAGGGGTAGTAAATAACATAGATAATTTTAGCGCGTTTCTTTTGTATTTACACACATTAATTTTGAAAATCTTGTAAAAATAAAAATAATTGTCAGATGTTAATGAAAGTTTCAGAAACTATTCACATATGATCGAAATTATTATAAATATGTTGTTTTTTATAAAAGTCATGGCAGAAATATTTTTTTTTCATTTTTATTAACACCCCATAACTAATTTTATGAAAAACTCTAGAAATTAGATCTTGCCGCCCCCTACAAATTGCAATAGTTAAAAGCACAAGGCTTTGAAGAATGCAAATCATGTATTTTTTTTTTTAATTGTGGCCAACGTACCGGAAAATCAGCTCTGAATTGTAACATACAAAACTCAATAAAACAAATATATTATTTAATTTCAAATGCTTTTATTTGCTTCTATTTGTTTTTATGAATATGGACAATATTTTCTGAAAGCAAAAACTTTTTCCAATGAAAATTGAATTTTTAATACAATTATTTGTTATTTCTTTTAATTATAATAGACTTTTACATTAAGTATTTAAAAATATTATAAAATTAGTTAAAAGCAGTGCCTAGCTTTCAATTGTGTCCAGATGAGACCGCCATTGTCTAGCGCTTTGAAAATTGTATCGTTTGGACCAATCAGATTAGCCAACGTCATTAAAAATGTAACTTTTATGCTTATAATAGAGCGTTAATTATAAAGTACGGAAGATCAACCAGGATACAATCTAGTTGCATTATTTGAGTTCAGCATTGTTCTCCGCTCTTAAGGCCTTTACTTTTGCGAAACACGTATGGAAAAATATAATTATATATAAAATTATAGTATTTTATGTACACTTCTGATAAAAATTCATAAGGTACGTATAAATAATAGATACCTCTTTCTTATGAAATTTAATCTCACTCTTAACAGTCTTATTTTTTAATTTCTTTATATTTTCCATAAAGCATCGTAAACGTAAAGATGAAAGCTAAGTACAAAAAAAAAAAAAATGAAAAATTAGAGCGCTGAAAGTTTTTCTTAAAAGTAACGAGGTAAATAATTTGTTCATTTAAATCTAAATAATTTCACTTCCTTCCATCCGTAGAAAGAATTATCCTCCCGTAAGTTATCTAAACGTCATAAATCACAGCTGTCAACAGCTGTCAACAGCTGTCAACGAGGCGAAAGGTTATGACCTGCTTTGTTTTATTTTCAAATTACATTTTTTCGGCGCAGAAGCTAAGTTAAGCTTGGTTCAAAATGTTTTAAATAAACATTATAATTTCTGATTTTATTAAAATCAGTTTTGAAAAAAATGATAATTGATTTTTAAAAGAATATCAAAGTCAGATTTTCATCTTTTTAACAAATGATTGAAAATGATTGATTATCTGTCCTTTTTTGGTGACAAAAAAAAAACAAAATTTGTAACGAAAATTTCGGACGTGCTAGGAACGATTAAAAAATGTAAAAAAATACCCCAAAAATACTTTGATCTTTCCTCTTTAATAATAATATGAACATTAGACGATAAAAAATTGTTTTCGTCAAGTTCGGCGACTTTTTCATCATGCTATCTCTGTTTGTTTACATTTTCGTGGAGGTACCTACTTTTAATTGATATATACACACACACACACATATATATATATATATATATATATATATATATATACATATATACACATATATAATATACATATACATACATATATATGTATGTATATATATATATATATGTATGTATATATATATATATACATATATATATACATACATACATATATATATGTATATATACATACATACATATGTATGTATATATATATATATGTGTGTGTATGCATATATATATGTATGTATATATATATATGTATATATATATGTATGTATGTATATATATATACATACATATATATCTATGTATATATATATGTATATATATATATGTATGTATATATATATACATATATATATGTATATATATATATGTATGTATATATATATATATGCATGTATGTATATATATATATAATTATATATATATATATAGAGAGAGAGAGCGAGTGACAGACAGACAGACAGGCAGAGAAAAAGAGAGAGAAAGAACAGTCACATTTATAATCGATACTTCTTTAGCATTTATTTAAAAACCAGCGGTTGATACACAGTAGAACATAATATTATATGTTTATGTAAATATGTATTCACCTCGACACCGTATTTAAAATAATAAAAACAAAACTTTAAATTAAAATTAAAGTTTTTGTTCCATTTTCAAGTGATGTTAAATAACGTTTGGAAAAACAATGACGGATCTGTATGTGTGTAGGTTTATATATATATATATATATATATATATATATATATATATATATATATATATATATATATATATGCATGTATGTGCATGTGTATACTAATTCATGGGCAAGCTAACGGGGACACACAATAGATTTGACAGGAAAACATCTCTCATCTACACATTTATCATCATCAGCCCTCAGACCAGACTTAATGATTTATTACCACTTATGTAGAAATTCACTCATGCCAAAAGTCCCGAAATTAGATCAGGGCTCGCTACAAATACAGAAAACGAACAATGAAATATTAAAAGAACATAAGAAAATTTTATTCTATCAAAAATTGATTCATTTAATTTGACTGAAGAAGGTCATGAGCGCGAAACTTGTGTAGCAAAAATATGAAGTATAAAATATAATATATACAGTAAAACTTATCCACATCATAACCAAATAGTTTTGCAATTTTTCTCTCTCTTTATATATATATATATATATATATATATATATATATATAAAGAATGTTGTCTTTACATTTTACCTCTAAAACAATGAAAGACATAATCCGTCATCATGTTATTCGTTTGATAAGCGATTCTCGAATCGCTGTACGATAGCAGAATGTGCATTGCACTCAAATTACTCATAATACCAGTTAGGCATGTTCTGATGTTGGCGTCCCTCCCCGCCACAGAATACACAGACACTTTACTCCACCTGCTTTCGGCCAGAGAACTCATTATTTGAGACAAACGGTGATATGAACACCCTTCAGGAAGTTTCAGTCTCACACAAGGCAGACGTTGAAAGAAACAGGGTCTATATTTTCTCATTGAGAATTTTGTATCCTTTCTTTTTGCCGATGATTCTAAATGTCTTGGACATTGCATATCTTTTAACTGCAGTACATGTTTTGACCGTTCCCTCACAATGGTTCAATCATATTGTGATAATTACTTTATATAGGCCAGGCTTCAAAAAATTAAACATTTCCATTCACAACAAACCTTTTTGTTGCATGTGCATATGTTGATGAAGCAAAGTCGTACTGAAACAGCTCTCCATCTTTGAAATCTGGCAGAACATTATACAGCAGTAACGGAAATATTCTCTGTTTAGGTTTCCGTTAAATTTTACCTATTTTCGTCTATCATTGCTTTTTTTTAACTCCACCCTATTTTAGAGTATTTGTCGTATATCTTACATTCTTTCTTTCTGTTATAGATCATTAATATTTTTTTTCATTAGAATGTAACTCTATTTTGCATGCATGAAAAAAAGTGTTTATCCTACTTTCTAGTATCCTATGTTAGACGTTCTTTTGACCACATCAGTTTCGATATGTCTTGATTAATGATTATTTTTGTTGTCTTGCTTTAATATTCCCGTTCAAGTTGCTTTTTCCAAATTTGCTCGTTGTATTAACAGAAAACTCACTGTGAAAACTGCATTCAATGCTCACTTGATTGGCTACTTATTTTGCATTGCTTTCCAAGACTGTCACAATCTTTCTTTCGTCTCTCTTGTCTAACTTTAGTTCATCGTAACTGAATCGGCTAAAGCACATCGAATCTAATCACCATTAATAGCAACTGTAATAGCGGATGGTATGAACACTATTTGTAGAAATTCCTAGCCACCTGGCTATCTCAGTCAGTCATGTGCCATACGTGATACATGCTTAGGCGATCATTTATCTTTCGATACATGACGGGGCAGATTTTCTTCCCGCAGTAAGTTGCCATTTCTTTCTGCGGTGGACCATTTGTCATCCAAAGCTATAGAGTCCTTGTTTGTCCTGCTATTTACTCAGGAGAAGAGGAGGATTCATACCTTTCGTAAGGGTATTAGCACATAAGTGAATGCAATGGATTTGACTGGAATTCGAACTCGTCTCTCCGATTCCTCAATCCGAGTCGATATCTATTAAAGTTGTCATTTTTCCTTTGAGTATTCATCTTTGTTTCAATAGAAATTTTAGCCCTTATTGTAATGTAAAAAACGGAAGCTGATGTTCAAGGGGAAAAAAAAACATGCCAAATTATACCTTACACTCAGGTTAGTAAAGATGGAACAAATGCTACTTAGAAATGTGTATATTATCATAAATTTATCACCTTAAATATTTCATTGGTCCAATAGATATGAATGACGTTTTTGTCAGTTTTGAATGACGTTTTTGTCAGTTTTGAATGACGTTTTTGTCAGTTTTAACCAGTGTATCTGGTACTACTGATAAAAGCAGATTTTGGAACAATTTAAATAAAATAAAGGCGTATAATCATTTTATATACTTGGTCTAAAACCTTTGCATACCGGTCTACTAAATACACATGTATACACATCGTAAATCCGGGTCAATATATATATATATATATATATATATATATATATATATATATATATATATATATATATATATGTATGTGTATGTGTGTGTGTGTTTGTTCAATTGCGCCGGGAACTTTCGGATTTCAGTGCTAGAGAAACATTTGTTTTCTGTAACTCGGATATAGGCTTCATGGTGGTGCCATCTTAGCCAATACTTAACTTGCAGTCATTCAGTAGGTTTCCCTGATCTTTTATTTAACAATGATTTAGGCTTATTTACGGTGTGCCTATTAAAGATATTATGGAATATTCTGTTACTTAATATGGAGAACAAATTTAGCTAACATTAATCTTTCCTTTTTAATTAAAAGTGAAGATAAACAAAATAGTTTTCTTAATTGCACCTCACGCTATCAACGAACGTCATGAACTAGACTTTGACCAACCTGAAATAAATTTGACCAATCAACACAAATTCAACCAAAGACGGGTAGCTGAACAAATGATAATAGCAAGTACCGAAAATGTCTGTAATTAACAGCTTCACCCAGCATAGACATCCCTACTTCAACGAAAAACTAGGATTATTTTTTTTACCCTGGTTTGGAAATGACATTTCTTTCTTTCTTTAAGCAATTCTCGTGCTTTCAGCTTACGCAGGTCTCGCGAACTCACTTCGATCGATATATATATATATTATTTTTTTGTTAATTTGAATTGATAACGTGTACAATATAGCTTAGTCAGTGTTTCATTTATTTCTCAAGAGTGATCAAGGATTACAAAACCTTTCCAAAATATATCTGTTTTAACAATAAATTATCCGTTGGAATTATAAGATTTTGTACTTTTTGATTTAACTTCACCAACAGAATCAACGTTTTTACAAAAATAGTTTTCTTTAGCTTATTTTATTGTTTAGGCTTATGTCAAGGCGATTTTCTAAGTCGTAACGATCGTCTGCTTTATACAGGGTGGCCACTAAAAGACTGAATGGTATAAAACAAAAATAACTTTTACAAACACTTCATTTTTTTAAAATTTGGACCAGTTGAATCTCTTATGGAACCATTTTAAAAAAATCTTCTGAATGATGTCCTCGCGATACCTAGTTGAGCAGGGTTCTTTCAAAGCAATCGATTAGGTTCCGAATCATGCTCGATATATATATATATAGGAGATATTATGACACTAAAATATTGCCGGTTGTACCCTTCAACTTGGTGTAATGATTAGCAAGCTTGTCTCGCTAGATCAGTGACGACTGAAAAGTGAGTTCGATCCTCACTGGGTGCTCCAAAACGTTCAGCCTCGTGCTACACCTGAGCTACGCTTAGAAAATTACCTAAAATTTTGCCGGTATTTTCTCCGAGTTTGAATAATTGATCGTTCATGGGAATAGAATGCGTTTTACTCGTTGATGGACATCATAAGTGACTAATCCTCAAGGGATGCTCTATAGCCTGACAAAAAAGCAAATAAAGAAGATTGATAACGAACAATTTACGACTAATTATCAGATTTTCAAGGGCACACTTTATTGACCTCTTGCCTAGGAAATTTTTAAGAGCGTTAGTAAATATCTATGAAGATGATACTTCAGTTGATGGGTGCACGTTCAACAGCCAAGATGTTCGCATCATAGTAGCTTTACTCTGACCTGGCCTAGCACTAAAGTCTCAATGGATGGGCTGGTAGAGTGGCATGTAAAATCCAGTATCTCAAAATCCAAGACATCCTTTTATTATCACCGAGCAGACACTGAATTTCCACCAGACTCGATGAAAGTTTCCACACACAAGAGGCGCTTTTGAATCTCCATTAAGACTATGGTATATAATTGGGTATATTGAGACTTTTTTATCATTAATTTTTACCCAATTTGCAGTTGGGTGGCGCTATGCAGATACTTGTTTCCTATAGTATTATACATGAAGTCGACTTATACACGAGTATATACGGTACAATTCTCCTTCTTTCTTTTTTTCTTTTTTTTCCTCTCTCTCCCTCTCTCTCTCTTTCTCTCTCTCTCCCCCTTTCCCCTCTCTCCCTCCCTCCCTCTCTCTCTTTCGTCCCCTTTCTCTCACCCCTCTCCCTCTCTCTCTTTCACCCCTCTCTCTACTCCTCTCTCTTTTCACCCCACCTCACCATTAAGGCGATTCACCCCAAGCAAGACGGGAGTACCACTAGCACGGAAGGGGTTACAGAGGATTGAGAACAAGAGTAAAAAGGCGTGTTTGAGGAAAGGATACAGAAAAGGGCGGGGAACAAATTCAGGGTGTCAGATGTCGATTGACATTACACTTGAATATTTGAAGATTATAGTCATCGGGGAATCAAGTAAGAGAAAGGGAGTTACCCAATTATGAAGTGAAAGAGAAGAAGTCGTTTGAGAATGGGACAGTTACATTTAACCGTTTTGACAGCGAAATAGCGGGACAGATATGTCAGCCAGGTACCATGTTTAAATTCATGCTGTCCGAGACCCAGCGAAAGATTCTCGTTGGAACAGTTGCCGTGAAAATATTTGAAGAAGAGACAGATGGAGGCCTCATCACGTCTGTGGGATAGCGATTGTAGACTAGATGCCAGATCAGGTCCTATCATTTTGCATATTCGTCTCTGGATTTTGTCAAGGACCTAGGGAAGTACAGCGGGAGCACCAGACCGTATATGACAGCAATATTCCATGCAAGGACGGATAGATTTGTAGGATGGACTTCGACGAGAAAAAAACTTTCTAGCACGACATAGAAAACCAGCTTTCCTTGATTACCCACCTGTCTCTCTCCTTCACGCTCAAATGGTATATTCCATCCATCTCTAAAGATGCTAGAAACAAACTCACCTCTTTGTACCCGTCCGGAATGTACCGGGCTATGTCTACCCTGCTTTATATTTAAAAGGGTAAAAAATGGATTATTGCTGCCATATCTAGACAGGAATTGCTAACTAATATCTTTTCAACGTTGAGAGTTCAAAATCAGGAATTTCTACCTAATAACTTTCCAACGTTGACAGTTCAAGATAGTTTATGCGACCTTGGGGAATGACATTTTCCACTTAACAGTCCCTTTCATATAGACGTAATGTCGCATCAGTTTCGCTACTTTCCTAGCGAGTGTTTCGACGAGCTCTATTCTCTAATGCTAGCAGCTCAGACGTTTACAACCAAGACCTTCCTTGCTATTTACACAGTGTTGTTTCACCCTCCGTTTATTCTCTACATATTTTTCTCTCAGAAGGGAGTTCCACTCTGAAAACATCTTTGTTGTACCCACCTGCGCAGATACTTTCCAGAACGCTAAAATCGTAAACTCTTCAGCTCTATCCTCCTAATCTTTACTTTCTACTTTCTCTTACGTTCATATATCACTCACCTCATTCAGTAACAGACTAAAATTGACTCTTGATACCTATATTGGGTAAACTTTGGTAAAACAAAATAACCTAACAATTTGAAATACTTTTATAGACTTTTCATTTCAATGCCGCCTAGTTGAGTGGCTGTTTAAAAAAAGAAAAAAAATACTTCGAAAATACATTCAGATGATGAGATATATGCCAATCTATACTCGAGGATTTTCGATACCTTTCCAATGACGCGTCTCGGGCGATATGATTTAATAATGATATATTTCAATTTGCTAAGTTTTGCAGTAAGCATTCATTAAATCATATTTTATTAAAATATCGACTGATACGTCTAATTGTTCCTTTCAATTTATCAGTTAATGTATTCCCTCATCCAGATCAAATTTATGATGAAACCGTGCAAAAGTCGTGACATTGTTTCCGAGTACTATCGACCACTTCCAGTCATTATCAGGAATGTTGGTAATTTCAGTTACGATAATGTTCTTTTATTTCATACTGGTATTCTTTTAGACTCTAATTTATAACTATATACGTGAATCGAAAACATGTTCAGAATGGTGAATTGAATATGTGCGTGTGTGTCCGTCTGCGGGTGTGTGTTTGTGGGTGTGAAATGTTTGACAAAATGGAAAAAAAGTTTTCGTCCTTTAGATTCGGTGGTTGATTGTTTTTTTTTTTTAGCGGCATATCAACACCTCTATGGGTTATTTAATCCCGAAATCTATAGTTGGTTGGGTGTTTTTGTTTAGCAGTATAGCAAGTCTGACGTTTCCTATTTCGTTCTCTCCCTCTGTATATTCATCAAATCTGAAGAAGTAAAATGAAAGAAACATTTGCTTCAAATTTGTCATTCAATTACCCACCATTAGTCGAATATAGATTTACATATTGTTGAGGGGTTCTCCTCTTTTTACACAAATGGACTCACCCAGTATATACATATACTACTGCAAGAGCGAGACGAGAGTAAGACGAGAGCAAGACCAAGGAATCGAGTCGAGTCCAGAGTAAAAGGTTGTAGGTAACCGGAAGAGTGAGGGTGAGGTAACAGTGTTGTAGAAGTCACAGTGAGCGAGCAAGTATACTCAGTAAGAAGTCATACAGCGATACTTCAATACCAAAGACTATATATATATTTTGCTACTAACACGTATTCCTGGAACTACTAACCTGCTTTACCAGTTTGTATTATTACGTTAATACATTATTTTCATATATTCATTCCTGGCGTTTGGTATTTATTGGTACCGGATTTAAATCCCGAATCCACAACATATATCGTGTTCATTCCATGCATAGAGCCGAAAATGGAGATATTCTAAATATATAATTCTAATTAATCTCCTAACGTAAATCACATAGTATTCTTTCAATCTCCTTTTTACTTTTCCTAACATAATTGTTACTGTAATCAGTCATCCATGAACGGATGTAGTTGTAGGATCTCTTGACCAGTTCCCTCTACGTTTAAAGCCGGATACCTATTAATTCCTGCAGATTATTCTTGGGGAAAGTAGATCAAGCGGCATCCATTTATCTCCAGATCAAACCTCGGTCAATGATCTCAAACGTGAAGCCTCGTTTTGGCCGAGGGCACGTGGCCGTTGATTTTATCTATGACACTCACCACCTAGTTTGCCTAGTTGTGCTATATGACCGTGGAACTTCAACAATTGTCAGGCGCCCGGAAGTGAGAGAGTGAGAGAGTGAGAGAGTGAGAGTGTGAGGTAACCGCTTGGTAGGAGTCATAGTTGCGAGCACGTAGACTCAGAAGGAAGTCCTACTTCGATACTGAATTTCCCAGACTGTATATATATTATTATTGCTACTAACCGCATTTCCGGATCTACTAACCGTATTACCAATTGTATTATTACGTCAATACATTTATTTATTATCTTTCATGCCTGCGTTTGTCATTCATTTGAGACCGGATTTCATCCCGGAATCCACAACAGTAGTCTAGTCACATTATAGTAGAAGCAATCGTAGAGATATCTGACATAATTTAACACCTTATTTTTACTTTCTGACTATTTACAAATAAATTGACACTTGGCTGTAAACTGGTTCACGCACATAATGCAAACTAGAGACATACAGGTCATTGTATAATAACTATCTCCTTAGTATTTCTCTCTTTTTCCACTTTGTCTCACGCCTTTCAGTTCTTTCTCAAACATTCTTATTCCCTCATTATGTGTCAGACAAACTCAGGCGAACATGTCTTCATTCGAAAACGAGTCCGCTTCAGCCTTTTTCATTATTCTCAGCGTTATGAATTTCAGAAAAAAATCGAACTCTTTCTTCTACAAATATAGCAACGCATTCATCCGGTCATTCTAATTCTCTTCCTTTCCCGTCTTTGAAGGTCTCTGACGAATTGTTTTTCAAAAGGAGATTTATACTTTCATGGCTTCCCGACGCCACCTGATCCAGATCAAAGTATTCCTTTTGCTCGGATCACGCAATATTTTTTTTTCTCTTTTTTTTTCTCTTTTCTTTTCTTTTTTTTTTTTTCACTAGGATCCAATCTTTCTGCGCGCATTCGGATGGCTTCCCAGCATACTGAATTTTCGCTATATGATTAGAATCTTTCCAATGACTGCATTCTCGAATGCCTTACAAAATTCTTCAGATTCGCGATAAGCAGAATCAGGTCTCAAGCAATGATTCTAACGTATATGAAACCATTTTAAAATAATAATTTCAGTAAAAGCACTGCTTTTCTTCATGCGTTGAGATGATGCCTCGGTCGCTTTCCATTACATGCGTTTATAGGCTTGCTTGTTTCTTTCTTTTAACTTAAATTAGTTTTATTTTGTGCACACCGTTTCTACTTGCTTCGAAACCTTATATATTTTTCGTAAACTTAGTTATATCATTATCAGCAAAATACTGTAAATGGAAAAAAAAAAGAAAGATTGAATATTGTTTCTTAGATGAAAAAGACAAATAAGTGTCCATGGGTTTCTATATGTATTAGGTTGGTGCAAAAATAATGAGGTAATAATGTCGTTTTTTGACGTTAAAAAATACGTCAAAAAACGACATTATTACGTCATTATTTTTGCACCAACCTAATAGAAAGCGATATTGTTTTATTCTTCTATATTTAAAAATGAATTTGTATTTCGAAATAAAATTTGAAAGTAATATTAAGAAATGAATTTTTTTTAATGTGACATTATCTGGTTATCAGTGTTATATAATTAAACGTTACTTTCATGTTAGGTTTTAAAAGATGAATTTAAAACAAAATCATAGAAACGTTTTTAAACCTTTCTAATAATTCCGTGTTCAAATAGCGATATGATCCAAAGTGTAGACAATATTGCTGACAAGTAGAGTTCAAATTACAGTCGAGGTTATTCTGTTTTATCTATATTTGATTTTTACTTTTTACAATTCGGATTTTTGCTCTTGAGAAAGACATAAATCGATCAGTTTTTTTTTTTTTTTAGTTATGTGTAAAATAGTAAGGCTAACAGGAATTTTTAGTCTTGGCAGGGCAAGTCTAGGAGAATGAAAATTATATTCAAATTCATAGGTTAATTAAGCAAAGCTTTATGAAGAAAAGAGCACCGAACATTTTAGATGACAATAAATGTTGGAAAACACTTCACAGATGAAGAGCGAATTCAAAACAGCAGAAATGTAGCTCTACAGAAGGATGCTGAGAATATCATGAAGTAAACATGTGAGCATCGATGAAGTTTTAGAGAAAATTAAAACAAATAGGACATTTATATTTAATATCAGGAAGTGACAGTTGAAATTTCTAAGGCTCCTAATGAGGAAAGATAGCTTGGAAAATTTAATACTTACGCTACATATTGAAGGCAAGAGAAACAGCGAAATTCAACGCATAACATACCTAGCGAGCTTAAATAAACAGATAGCGGAGCAAGGTTTAGAAGCGATAACAAAAAGACATTTATTAAGAGCGAAAAGTCAGGAAATTGTGGAAAGCTATGATCGCCCATGTCCTGGGGAGACACGGAAACATATAAGAAAAAGTAATCCACTAGACACTAGTGTATTATCTTTCCCAAGAATATTCATGCAAAATCACAGTGTATATTCCTTCTGAAGGAGAAAGTTTTATTTTTTTATGTTTTGGTTTGTTTTTTTGTTTTGTCTTTTTTTACAAAAAATAAAGAGGACTCCATAGATATATCACTCTTCTGGCTACAATGGAGTAAAATCTTCAGACCGTGTTCCACTAATACTTTAGTGTGTGTATATCGGGGAGATAGAAAATGGCCCTTCCCAGTTCTCTTTTTAAGTATATGCTTAGGTCTATTTATCCTCATGGACTTTATTTTATTAATATATATATATATATATATATATATATATATATATATATATATATATATATATTATTATTATTATTATTATTTTACACACATCGACATACGCCCACGCACACACACACACACACGCACACACACACATATATATATATATATATCGCCTGGGGATGTACCAATTTTTAAGTTCTTAGATATTTTTGTGTAGAGATGTAAAATATTTTACAATAAAAAATATTATAACATATATCTATATATCTATATCTATATCTATCTATCTATCTATCTATCTATCTATATCTATCTATCTATCTATCTATCTATCTATATATATATATATATATATATATATATATATATATATGTGTTTGTGTTTGACTTCATAAAGGGTTATTTTTTGTAGGGTATTTAAGCTATTTTAAGCTATTTATTAGGACTGTATTTAAAAAAAATATGATGATGTCAGCAAAAAACCGTTAACTCATGTCTCTTTTTTAATAGATTTTTATTATTTAGAAACTTAATAATGTGTAGTTATTCATGCATACATGAGAAACTACACATTATTAAGTTTCTAAATAATAAAAATCTATTAAACAAAAGACATGAGTTAACGGTTTTTTGCCAACATCATCAAATTTTTCCTTGAATAATTAGCATAATTTTTTTTTTAAACCCATAGTCCTAATAAATAGCTTAAATACCCTACAAGAAAAAATAACCCTTTATGAAGTCGTCAAAAAACAAATGTTACGGCAGTTTTTTTTATATATACACAAAACCCTTTCAGAAAAAATAAAACAAAAAAATAAATAAATCTCCATAGACACGTAAACCAGACTAGACGAAACCATCTTCCGTTTTAAATTTAGACACCCCAACCTTACCCTGACCTGTCATCTATGAATGTAACTCTATACTGATACAAATTATTAACACCCTGCTCCCCTCTCTATATGAACAATCGCGCTGGCCGTTACCATGGAAATTTTGATTTCAATTATGAATATGCTATTAAAACACGTAAATACTTTAATTCAATTTAATTCAAATAATTATATTAAAGTTTTCGGCTCTTGTTTTGAAACATGAGATCACTTATATAGCGTGTTGGAATCATATTTCTAAATAAATAATTATATATATATATATATATAGCTAGATAGATAGATAGGTAGATAGATAGATCGATATATATATATATATATATATAGAGAGAGAGATATTTATATATATTAGGTTCCTCCATTAGGTCACGTAAAAATGCAGCATATCACGATGAATAAAGGTTCATAAATCAACGAAAACAAATTTTTGTATCAATATGTTTATGTTGTTATGAAGAGGAAAGACAAAAGTATTTTTAAGTACTTTTTTGAAATTTTTAACTCCTTTCTATCACGTCGAAAAGTTTAGTTAAATTTTTTTTTTTTTTTTTACGACAGGAAGACTAAAAAAGGTTTGTTTTATTTTGAGCTTTTCCCGAGGAAAACACCCGTTAATTTAGGAAATTCTTGCAAAAATCAAATAATTGTCGGATTTTAATGAAACTTTCAGAACTTATTCACAAATGAATGTAATTCTTTTTTAAATATTTTTTAGAAAATCTTGTTAAAAAGTGATTTTTTTTTTAAAACATGTTTTCACCTACTTACATATTTTCATGAAATTTCGGGAAATTAAATCTTCAAGCGCGGGATTTGTTTTATTAATTATAAACAGGACTCTTTGTAGAAAGTAAATCACAAGTTTTTTTTGTTTTTTTTTACCCCATATCATAGAAAATCTGCTCTGAAATATAAAAAAATGTAAAAAAAAACTATGATATTAATTAATTAGAAAAGCTTTCATCTGTTTTTGTAAATATGTCATACTAAGGACATTATTTTGTGAAGAAATATTTTTCCGATGAATAATACATTTTTTACAAATTTTTTTCCCATTTTTAAATTTTTTTCATTAACTTCTTAATACTTCAAAAATCGTTTAAAATTATTTATTGCTTTCAAGCACGTAATGCAATATAATGTAAATGAAAAAGTAAATTTACGAATCGAAATTTGAAAAGCACATAACAGTTGTTTGACCTCAAATAGTTTTAAAATAATTTAAAAAAACATTTTAATTGAAAAAAAAACGTTCATAATTTCTTGTATGGAAATGTATACATGACATAATCCTTAAAAAATTTAAAAAATTATCTAATTAATAAAAAAAATTTAAAATATTATCTGATTAACAAAGTATGAAATAAAAAATAGATATTACATAATTGCTGAATAAAAATGTTAATTTTTAAAATGTACAAGTTAAAAACGAAAAACCGCGTTCGCTTACATGCAAAAATTGTCAATTTTGATCATCCATAGTAATCTGTCATCACCTCGTCACAATCGATTTCTTTGATAAATTCAGACACATCGTTAAGAAATGTTTGGATACACATTTTTATGCTATAAGTAAGTACTGTTTGTATCATATCAGATTAATTTAACTTTAAATTTTCTAATTTTACCCAAATAACGTGTCAAAAATATATAAATTTATTTTAGGAAGAAATTTAAAATCAAAATTTTGTTTGTTTCCAAATTTCTTAAAATTTAAGAAAATGCCCGCTTTTAAGAAAATTAAACAAAAATCAAGCATATAGTTGACATTCCAATCTCTATAATTTCTGTCTGAAAGACACGAGAATGTGTTACTTACTGTAAGTAATAAATTTAATGCTTTAGCTTTCAATTAATAACAATATATTGAGATAAAACTTTGTTTTTCTTGATTTATGAACATTTTGTAATTGTGATATGATGCTTTTTTTACGTGACGTAATGGAGGAACCTAATATATATACACAGACACACATATATATATATACACACACACACATATATATACATATATATATATATATATATATATATATATATATATATGTATGTATATATATATATATATATATGTGTGTGTGTGTGTATATATATATATAACAATTGAAAACATTTATGAAAGTAGATTTGTTTCGAAATATATCCGATAATGCATTTCGCCATAATGTAATCTTATTATTTTTACCAAGATGTGTCTAGCATAACACAGTCTGTCGTCACCTCTGTGTGTTGACTTCAAAGTTCACTTTTATATTTACAATTACATACGCTCAATCTCTGGTACTGAGCACTTTATCCCATAAATATTGCACACCTTAAAACTATATTTCTTCCTCTCTCTCTCTCTATATATATATATATATATATATATATATATATATATATATGATGTCAGCGAGGATAGTAAGTTGATAGGATTAGTCTGATGATATCGTGGGATCTAAACCAAGGGCGCGTATTATATCTGATATCCCAACTTTACATGTTATTTTTACATTTATATTTCTTACACGTGTATTGAGCACTTTTTATACTACTTGTTTGATTCAACTGTGACCATTAACCTATTATATATATATATATATATATATATATATATATATATATATATATATATATATTATAATTATTTTTAACAAATATGATTCCTTCGCTACATAAGATTTCTCATGTTTCAAAAACGAGAGCCGAAACCCTCAATATAATTATTAAAATTAAATTATGGTATCAAGCCATGTTTCATCCTCTACTTCTGTATGGAACACCGTTTCTTTTTTAAAAATCAAAATACTAAAGATCTCCGGATTATTTACCTAACGTTTCCTTTCCTATTTTTCCAAATACCTACACATACATACAAATATATATATATATATATATATATATATATATATATATATATATATATATATATATATGTGTGTGTGTGTGTGTGTTTGTTTTAGTAGGCCTTTTGACCAAATTAAAGGATGATGAGAGTTTTCGGACAAGCCTCTGTCCTTCCTCAACAAGAAGTTTTCATTTGGGGAAGTAGATTTTTTTTAATGTTAATCGAGGCAAGAAACTAGCCCCAAAATACTACATATCATCAGTAATATTCAATTATAACTCTAAAGTAATATTTATCAAAGACAATATGTTTTCTACAATTTTATTTTCTTACGCTTTCGGTTTCTCTTGCATAGTGAGCAATAGTAATATTTAATACGTAGAATGATCTTAATTTGTTAACATTAAATATATTTTCTATTCCTTTCTTTCTATGCAATTTACCAATGTTGATGCCTCTGTTTACATTTCCCTATATTCCAGCGACTACTGATGCCAATCTATCTACTATCTATATTTCTCTTGTTGTCTGTCTGTGTGTCTGTCGTGGGCGTTGTTACCTCGCCCAGGCCGCATTTATCACCTGATTTCGATGCGGTTTTCACCACAAGTTTGCAAATGGCTGCCGTAAGGGCATGACGGAGGCCGATTTTTGAGTTCGGACTCAGGTTCCGAAAAAATCGATAATCGAAAAAAATCGATAATCGAAAAAAATCGATAATCGAAAAAATCTGCTTACAGAAGTAATGATTGCATTTCAACCAAATTTGACACCCTCTTATTTTCTATCACTAGAAATGTTCTCCAGAAGTTTCATGGCCACTGACCCCTAAACAGCGCTGAAAATCGATATAACCCCAAAACCGATACGCTCAGATTGCGCCTGAACCGCATGTCGGTTTTTAGCGAAAACCGACCGGATTTATGAGGAGGCCATTGGGAGTTACCATGTGAAGTTTCAACTCTGTGCGCACCCCAAACAGAGTGCAAATCGACAATCGGTCAACCCTTAAAAATGTTTTTTCCGGTTGAGTATTTCCTAAATGCAGATTAATTTAAGGTGACGCTATGCGCGGGAAGAAACAGGTCAGTGTGTGCAGTGGAGTGGAAGAAAACATTTGACCTCAAATTCTGGAATGGATGCAGGGCCATTGAAATCCGGCTCTTTTTATCCCTGCTACCAGTTCTGACCTTGAGCCACAAATGACATATTCGACTTTGTCAACACTATTGCTTTAATCGTAGTAACATCAGCACGGCAAAGGGAGCTTCTTTAAAGGCAAGGCAGGGCAAAAATATTTTAAGTCAAGTGATAGCGATTGCTCTATGAGTCGTACGATTTTTTAATCATGCACGGGCAACGCCGGGCCATGCTGCTAGTAATCCATACGTGTTTACTTTTCGTATACACTGTGGGCGGATATTTTACAATTGTCTGTCTTTATTCTCATGACGCATTCTTTTGAATTCCTTTTCGAATTGTATATATATCTTGAGCATTTCGCTCATTATAGATATCAGCTTTGTATAATTAGGATATATAGAATATCGGAATTCATTTGACACAATCATTTTCAGTAGATTATCTGCCTTTTTTCCCCTGATTTGAATATTTTCAGTATGCCCTGAGTGTGTTAAATTGTCCGTATTATTTTTACACAGAATATGTACCAGAAAAAAAGTCTGACACTTTCTGATTTTAACTATTTATTTGTCGTTCCTGTTCATCTTTGAACCCTACACGTCCCTGCATTTTCCACAGATGGTATTCATTATATTGGTTGGTTGGTTGGACCACATCGCTTCATGTAAATTCTTCATCTGTGAGTTAATTCTTTCTCAGGTCGATTGATTAAAAATAGGTTCGAACGAGCGAAGTAGATTAGCCACGGCTAGGACCAGCCTGCTTTAACACCTCTTGTAATCACACTAAAGAATCACAAAGAACTATAACAATTACGAGAAACCACACCACATGACGACTTTTAAGAGAACCGACTACTAAATTGGTTAGCCCGTCTGAAACGAACAAAGAATTACATAATCAATATTACTGTTCCTCATTACTTCAAATAATCCAGGAAGGAGTAACTCATCAATACAGGAAAGAGCAATAACAGCTACTGGATTTGTGAGACGAATTTTCCTGAAATGCTGTTTCAAGAGAAATACTAATGAATTTGAACCGACGCCAGCAGAGACTGCTCGGGCAATGAATGCCGAATGTTTCCTTATACATAAACAGATCACGTAACCATGTCATTAGGTTGGTGCAAAAATTAATGACGTAAATATGTCGTTTTTTGACGTATTTTTAACGTCAAATAACGACGTTATTACGTCATTATTTTTGCACCAACCTAAATGCACAGCAGGTCGGCGTTCTTCTTATTCATAATGTTATTGCTCTATGGCTTAATACTTTGCTGATCTAAGTGCCAGGAAGAATTTTTCTTTGCCTTTCATTTCACGGATAAGGCGAAAATTGCTCTCCATCAGTTGATGCCTTTTGTTTTGATTCTTCACCATCTACGTTTTCCTTTGCTTTAATGTCCATCCATTCAAATTCTGAAATCCGCCCTATCGTCTTGGGCTGTTGAATATGACGACTACACCTCGGCAAAAGGATAAGACAACCCTTGCAATGACGACCATGTAAAACACAAATACCACAAGAAAAACATGAGAAAACTATTTGAAAATACTGAAACCGTCAACATCATGCCCTACCTTAAAGAAATAGGATTATACCAAAACATATAACACCTACAATAAATCATCTACAAATTCTAAATCCATAAGAAGTTTGCCTTGAAATGTTAAAATTATGTACACACTAGTTGAATGCATGAAATTGCTCAAAATATATGTATTTAAAGGCATAAAACTGCGTTCAAAAATATATTTGAATATTTAAAATCGCATTCGAAATATGTATTTGAAGGCTTAAAATTGCGTTCAAAATATGTATTTGAAGGTTTAAAATCGTGTGCAAAACTATATTTGAACGCTTAAAATTGCTTTCAAAATATGTATTTGAAGGCTTAGAATTGCGTTCTAAATATGTGATTGAAGGTTTAAAATTACGTTAAAAATATGTATTTGAAGGCTTAAAATTACATTCAAAATATGTATTTGAACGCTTAAAATTCTGTTCAAAAATACATTTGAAGGTTTAAAATTCCATTCAAAATATGTATTTGAAGGTTTAGAAATGCGTTGAAAATATGTATTTGAAGGCTTAAAATGGAGTTAAAAATATGTATTTGAAGGATTAAATACCCATGATATTTCGCTAATCTAATTCCACCAAATCAACTCAAATTCAGAGAGTATGTTGTTTTCTGTTTCTTACCGCTTCGCCTGTCCCCAGACTGAGCTGAGTTTTGTATTTTCTAGGTTTTTCTTTCTTTATTTTATCTTCCAGAAAATTCAGCTCTCTTTCTGACTTTAAATAATTTGCGTTGTATTTTCTATTCATCTTGAATCTCCTTCGTTTTCAACTGTTCAGAAGAGTCTTCTTCGTTTCTGAGAAACTATTTCTTATTCACTATTATGAAGAGGTTAGTTATTTTAGTACTTCCACTTGTCGCAATTTAATTAAGTCTTAAACTGTAATATAAAACGTATGAAGTAAAGTTTGAATTAACAAAGTTTTATAAATATAGATATAAACTAATGAATAATACTGTTGTTTTTTCCCAGCAATCACAGGAAGAAATCGGTCGTTAATTTGTTAGGTTTACATTAGGTACCTCCACAAAGTCGGTATATCTAAGGTTTAAATGAATTTTCATAAATAAAAAAAGAAAAAAAAACTTTCTTGAAGCTTTCATTGAAAGTTAAAGGATCAAGTTTACCATTTCCAGTCAGCAACATACACTGTAGTGTATTTCAAACAGAAATTATATTTGTTGGAATCAATTCATTTTGGGGATCTAAGATACCTGATTTGGTCTTTCTTCTTAATAATAACATAAACATTTAGACGATAAAATTTTGTTTTCGGTATAGTTGGCGTCTTTTTCATGAAGCTATGCTCTTTTTTAGCGATTTCGTGGAGGTAGCTATATAAAACGTATGTATAAAGTTTGAATTAACAAATTTTTATAAATGTAGATACAAACTAATGAATATTACTGTTGTTGTTTTTTTTTTCAGCAATCACGGGAAGAAAAACGTTTTCGTTAATTTGTTAGGTTTAGTTACCTCCAATAGTTCGGTATACCTAAGGTTTAAAATGATTAACTTTACTGTTTCCAGTCAGCAACATGTATTTCAAACATAAATTTTATTGGTCGGAATCAATTTATTTTAGGGGCCTAAAATACCTGATAAATGGCCTTTTTAGCCATGTGTCATTGCAATGAATTTGTCTTTTTTAAAAAATCTTCAAAAAATGAAATATACTTTCTGAAACTTTGCGGAATATGAGCTGATTTAATGTATAATTAATCTGATTGGATTGGATTTTTAAAATAAACAGTAGCGCGATTATGATTAAAATGATAAGTGAATGTTTTTTTACATATTTCTTGTGTACTCAGTAATCATAAAAATGTTGGAGATATTTTTCGGAATTGAATTTTAAAATGTTGACTTTAAATTTATTATCCTGATCGATCTTATTTTCTTGATCAGGTACATAACATAAACATCATTAATCAAAAAAAAAAAAATGATAAAAGAAATATAAAGAAGAATAAAAAATAAAAAATCATAAATATATATATATATATATATATTACTTTTTTTTAATGTTTCAACTGCTGACTTTGTGAAATTCACGAAGTTTCGGCCGTTGTACGTTCCGGCTTTCTTCAGGTGATGTACGTTGGAATTTCGAACCGAACCCTTTTAGTCCACGAGGATAGATTCTTTCGTTTCACGTGCTCTAACTTTTCTGGATATTTGAGTTTCAGTTATTTCCCTTTAGTAACCTGATTCTCCAAGTTTTGTTCACCTCTACCGTGGCCAGTTATTGAACTCACAATATTTGCATTACTTTTAACCACTTGGCCATGGATAAAAGCGTTGATTCGTTTCGAAATTCCTACGAATATCACCTGAAGAAAGCCGGAGCGTAGAACAGCCGAGACGTCGTAAATATGACAATAAAATAATAGTATAAACAATGTAAACAGTATATTTACAAAACCACATCTCAGAAATATAGATCTTCAGTTGTAGAAATAAAAAATATATTATTAGCTAAATAAATTATAATACTAATAACACATATGAAAATTACACTGTTTTCTGAAATTCTACATTTTATTCCAGACTTTATTACATAATTCCGACGTGGGTGCGCGAATAATACTTAGGTCTGCTTTAATTATTATAGTCGGAAAATTAATTGATAATAGTAGATACTTTCCACTATCGTCCAGTTCATGCCGCTCCCGCCACCCCGGTCATTTGAACTGGGTTAGAGGTTTATCTTTTGTTTCCGGATTGGGATTTGATTTATGGTTCCTTCTAAAGTCTACTTTATTTTTTTTTAAACCCGGTAATCCCTTTGGGTCTTAGTGACATTCTCGTCTTGCTTGGGATGAATTGATTAAAAAAACAAAAACTTGCGTCACAGGTGGTAAATATATTTATAAGATGAACATTTTATTGCTTCTTGGCTGATATTGAGTGAAATTTCGAACTTTTAATCAAGCCTAGAGTTTTTAAAGAATGGGTCTTGAATATGAATTTATGTATATTCCTTCGATCTAGAAGTTTCGTGGAATATTTCCTTCCCTGCAACAATTTTCACCCTTCAGATTTAACTTTGCATAAGATATTCGCGGATATAAATGTACATTTATCAATGGTGGCTCTGGTCAGGTTTTGAGTTCAGATAAAACGCTAGAATTCTCGGAGCTTGCAAAAGAGTATTCGAAAAAAAAAATGGGTATGTTTTTTTTTATTTGGGTTTATGCAACAGGATAATGCGCAAGGTTAAAATATTATCCGTAGTTTTGCCATGAATTCTTTAAACCAGAGTGCAGATCATTTTTTACTATGCCCCGTAGTTTGGAATAGAGACGCAACATTATTCTAAAACCGACTAATATCTATTTAGTAATATACGTGAATCCATCTGCATGAATTTAAGCGTTCTACGAGATTAGCAAATAGTCTTACTGTTGATCTGTCTAGATGCAGCCGCATGTTCTATTCTAATAGTTTCCTTTCTCGCACTTCTCGCAAGTGGAATTCTATTCTAATAATTTCTTTTCTCGCCTGTAGAACTCCCTTCTGATCTCTTGCTTCACTGCCACCCACAATCTTGAAAAAAAAAAATGCAACGTCAGTCGCCATTTTCTGTCTTCCTAAAACCTGTTCGTTTATTGTCCTTTTCATTACCTCACCTCACTGAAGTTTTCCCAGTCTCTTTCTCTCCCTGTACCCACCTGCGCTTGGGATGAATCGATTTAAAATAGTATACCAACCTCGAGGTGGAAACAGATGCAGATTATCCTGCTCGTCATCATTCTTAATGAGCCGCTATTAAAAAGAAAGAATGCCTTTTGGTGGTTGATTATTACAAGAAGTTTCCTCTCTTTGTAATTGGGAGAAATGCATTTTACTATTATGATGGTGCAAAAATAATGTCGTTTTCTCACATATGTTACATTTATATATGATTTCTGAATTAATTCCTTGATATATATAGCCATGTTATATATCATTTTGAAGCACGTTTTTCGCTCTATCGAATCGTGTTATTCGTTACCGTTCTCAATCTCTTCATTCATTTTTTTTGCAGGCTTTTCGACAGCATGGACAAAATTCAAATCCGCACGATTTTTCAGTTAAAACTAGGCCGAAAATCTGCCGAGACAGCTCGTGATATGAATGATGCGTTTGGTTCAGGAACCACTAACGAACGTGTGACACAACGGCGGTTCAAGAAATTTCGCAATGGTGACGGGAGCCTCGAAGATAAAGACGGTCGCGGCCGGCCGACTGCGGTTGATAACGAATATTTGAAAGCCTTAATTGAAGCTGATCCTCGAAAAGCCACACGAGAAGTTGCTGTTGAACTCGAGGCCAACCACTCAAAAGTCGTTCGCCATTTAAAGTAAATAGGGAAGTCAAAAAATTGGATAAATGGGTGAACAATAATAAAAAAATCGTCAAAAAACGACATTATTTTTCCACCAACCTAATAGTTGCTCTAACTTTATTATTTGTTCTTCAGGATTTCTCGTTTAATCAAAATCTAAAAGCGTTGTTAGAACTCCATAGACGAAGACCTTTAATCATTCCTCCCTTAGCAAGACGATAAGACCACCAAGATGCAAGGGTTTAATGCGAGTTAAAGGAAATGAATAAAGATGAGTCAAGAGACAATCCATGAACAGGGTGCAGGAACGTAGAAGATGGAAACTGATAATGCACTTACATTATTAAGGATCACTCTGGCTATGGTAACTGAGGTTATGTATGCAGAGTAAAGCCAATTCTCCCAGACTGAGTTTGGACTCTGCCGCGAAAAAACACCCAGATCTAATGTTCTCGGTCACTTCCCTTTTGTACAGCAATGCTTAGAATGCAACTTTTTAGTGGTCGTCTCACCACACAAAAGAATTTCCATCAGTGATTATATTAGGTTGGTGCAAAAATAATGTCGTTTTCTCACATATGTTACTTTGTGAGAAAACGACATTATTTTTGCACCAACATAATATTTTGTGCAGTGACGGTTTTTATCAAAACACAACATTCCCCCGGTTCGACAACCAGCATTTTACTCAGATCTCGTCCCTTGCGACTTTTTACCCTGAAAAAAATTCAATCCTACTTGAAAGGAACACGATTTCAAGACGTTGAGGGAATCCAAACGAATACGACGAGGCAGCTGTCCCAGCAAAGGAGATCCAGTAAAGCTTCCGTCAATGAAAATGACGCTGCATAAGTGTGCTGCTTCAGAAGGAGACTTCTTCCATTGAGATTAAATGCCGAATGGCTATGTTTTGCAATTTTCTTTTTATAATGCCATTCTCGATACTTTTTGATCGGGAGACTTAACACAATATATTATTCGTCCAGATTTCTACAGACTGGCCGAACATTCTATTTCAAAGATCACATGTATTTTGCTTGATTTTCGAAAAATATATTCCCTCATGCAATGTATTTCCTAACATAAGGATTTTATTTATTAAAGAATTTACGAGAAGATCATTAGAGGCTTAAGCGAACTGAGTATCAGAATTATAATCTCTCACGCAAAATAATCCTAACCGAAATTACTATTGGAATTAATATGAAAGAAACCATATTTACTCATAGAAAAAACAACAACAGTTATCTGTTTTTAATATTTGCCGATAGCAAGTAAATATAATTTTACTTGAAATGCTATCTTGTTTTAAAGTCATAAAATGAGAAAGCAATCTGACTACCATTAAGTTCATCCTATCACGTCAAAAACAATCGTGTGTAGTTCTCAGTAATTCCTTGTTAGGTAGGGGATATGAATAATTAAGAGTTGTCGCCCGTTGTCTCGTTTCTCTCCTCTTTGAGAGAGCTATTTCTATTTACTGGGTCTATAAAATGACACTATACACGAACCTTTTATTCTCAGTTGAATAAAGCCTTCTTAAAGCCTATATCTGCGGACTTGTGTTATTACAGTAATTATAATAAAAGCCTGAACCTGTTATATTATTTAAAATTATAATTATCATAGGGAATGTATTTAGCGATGTCTATATGGCATCAGTGTTACTTCCCTGCTTAGTGAACAGGACTTGTACATTAGGGCAGGTCTGTTTTGGAAGCGTGGTATTGCACTTAATTTGTAACATCTTGATATAATTTATTACCTGTTATGAATAATCAAGAGTGGTCTCCCTTTGTTTTGTTACTCTTTGAGAGAGCTATTTTTGTTTATTGGGACTGTAAAATGACACTATACCCGAAACTTGCAATCTCAGTTGAATAAAGCTTTCTTAAAGCCTTTACTTGCGTTTGTCATTACAGTAGCTGTTTATAAAATAGACAGAGAATTTGATAAATTATTCGTCATCATTCTTTTTATGCGCTCTGTCATTCTAACAGGTGGAAAATCATGACACTCCAAAACATCTTATCATTCTTAATCATTTTGGACAATTTACAGTCACTTTGTACATCCTTTGCCATCCATGCCCACAAATCGGTTAATTTGGTTCCACGCTGACTTCCGCTACTTTCCTTGTATCAAATTCACCAGGTTCTCATTACCACACTCGTTGTAATTTCTGTTGTAGTGTCTTCTTTCTAATGAGGCTATTGTGGACTCTTCCATTTACTATGAATTAGTAGGAACTTAATCCTCGTGGGGAAAGTGATCTAAACTAGTCAACTCTCTGCCTCAATCAGAGAGGAAACCGGACGAGGATTTGCCGAAGGGCAAAGTTTCATCCGGGGGAGGTAGACAGACCCTGAACCCGCTTATACGGGTTCTACGGGAAAATGTTTGGCCGATGTTACGGGCTTGCAGAACACACGGTAAACTCGGTCTTTCAGATACATCCCTCCAGGTTGGGGCTGTTAAATATTAAAAGTGATCTAAACTGTTCTACTGATGCTGTTTCAGCTCTGTTGAACTCTATGCCTTTGGCAGAAAGGAACCCGGACGACGCTTTGCCGAAGGGCAAAGTTTTGTCCGGGGAGGTAGACAAGCCCAAACCTGTTTATGCGGGTTCTACGGTGGTTTTTTTGGCAGAACCTACGGGCTCGGATGACCCACGTTTAACTCGGCCTTGTTCCTCATGTATTACTCGTGGGCGTGGGGCTGTTAAATATAACAGTGATATAGATTGTTCTACGGAGGTTGTTCGCAGCTCCTGTCGAACTCTCTGCATTGGGCAGAGAGGAATCTGGACGAAGGGTCTCGTCCGGAGAGATAGACAGACCCGAAGCCGTTATGCGGGTTCAATAGGGATTTCTCTTGTCCTTAGCTTTCTTAATGCTTACATGGTTATTATTAACATTCGTCGGTCGAAACACCTCTCTGTTGCATCAAGTCCGATTATAAATATTTACATAATCAACGTTTATGGAACTCTGTAGGACTACGAGAAAGGATTAAAAAGGAAGTCAAATTGTAAGTAAGTTTCATTAATTATTTCTGTTGCTGGTTTAATATTTATGGAAAAAATATGAGTATATTTATTCCTGTAAGATATGCAAATATAACATCTCATGGGTAATAGATTCCGAAAATATTAAAAAAAAAAAAACTCTGAGATTACCTAAATAGCCAGAAATTCATCAATACGAGGTTTGATCAAAAAGATTCGGCCAGGTGCCATAAAAAGAAAACTACAACACATATCAATTCGGCATTTAATCTCCTTCGAAATATTCACCGCCTGAAGCCACACAACGTTGTTTACATTGATGGAAGCATAACTGGAATTCCTTATTTTCAATAGCGGGAAGTTGACGCGTTGCCTTCTTTTGGATTTCTTCGACGTCTGGTAATCGAAGACGGTTATTTTCGGAACTGGGGAATGTTGTTCTTGACCCAAAACTGCTGCACAAATTATGGTAACTTATGAAAACTCTATGGTTTGGTGAGGTGACCACACTCTTGACATCTTCCTTCCAAGAACTGATATAAACAACGGAAGTAATCGAGAGCGTAATAACTTAGTTTGTATGTGTTACAGAGTTTAAGGTCAATCTATGTTGAGCAGCTGCACTCTGCCTCTTTTAGCTGCGTTACTATAGCAACCATACCGATACTTTTTGACCAGATCTCGTAAATTCATCTGTTTTTATCTTGTCCATCATTCCCATGTATATACAGGAATAGGTATTACATAAGATACACTTTTCTTAGTTTCTAAGGATATTTTTCAAGTGCTGCTCACTTACTAAAGGGTTACTGATTTCTATGTCTCACACTCTGACTTTTGTTGCACGACAACACAGATAGAAATATCTTCACTTTTATAATCCAAATATAAGACTCACACTTTGGACTCTCTCTTTTTCTAGCAATCATTTATTTCGTCTTCTTAGAGTTAACTCCTTTCTTTCCTCTTTCTTTTAATCTGTCTTTTTCTCTGTGGGTTAAAAAACAGCAGGGTCATCTGTTGTTTTGCCCGCTAATAATAAATATCTAATAAATTCACAGTCATTAACGTGTCTTTCCCGCCTTTTGAAAGGAGTCGTTGTTCTCTTTTATCTCTGAGTCTTGAGAAAACTAAAGGTATTTTACACTACCCCGGTTCGCGTTCGATTCCCGAAGGTAAGCAGTGACGAGCCGTAACGAGCAGGGGGAGATGACCGCTTGGCAAAACCGGGTACTCTACGCAACCTGCTGTAATCATAAATTCCTTTTGGATTTAAATAATATAGTAAGAGTTAAGAAGTCATAAAAAAACAAAAATCAGAGCAATTTCTTTAATCACTAGTCAAATCATAAAATCAATGCTGCAATTTACAGTAAATCTAGTTAGATTCAAATCTAAATAATATATAATGAATTATATAGACTCCTGTTGCATAAAAATATATCAACTATTTGATACATTTCCTAGATGGTAGATTCAAGTGGTAGATACTGAACAAAAGGAATGTGTGGAGAGTCATAATCGTCTTCGCCTTGAAGGGGGCTGGTATTTTTAAAATACCATATTTCTTTCGCTTTTTTTAATAATTGGCAGCAGTTTAGTTATTAAGTTTCATTCGTCAATCTTCCGTCCTCCTCTCTCTTTCACCCCATATCTCTCTCTCATTTACCCTCTCTCTCTTTCTTTCACACTGCCTCGCTCTTTCATGCTTTCACACTGTTTTACTCTCTCTCACAATCTCTTTCACCCAGTCTCTTTCCCTCTCTCTCTCTTTTTCACCTTCTCTCTCAGCCCCTCTTTCTATATTCCACCCTCAATAAACTTCTATTGCGCTTTTCCTTCCCACACCAACATTGTTTTTATCACTCTTTTCTTTCTTTGCTAAGTCTCCCTCTCCCTTGGTTTTCAAAACTACTTTTTTTTATGTGCTGTGCCTCTTCAGGACGTGTTGTCCCTGTTGTGCGTATCCAACCTGCAGGACCGGTCTGAATTCGGATTCGATTAAAATGCAACAGATTTGATTGTTTGTTTGTTGGTTTGTATGGGTTTTATGGCATATCAACCACTGTGGGTCATTAAGGTATATATATATATATATGGCATATCAACCACTGTGCCAAATTAAGGTATATATATATATATATATATATATATATATATATATATATATATATATATATATATATATATATATTAAATATACAGTACTATTAAACATATAGCTGGCAACATTATTTTTTCAAAAACGCATAGCTGGCAACATTATTTTTTCAAAAACGTATAGCTGGCAACATTGTTTCCAAAAAACGTATAGCTGGCAACATTATTGTTTCAAAAACGTATAGCTGGCAACATTGTTTCCAAAAAAACGTATAGCTGGCAACACTATTGTTTCAAAAACGTATAGCTGGCAACATTGTTTCCAAAAAACGTATAGCTGGCAACATTATTGTTTCAAAAACGTATAGCTGGCAACATTGTTTCCAAAAAACGTATAGCTGGTAACATTGTTTCAAAAACGTATAGCTGGCAACATTGTTTCCAAAAAACGTATAGCTGGTAACATTATTGTTTCAAAAACGTATAGCTGGCAACATTATTCTTCGGAAAACATTATCTGAAGCCTTGTTGTTGGACATAGTTTATCGTCATACCCCGGATGCGGATGTAGTTTATCGTCATACCCAGGACGCGCAACAGATTTGAATAAACATACACGAGGGGTTCGTGAAGTGAACAAATGCATAGACAAGTGACTCTTTTCGGTACAAAATCAAATTCGCCTAACAAGTTGTAATTGGAAAAAGAAAAAAAAATGAGAACGGAGTACGCTACGCATGCGCATACCGAGCTGGAATCGTCCTACTTTGTTTCTATTCCGTACTTGTTTCCTGTCGTAAAATGCGAACATGCAATGCGAATTTTCATCTTTTAAGATTTTCTTTTTTTAATTCTTTTTTAAAATAAAATCATAACCATGGCTGCATATAATGAAGTCGCTAAATCAATTACCGAAGTTATAAAAAGAAAAGGAAATAATTTCTAAATATGAGAATGAAACAAGTGTTAGCAAACATGTGAAAAGCCGAAATCAGCAATCTGCACACTATTCAAATCTGCTGAATTAAATAATATTGAGATGGCGAAGGGAATAATCAACTTCAGTAAAGAGTGTAGCAGTTGGATTGAGGAGATAGAAACATTATTTCTGGTGTCGATTAAAGAAAAGAAATAGTCACCCAGAGAAAAGAAAAAATGATTAAATCAATCATTTATGAAATGTGTCAAGCAGCTATTTGAAAATTTCAGTTGAAATAATGCGATAGTGTCGAATTTTAAACATATTTTTCTGTGATAATATATATATATATATATATATATATATATATATATATATATATATATATATATATATATATATATTAGGTTGGTGCAAAAATAATGACTTAATAATGTCGTTTTTTGAAGTTAAAAATATGTCAAAAAACGACATTATTACGTCATTATTTTTGCACCAACATAATATATACATATATGTATATATATATATATATGTACATATATATATATATATATATATATATATATATATATATATATATATATATATGAAAAAATATAATCACAGAGAAATATTTAAAAACTATTTTACTGTGAATATATTTGTTTATATATATATATATATATATATATATATATATATATATATATATATATATATGAACAAATATAATCACAGAGAAATATTTAAAAACTATTTTACTGTGAATATATTTGTTTATATATATATATATATATATATATATATATATATATATATATATATATATATATGAACAAATATAATCACAGAGAAATATTTTAAAACTATTTTACTGTTAATATATTTTTTTATATATATATATATATAATGACAGAAATATATATATATAGATAGATAGATAGATAGATAGATAGATAGATAGATAGATAGAAAAGCCATCTATGCGTTTTATTTCAAGCTCACTTTCCATCTAGGCTGTATAGCAAATGCGTGTTGCAGGCACCTGCTCCGTCACTTTTTTATTTGTTTTGCACAAAACCAGAGGTCCCATGTGGTGTATGCAGCAAGTCAGCGGAACGGACTTTACTTTCTGGCAGAGAGTACATAGTCTGTCGTGATCATCAGCTTGGACAAATCCAGTACTCTGAAATACACGATTGTGTTAACGTATCTGTTCTAGCGCATACTTCGTCGGCTTCCGAAAAGTTCCATTCACCGAATTTCACTCCCATGTCTTCGGTCACTACATGGTATAGTATTGTTTTCAGACACTTTCCAACAGTGCTGCCCGCCGTGATTGACTCCTCAGTCTGATAACATATTGAACCCCTACTTCCCTGACAAATACAAAATGAGATTATAAACCGGATTTCATGATCTGGGTTAATACAGGTAGTTCAAAAAGTAGGCAAATCCTAAAAAAAAAAGTAGTAGAAGGATTCCATTATATTTCTAAAGAAGGCGTTGTAATTCAAAAAGGGTATTATTATGTGTAGAGTCCAAAAACTTGAAGGGAGATTGCCTTAAAATCGTTAAAAAAAATTTAAAAAGATAGTTCACTGTAACCGTTACTTCAATATATATCGCAAGAAACTTTGTATTTTGAATGCTACTGCATTCAGAACAGCACGCAATTGCTGCATGAAAGTTCCGGAAAATGTAAAATTTGGTCCGGCGAGATCTGGAAGATCTCAACAAAATTTATGAATAGAATTAAAGCGTCTGTGACCATTATTATACATGGTACCGACAAAAGGCAAAAAAGAAACATTAATAACCGTAAATTTCATAGATATTTATTATTATTATTGCCGGGCAAAACAACAGATGACCCTGTTGTTTGTTTACCCACAAAGAAGAGGATAGATTAAGAGAAAGATAAAAGAAAGTAGTTAACTTTAAGAAAAAAAAATCAATTGCCTGCAAAAAAGAGAGCCCAAAGTTTGAGTCTTATATTTGGATTATAAAAGTTAAGACATTACTATCTGGGCTGTTTTGTAAAATCCGACGGAGTGTGAGACATAGAAATCAGTAAGCATCTAGGAACTGAGCAGAGCTTGAAAAATATCCTTAGAAACTGCGTAATTTATATAATACCTATAATTCCCTGTATATACATGGAAATGATGGACAAGATACAAACAGATGAAGATACGAAATCTGGTCAAAAGTATCAGGACTGTTGCTATGGTAATTGAGCCAAAATTTTAAGAGTGTAGTTGCTCGACATAGATTGACCATGAACTCAATCACATATACATGCTAAGTTCCTCGATAGATAAGGTGAAGCTGTTCGGCTTGAATTCAACGTTAGATGACAAAGGCCATCCTGTTCCCAACTTCCTACGTCTCAATGAACACAATCTCAGTAATAATTTCATTACAGCTCGAGAAGTCTCAAGGCATATTAAAAGACTTGACTCTGGTCCCAAACATTTTTTTTTAAATCCTAGTGGTTGTCCTTAAGAATACCAATCCGCAACTATTCCCGAACAGGACGAAGTTAGTTAACCGCTGCTTGAAAGAGAAATCCTTCCCAAGCCCATGGGAAGTGTCAAGTGTATGATCGGTTTTCAAGGGTGAACGTCAGTCTATTAAAAAAAAATGGTTTATCTCCTTAACTAGCCATAACTGTAAGTAGTTGAAATATGTATCGAAATAATGCTAGATCAATTTTCCTGTTGGGTAATTTAGATTGATTGGAAAATCCATATTTGATGACAGTTTCCTACTCCGGTACAATTAGTGATCAATAACCACCTCCTGATAATAATAATAATAATTTTAATACATTTTAATGTTACTTCTACTAACCCTATAGTTTTATATAATAATAATGATAATAATAATAATAATAATAATAATAATAATAATAATAATAATAATAATTTACTGTTATCGTTGGTATTGCAATTAATGTTGTCGTTGCGAGTGTAGTAAATAGGATCAATAAAGATTGAAAACAGGATAAAAGAATTAGCCAATCGATTGTTCTCGTAATCATCGAAGATCTTTTGAATTCTTTCGAAGGTTTCAAATGTGTCATCCTCCAGATATCGTCTTTTATAAAACGAATACACAATTATCTTCAATTTACAGGCGAACAGTTCGACACAAAATAAGAGTTTTGAAGCGGTAAAAGAGGGGAGAAAAAATTGAGAGAATGCCCTCGGGATTTGGTTCTTCCAGGGACGATAATCTTATAATTTGATTTTTCAAGAATTGTTGTTTTGTTCTTTGCAATTGATGGGGAGAAATTTCAGCTTGTATAGATCTTATTAAACAATGCTGAGGGAATGGATGCAAATTAACGCATAAGTTATTGAATTTACACATAAAAATACAATTTGAAATGAAATTCTTTAGGAAAAAATCGATGTATTTTAAAGGGAAATATATCTAGATGAATAATAATAATAATAATAATAATAATAATAATAATAATAATAATAATAATAATAATAATAAAGGTAATAATTCTAAAATCATTTATGGCATTATATTATATTTTTAAATTCTTGTTATTAAATAGTTGATGCTGTTTAAGTAAAATGAAAGGAACACAGTATTTTCGAAATTTGCCGCAAGGTTGATAATTTAATAATCCTTTGTGAGCAGATATTTGCTTGAGTTAGTTGCATAATTCCTTTCGGCTGTAATAGTCGATTTTCGAGCTATGCTTCAAAAAACATCTTTTTGGAAGACTAGCATATTTGCCTAAATGAAAATTATCACAAAACTCTGTGTACACTTTGCCGAGGACGTTCTCGTATCTGATTAAGTGACGAATAACAAGCACCTTCCGATGGAGGGTTGGTTACCCCGTCCTACAGTATCGTTTATGAGCTTTACACCGTCAAAAATATTTGACTTCAGCGAAAAATTCATTGACTTCTAACAGATCTTTTGAATTTGTTCGGGCTCGTAACAAAACCGTCAGTGGTTTAAGGTAGGTAAATAATAATAATAATAATAATAATAATAATAATAATAATAATAAGAAGAAGAAGAAGAAGAAGAAGAAGAAGAAGTATAATAATACGAATAAAAAAAAAAGGAATTAGAATATGAAGAATAAGAATGATAATAAGAAGAATGATAATAATAATAAGAATAATAAAAGAATAAAAAGGGAAATAATAAGAATAATAAGGGAATAAAAAGAATAACAAAAATAAGACGAACAATAAGAAGAAGAAAAAGAATAAGAAGAATAAGAGAATAATAATAACAACAAGAAGAACAATAATAATAATGATAATAATAATAAGAGAATAACAATAATAATAAGAAGAAAAAAAGAATAAGAAGAAGAATAAGTGAATAAGAAGACAAAGAAGAAAAAGAAGATGAGAATAATAATAATAAGAAGAAGTAAAAGAAGAAAAGAGTAAGAAGAATGAGACAATAAGAAGAAGAAAAAGAAGATTAAAAGAAGAAGAAAAAAGAGGAAGAAGAAGAAAAAGAAGAAAAGAATAAGAGAATAATAATAATAATAATGATAATAATAATAATAATAATAATAATAAGAAGAAGAATGATAATAATAATAATAATAAGAAGAAGAAGAAGAATGATAATAATAATAATAATAATAACAATAATAATAAGAATAAGAAGAAGTAAAAGAAGAAAAGAGGAAGAAGAATAAGAGAATAATAATAATAAAAATAAGATTAAAGGAAGAAGAAAAATGAAGAAGAAAAAGAAGAAAAGAATAAGAGAATAAGAAGAAGAAGAAGAAGAGGAAGTAAAAGAAGAAAATAGTAAGAAGAATAAGAGAATACGAAGAAGAAAGATAAGATTGAAAGAAGAAGAAGAAGAAGAAAAAGAAGAAAAGCATAAGAGAATAATAATAATAATAATAATAATAATAATAATAATAATAATAACAATAATAATAATAATAATAATAATAATAAGAAGAAGAAGAAGAAGAAGAAGAATGATAAGAAAATAATAATAACAAAGAAGAAGAAGAAAGAGAACTATTTACAAGTGATTGAACGCCAAACAAGAGTTGCAATATTACATTTGATAACCTTACCTTAATATTGCATAGACACAAATGTTGAGAAGAAAAGGAAAATAGGCTCGACACGTTTTGGAATTATATCGGCTTTGCAAGAATCTTTCTCGATTCTTGCAAATAGCGGTTCTATTTTTGCAACGGCAAATATTGTGAATAAATACATGAATATATTTGTAACTATTGACTTTCCTAAATACACTGGTACTGCTACATTTATTAGCGAGTCAAGTGCAAAGGTGAAAGGCTTTTCACCCATATTTTTTTTAATAACGTAAACAATGTTAATTCTTTTAAGTATATACAAATATTTATTTTCAAATTTCTCTGTACTCTAAATTGCAAATTGGATAAAAGTGATGAATAATTAACACAGAAAGTTTCTCTTTTCATCTACACACACACACACACACATACAAGGGCGCGCACACACACACGCACACATACACACACACATATAGATATATATATATATATATATATGAATTAATTCTCTCTCTCTGCATATATACACACATAGAGAAATTCTAAGGAAGTAATTGATATTTTATTTATTAATCCGACAGCTTTTATCACTTTAAACTTTATTCTTTGTGGCTAATCATTTCAGGCAGATATCCTTTCGATGAAATCTAACGACCCTTGGAAGAGAATTTACGATCTAAGAATTATAAATCAGTAAGAGATTAAAATATTTCAAACTGATCACACGTCCATATATGTGTCTTGTTTTTTTATTACTTTAACCATTATTTTTACTGGATACTCATATTTCAGTAACCGCCCCTTTTATTTATTAAACAGTATATTCATTTTCGTCTAACGGGCTGAATATTCGAGGAATCTTATTAAAGAATATATGCGCTCTCTCTCTCTGGCAAGAATCCAAGTTGCGTCTCCCTGGGCGGAAGGAACCGTCATTAGATGCGAGGCGCTTTAGACCGAATTTTGCCGATTAAGCAAGGCTGCTACACAAATATGAGTATCCGCATAAAATAATGTTTACACGCATCATACTCAATCACTCCCTAAGAACTAAATAACACACACACACTTAACAGAGAGACATCCCCTTTCCAGGAACCAATAAATCTGTCAAAAAGACCAAGGCAATTCAGAGCAGCATGAATCCATCCAGCTCTTATCTCAAATAATAACTTAAAAGAGATTGTTTCACTAACACAAGCTCTGACCAAAATTCATTGTTAAAAAATAGAAAAAAATAAAAAAACAAATGAAAACTACAGACAAAAATTCTTTTGCTCTATCAAGACATTCATTTCGGCAGTTCACTGCTACCAGCAAGCCTAAAATTATTTTTCTCCTGATGATGGCCATGTTGGCCGAAACTAGTCGAGAAATCTAAAGGAAATAATATTAAAAACGAAGGAATATTAATATACAACCCAGTGTGTCTGAAGATTTTAATTTTTTAATATTTTTTACTGTTCACTATATATATATATATATATATATATATATATATATATATATATATATATATATATATATATATGTGTGTGTGTGTGTGTGTGTGTGTGCGTGCGTGTGTGTGTGTGTATATATATATATATATATATATATATATATATATATATATATATATATATATATATATATGTAAAAATATTGTAGAAAATAGGAAAGAAACTGGTTTGGTAAATAATCCAAAGTTCCTTAGTATTTTTGTAATTATTTTTAAAAAATAGTGCTCGATACGAAAGTAGAGCATAAATATAATTATTTATTTAAAAATATGATTCCAACTCGCTATATAAGAGGTCTCATGTTTCAAAACAAGAGCCGAAAACTTCAAAATAATATTTGAATTAACTTGAGTTAAAGTAGGCTCTGTTCCATCTTCAAGCGAAATTTTTTTGGGAATGACTTATTTCTGAAATTTACGAGTTTTAATAGTATGGTCAGAATTGAAATCAAAAATTTCCATGGTAACATCAAGGGCAGATTGTATCAATACACTATATCATACACGGAGAACCCTAACAATAATATGATATACATTGGGTCCACGAAAAATGCCTTTAAAACCAGATGGAGGCAGCATAAATGCTCCTTCAACAACATAAACGTTAGACATCAGACCTCTCTATCTAAATATTTTTGGCACCTGAAAGAAAAAAATAGGACACCTAAAGTAAAATGGAAAATCATTAACAGGACTAGAACTTGCAAAACTTGGGATGACCCATGCCCTTTGTGCCTCCATGAGAAACTACACATTATTATGCTTCTAAACAATAAAAACCTATTAAACAACCGGCAAGAATTAACGGCTTTCTGCCGACACAACCGAACTTACGCTCTGAATAACTTGCTAAAAACTCACATACAAAAAAATAAATTTTAAAATCCATAGCCCATATACATAGTTTTAATAACCTACAAAAATTGATAACCCTTTATGAAGTCGTCAAATAACAAACGTTACGGCTTTTTTATATACACAAATCCCTTTCATAAAGAGATATAATAAAAGAATAAAATAAAAATAAATAAATAAATCTCCGTAGACGCTCAAGCCAGACTATGCGAAAACTTCCTCCGTCGTAAATTTAGCCACCCCCACCTTACCGTGACCCGGCATCTATGAAAGTAACTCTATACTGATACAAATTATTAACACCCCACCCCTGCCGATACAATCCGCCCTTGATGTTACCATGGAAATTTTTGATTTCAATTCTGACCATACTATTAAAACTCGTAAATTTCAGAAATAAGTCATTCCCAAAAAAATTTCGCTTGAAGATGGAACAGAGCCTACTTTAACTCAAGTTAATTCAAATATTATTTTGAAGTTTTCGGCTCTTGTTTTGAAACATGAGACCTCTTATGTAGCGAGTTGGAATCATATTTTTAAATAAATAATTATATATATATATATATATATATATATATATATATATATATATATATATGCGTGGGCTTGTAATAAATTGTTTGTTCTACTGCTGATAAAGAATTCAAAGGTCCTAAATTCTCTTACAAATCCATTCTGTTTTCATAAAGATTATCTTTGCCTGATTTTCCACTTAGAACGGGATCTCTACTGAGTGATATATGAATATAATTTGTCAGTTGTGCTATCATCTCAAAACTATATCCGCACATGGTACGCGGACTTGACAGTATCCTAAGCGAATATGCAATTATCCAAAAACTATACCAAATTACGTGGTTCTTCTTGATATTTTGAAAGCTTCTTTTGTACTTCCTGTTTTTAAGCGCTCCGAACCTTCGATCATTCGAAATATCGTCTTATTAATCATTTACTCATTTAGAAAGTCTAATGAACTCCGAATTAGTTGAACATCACACAACGCACGGTCTTTCGGATAGGCAATATTCCTTTTGCTTCTTTAAATCAAATTTCAATGTTTTAGAACTTTAGCTAAGATCGTGAAGGCTGCGGCTATAGACATCTCGAAGGCGTTTGACAGAGTTCGCATGTTGTACTTCATTACAAGCTGAAGCGTTATGGTATCTTTGTCCAAATATTTCTCTTGACTCTTAAGAAGTCGTGCAATGAGTTGTGTGGAATAAACCACTGTTTAGATCCTTTAACATAAAACATGGGAGTCCGCCAGGGCTCTATCCTTCGTCATAAATTGTTTCTCAACGACCTTTCCGATGTCATAAGTTTCCGACACTGCATTTATGCCGATGGCAAATATTTACGCTTCTCTTAATGACAAGTCCAATAGCTCGAAAAAGTAAAACAGGTGGCTGATCTCGTAAATGTCATCCAATCAGTTATTAACAATGGCAAGAAATGATTTCTTAATTTAAAGTCTCCAAAACAAAATTACGGTCTTTCAGTTATCATAGAAAACTAATTTTGTTAATAGTAATCTCCAGCAGAGCAACACATTTACCTGACGTGAAGTGAAATGATCTCAATCTATAAAAGGAATGTGTGTGTGAGTGTATGTGTGTGTAACGAACGCACGGTCGCAATTTTCGACGGATTTGCAGCCAAATTTACATGCACATGCTCCAAGTTAGCGGAAAGGCCAACACTGACTTTGTATTCCCCAACTCCCATCGATAGTGGAAATAATTGATTTTTTCATGCTTCTACGGCAGTTTTCATGTAGTTTGCGACCATTTTGTACTGGCCAAAGTGAGAGCCTATAACTGGCTGCCACGAATAGGCAGGAAGATTCTATTGGCCAGCGTGAGAGCTAACAGCTGACTGATACGAATGTTAACTAGCATGCTAGCATGCAAAAAAAATCGATAGCTGCATTCGTGACAAGTGGGAAAAATTTAAATCTGCATGGCACTTTACTCCAATTGGCTCATTGGCTTGCTTAAACTCAACGTTGATTCTGATTACGCAGAACTGGGTTGGGTGTGAAAAAGTATTTATTGTTTATATTCTTTTTTCATTCAGTTTTTTCCAGGTACAAGTCCTTTTTTAATGCTGATCGTTTTGTGTTCATTTTGTTTAGTTCTTTTTTCGTAACAGATTTAATGTTTAGTATAGAGCTTAGAAAAAATTCGCAGTGTGAGATAGGCAAGAAGTAAGGCATGTAGTAACATCAGCACAGCAAAGGGCAATCCTTTAAAGGCAAGGAAAGGCAAAAATATTTTAAGTCAAGTGATAGCGATTGCTGTATGAGTCGTACGATTTTTGACTCAAGCACGGGCAACGCTGGGCCATGCTGCTAGTTATGCATAAAGTGTTTGTTTAAAAAAAAAAAAAACAAGATCGCCGTGTACAACGGCCGAGTAGCATGTTTATCCACATAGTAAGCCACATTGTAGGAGATATTAATATAAAAACGAGCACTTAATTCTAATTTCGCATGAAAAAAAATATCTATATATCAAAAAAAGCAAAATCCATAAAAATTCTGTAACTTGAAATGTTTTGTTTGAAGATAACTGAGAACTTAGCTTTTAACAATCCCAAAGACGTGTTTGTTTTCTTGTGTGGGAGGGAAAGACATATCGTCATAAATATGGCAAACACTAAAACAATTCTAACAATTATTGTCAAGTCATTTTACCATTTCAGTTCAAGGCGATAAAAAAACTAAGATTCAATGGGTTACTTAGTATGAATGAACAACAGAAAAGCATTCAATTAAAGAACTGAAAATAAGACTTCCTTGTTCCTTTTATATAAATATTTTCATGTTTTTTGTTCGGATGAACTTTACTCTATGGTAACTAGGTTTATGGAGGTAAGCGCAGTACTTGATTGGCAGAAAGGTCTCACCATTTTACGAGATGCCACGGCAGGGTTGATTCTTCTTGCTGAAATGTCTAGTTGTATCCAAAAGTTATATGCTAACAGTCTATTCTATTGCACTTCTCACTTGTCGAAATCTCTTCTGGCTTCTTGCTTTCCAGTTAACTTTGATCTTCAAAAATTTAAATGTAATGTTAATTTAATTCTTTTATTGTCCCTTAAGTAGTTTGCATCCTAGCGGCTTTATTTTTATTTAAATTGATTAAAAAATAAAGAAAATATATAATGAAATTTGGAAGATCAAAGTTAACCGGAAAGCAAACAGCCTGAAGTGAATTTCACAAGCTAGAAATAACAGAGATTAAATGGTTAGCATATATCTTATGGCTACATAGGGGAATTTAAAATGATGAGAATTATCCGCCAATCATGTATTACGCGTAAATTCTTAAAATCAAGGAACCAAATTCTTAAAATCAAGGAACCAAATTCTTAAAATCAAGGAACCAAAGAGGAAAGCTCATCAGAATAAATTACCAAAAGAAAATTTATCGAAAAGTCAGTGGGAAATTGTTATGTCGGTAGAAAAGTTTTGGAGTCGAGATTCCACGTCAGAATCGATTCTTCTTGCTGTTGTCAAGAACCTCTAAATACACAGAAGAAAGGCCATAGCTGATGTGATGTCATTATTCAACGCATGGACGTATATGAGGAGGACATATACTGTGAGAACCCACCTATTCGTGTTTCACCATTTGCGGCTTTACATTTTTGCAAATTTTTCATTAGAACATATGTACTTGTTATTCGCAGAAAAACGGATATTCTCGTGTTAATGTATTCGCCGAGAACTGCCTCGATTCGCGTATTTTTCTGATCGAACATATTTCAAATATTCTTATTATTTAACTGTTATTCAAGTGACTTAAATCATTTAAAATCCGTTTTTATGGTAAAAATTGGAAGAATTTTACATCTTCATTGGAAAAACAAAAGCAAAACCACACGTAGTATTTTGGATTTGTTCTTTGTTTGGGGCTGCGGTGTTAAAAGTGGCTTATGCTAATCTGTCAGCCTCATCACAGTCTTGCTTTTAGAAAATGTTTCAAACTTTATATTTTATATCGTGTTACACACATTATATACAGTATTTTCAAAGGTTGTATTGATCTATGCATAATTAAAAACGGTTATTGTACATATGAAAGAATATTTATGTATGGTCACCAATACTATTTTTCAAAAATATTTTCAAAACGGTCTGAAACGTTTCTAAAGTGCTTAGGATGAAAGAGTAAAGTATATAGGGTTTTAACAATCAAAATAGGTACTTATAAGGACTTTTAGGGGAGGTTACAAGTATTCGCGGATTCTAACTATTCATCGCCGGTTTTGGTCTCTGACCCCTTACGAATACGGGGGACTCAATGTATTTGAATGTACCCGAGCTTAAATATCGAAACTTCAGTATGTTTCTTCGGAGGAATGCTAGGTGCAAGGTGCAAGTCAGATTTGGGCAAGAAAAATTAACTTGCACGACAAAGTGACTCAACACTCTTAACCGCAGGCTTTCTAAGTGGTTAAGGAAAAATATGGAAATATCAGCACGTATTAAATTTGCATTGCTCCACAATAATATGAAGCAAGATGCGTGCTCTAGTTATATAACTCATTAAACTGTGCAGACGTTCTGCTATTTACATGGGAGGAATCAAAATCTATACGGAAAATGAATCGTTGTTTTTCATGTCGACTGCATCTACTGTTTATTGGTGTCTGTCTTGGCTTAGAGAATAAAGAATCAAACGTTTCGTATCGCTTTCCCATATACACGCACACATATCAAATATCTATCAATTGTGGCGTCCATTTTGTTTCTTAC
>OZ010582.1:86570922-86635922 GCA_963932145.1 Acanthosepion lycidas | reverse complement strand
TAACTTAAGCAAAAGTTATAGAATGAACAGAATAATTTTCTTTAAATATTGTTATTTCTTTCTTCTGTGATCCTTTTTTTTCCGTAACCATTTTTCAACTTTATTTCAGTTAATCTAAAAGAAATGACCTTCCAGAAATTAATAATTTACTAAAATTTTCTTCCGAACATAATTAGTATTTATTTTTAGATTTGCCGCGTTTTTTTCTTTGAAATCATCTGTCTTTCACATTTTTCGTTGTCCCTAATTTGAATCTACGAGTGTCAGCCAAAACGTTCATAGGCTAACCAATTCTCATGGAATGTGAGCAAATGAGGTTTATTCTACTACTTCCATCGGTGTTGCAATGTTTGGATCGACATGGTAAGGATGTTTTCATCCTGTTCGTCAAAAAACAAAACAAAAAGAAAACATGAAGAGCAGATATGAAGACATCACAGCGATACTGGCTTCCCAGCCAGGTGTACATTTTTCATATTGGGGAACAGATTATAGTTCCTAGTCAAATCAGAAGAATAGGGATGGGGTCCAACCATTTCAAACCCACAGTTACCCAGGGTACGCACTCAAATAAACGACTTGTGTCCTGGATCATTGTCCTTATGAAACAAAGCCTCTTTCGCATAGTACCCTACATTGACTATTTGGCCTTTTTGAAGATAGTCAATAAATACAAATACCTTTTGCATTCACGCTTTCCATGAAATATATATATATCACCTTTTCTATACATAAAACGACCATAGTCTTTTTGTGATATGTGTTTGCACTGAATGAGTTGTCTGCTGCTCAAAATCAACGCTCATGCTGAGTTAGTAAATGTACAAGGAAACCAGCTGTATCTGCCTTAAACAATTCCAGATTTTGCCGTGATGCAATAAAACTGGTGCGCATTTGGTCAGATGTCAGAAGACGTGGAACTCGCCGAGATGAAACCTTCATCATGTTAATTTCATTGTGCAGAATATTCTCAACTCTCTCATGGGATATCCTAATAGCATTGACTGTTTTATTTATAATCAATTGCCTCTCGTCCATCATCGTGTGAATGCAATCCTTGTTTTTATCCTCGGTAATAACTGTTGCAGGACGTCCAAACCATGGGTTATCTTCAAGATTCTCTCTTCACCACTTAAATTCAGCTACCAACACTGTTGATAAATTTGGGGCGCGATTTTTTAATGCTGTAACCATGTCAACATTGATGTCCTTGAGGGTTACACTACTTCAGTGAGTACTTGATATCACTACGATGTCAAATTTTGGCCGTTTTAAAGAGAAGACGCTACTAGCAACATTTGAAGACTTTTTTGAACAGTCAGATGCCCGTTTACCTGCAAATAAACAATGCAGTTATTAATAATAATAAGATGAAATTAATGCGTGTAAGATTTCAGTTCTAGCATTATTCATTCATAGTCATCCTGTGTATTACATCGTGATTCATATTGTTTGTCTGTCTGTTTAGTGGCATATCAACACCTTATGTGTCATTTAATAACGAAATTTAATTTTCTAGGGAGAAGTAGCAGTTATTTTTTTTACAAGATTGTATTGCTAGTAATATACTAGCAGTAGAGCCCGGCGTTGCCCAGAGATATAACCGTAAGAGATAGATCAAGTATCGACCATCATTAAGACTGAAAAATAAAATTGACAAAGATTATTGTTTAAGGTTGACGGACACGCATATCTTAATTAGTTTGTTTGTTTTTTTTTCCAATTGGTCAAACCCAAACTCAAACAAAAACATTGTTTTCAATCGTTATGAGTCTACCGATTGAATAGAATTTTATTATAAACAATTGTCTTGTAAATGGAATTTTTAAAGCATTCTTAATGTAAAAATAAAGAAAAAAGTGTGCAAGACAATAAGAAACACTACCTGCCAAAAAAAGTGAGGTTTCGTTGAAATCGGTTGAAAAATGTAGGAAATCCGATCCCATATATAAACGAACACACGCACAAACAACCTGGGTTTTATAATAAGTATAACTCGATATGAGTTGTCCACCTTTCATTGTCGCGATGCCTCTTAATCGTGTTTTCAAAGTTATTCCTTGCAAGAACAATTGTGTTTTTCCAATTTTGGGTGCTGTCAGAATCACCGCAATGTAATTTTACGTAGTCCTGTGAAGTTTGAAATCGGTTGAAAAATGTAGGAAATCCGATCCAATATATAAACGTACAGACACAAACACACACACGCAACCTGGGTTTTATAATAAGTATGAATTTGCTTTCTTACAGAAATGTATTGCTGGTATTTTTTTTCACTATGAAAATGTATTATTGGTATTTTTAATATAAATTTTTTCTATACTTTCATAGTGTGTTTACTCCAGTTTGGAGATTACCTATTTGCCCGTAGATGAGACTATCACAAGTGCCATCATTCTGAGTCATGTTGGACCTCTAAACTACTACAATGAAGAGATGGCTTCACGCTCCGTAAAACCTTCTGGTCAGAGGCCTATCTGCCGTATCTAGCTTATCTGGGAACGCAAAGTCGGTCTTGGGCTTCCCGCTAACTCGGAGTATGTGCATGTAAGTTTTGCTGCAAATCCGTCGAAAATTGCTGCTGTGCCTTCGTTACACACACACACACACATCCTGCCTTTTATAGATAGAGATCTACTATCAATGTCGGAAAATTCTCTATTATGGGATCCAAAATAAAATATAGTAATAATTATAGCTTTGTAAAATAATAAAGAAATAAATAGTATTAATTATATGTTTTTTTAATATTTCGCATTAATTCTAAAAATTAAATAAATAAATATGGCCTTAATTATGAAAAACAAACGAAAATATTATGCAGTGTTAATTAGAATTTTTTTTAAAAATTCCGGTGTCAATTAGGAACTTTGTGTAAAATATCCTTTGTTAATTCTGAAAACCAAAATATTTCCAAAATATTTCGGTATTAATTTTTTGTTCCCCCCCCCCTACCACAAAAAATAATCCCGGGATTATGTACCCGATATTAAATATACATTTCTATATCGGATATCTTAATTTATGCGTCCAAGTTCGTTACGCGGACCAGATTTATTCACGGCAACATAACATAAAAGCAAGATTTATTTTTTTTTCTTTACTGAAGCATAAGCATGAACACCGATCATTACTAAGGATTCTTTATGCTTCATGTCCCTTTAGAACGTTAGAGATCATGACTTTACACAATTTCTTGTATTTCGAAGCTCTTAATATATTTTGTCTTCTCGTTATTTTGCCTAAACCCTGTTCCGCCATCCATTTACCTATGATCGATAGGTAGGTTATGTTTTGTTTTCCTCTGTCCTTCCTGCACCCAATCTGTCCTGTGCGTAACAGATTTTCCATACCCTCTTTCTTATTATGTGCCCAAGAAACTTTAACTGTTTTCCTGATGTTAATGTAAGTTACATTTTTGCTTCAATTTTTTCTAAAACCTCGTTCTTGCTCACATGTTCGTTTCAGGATATCCTCAGTAACCTTCTGTAGACCTACATTTCTGTTGCTTCAAGTCTCTTTTTTGTATGTGAGGAGAGTGTTCAGCATTCACTTCCATATATGGGGACATATCACGTAAGACTTCAGTACTCTTTTCTTTATTTCTAAAGAAGTGTCAAGGGTCCATACCTATAACTAGAGAATGAACTCTTCCTAACACTATGTATACTACGCCTCTAAAGAGAGAGGGTCGAATCGAGCAGATAAGAAACCAGACGAGGGTCCGCCGAAGGCAGAGTCTCGTTCGGGGAGGTTGACCAACCCGATCCCGTTTATACTGGGTCCACGGGCATTTTTTTGGCCGAGCCTACCGGCTCGGGAAACCCACCTTAAACTTTGCCTTGTGCCACATGCAATCCTCCTGGGGCGGTGGCTAGATACCGAATGAAGCCTAGCTTCTCGGCTTGACGGTCGAACTCTCTGCCTCTAAGCAGAGAGGAACCCAGACGAAGCTCCACCGAAGGGCAGAGTCTCGTTCGGGGAGGTTGACCAACCCGACCCCTTTTATACGGGTTCTAGGTGCATTTTTTTGGCCGAGCCTACGGGCTCGGAAAACCCACGTTAAACTCGGCCTTGTGCAACATGCAACCCTCGTGGAGGGTGGCTAGATACCGAATCGAGCCGAGCTTCTCGGCTTGACGGTCGAACTCTCTGCCTCTGAGCAGAGAGGAACCCGGACGAGGTTCCTCCGAAGGGTAGAGCCTCGTTCGGGGAGGTTGACTAACCCGATTCTGTTTTTACAGTTTCTACGGGCATGCCTCAACAAACTACATTCAGGCTCTAATTAATCCCCATATGTACAATACATTGTCTGTGGGAGGAGGGGAATAACACAACAAATTTAAAACCTAACCCCAATGAATATTTACAGAAAGAGTAATACAGGTGCAGAAGAACATGCACCTGTGTTTAATAGACTCTGCAAAGACGATCGATAATTAAACCAAAAAGATTTGTTGGAATTTCTCAGCAAACTTGACATAATTGCGAAGGACATGAGAATAATCAAGAACCTATACTTGCAACAAACCGCCTGCATACGGATAGAAAATGAGTTCAGCAGATATGCAAAAATGGAAAGGTGTGTAAAAAAGGTGTTGCAACCTAGGGAAGGTTACTGAATAGAATAATGAAACGAAGGTTGGTAATGAACGATAATACTTAGGACAAGAACAACACCTATAAGATTTGCCAGCGGTGCATAGAATTAATCAACTGTTAGAAGTGAGTTAAGTGAATTCCACAATGACTCTCCAACTGCAATAGATCGCTAAGATTCTGCCCTTCGGCATAGCTTCATATGATGATCCTCTCTGCCCGAAGGCAGAGAGTTTTACCAGCACAGCTAGAGACAAATCTCCAACTGCAGACCAACATACAGTATTTACTACTGTATTTAAGTGAGTCCTTAGGTATGCTACAACAAAAGGATGTCTTCTCATTAGACTTATTCATCCTATACCGTGAGGCGATTCTAATAGATTTAAAAGTCCTACCAGGATTCAATGTTGTCGGCTACAATCTTAACAACATAAGATATGCAGATGTCACAGATCTTATTACAGGGACAGAAAGAAAATTACAAAATCTCCTACAGATGGTAGTGAAGGAAAACACGAAGAAAAGATTAAACAGGATCTGTGAGAAGAGAGAATACCTGGTCGTTAGCAAAAGGGGTGAGCCCAAAATGCAAAATTACAATTCGGAGATACCAAAATCAAACAAGTACAAAAAAAGTGCGATGAGAAGAAATGTCCTTTGATGTGCGATGGTGTATCGGATAACATGTCGGAACAAGACATCGGAGAACTGAGTTCAATTTCTAGTTGAGTTCTTTACATTCTATTGAACATAACTTTATACTTTACTACAAAACGTTTTAATTTTGGTCAGGGGTTCACTATTTGCCTCATAACAGCCACCCTAAGGGGTGTTACCGCAACTTCACCATTTGGACGCCTGGTTCAATAAATCTACCTAGCCACAGACTTGAATGTAGCTATTTGAATGGCTAGCTCAATAAAACTAGCGTTCCCAGAATTTAATTTTAAGTTTTGTACTCCTCTGTGATGTTACAAAATATCTTTCACATTTTTACTGTTTTAAATTCTATGAATTTAATTACTCCTATATGATAATAATATAAATATAATGACTATGATCCTTTATTTAGTAATTATTTTATAGGCTTACCTTCCTTATTATTAAAAAGAGTTCTATCAATATATTCTTACTATAGGTGAAATGTTGTATTCATACATTTCTTATAACCTCAAAGAGAACGACGCCTTGCGCCGTCCCGAAATGGCATTTTACGCTAACATGAAGTGGAAAGTGTATATTGAATCAATTGCTATGTCTACAGCTAGGAAAGTTGGTCCGCTGTGTTGTGCTAGACATTTTTCTAGCCAGAATCTTTCTTACATACTTATGTGTGTACAAATACATCCGTGCTTTGAATATTATTGTCACATATGCCTTGGTGTTCTTGCTATATATTTAAAGATTCTTGATAAAATCCAGAGAATAATTTACAATGTTATTGGTCCTGACATAACATATCGGCTTCAGTGACTTCCCCACTGCCTTGATGTACATTTTTTGTCTCTTTGCACTGATTAACTTTCCTCTGTGGTACATAGAGTTTATAAATTGAAGCGAAGTACTAGATTGTCAGGTAGGTCTCATCATTTTACAGTTGAAATGACTAGATATAACTATAATTTCTATGCTAACAGTTTCTTCTATCGCTCTTTTCGCTTGTGGCTTCTTGCTTCCCAGTTAAATTTGATCTTCAGAAATTTAGATAAAATCAATCTTCTGTCTTATTCATTAGTTTTCTTTTATTGCTCTCTCTTCTTAATAGTATACTTATGCATTTCTCATATCCCACTCAGTGACCCCCTTGCGTCTTAGTGGATTTATTAGCTTGCTTGGGGGGAAATGATCAAAACGACGGCTATACTGCGTTGAAACACCGCTTCCCGTACGCTCACCGAAGTAAATAAACCTCGAGCCCGTGCAGTACCTAGATAGTCGAATGCTTGGACTTCTGCAACCAGGGATATGAGGGTTGTGTAATGGATAATGGCAGGAAATTGGAAACAAAGTAGTCTTGAAGAAAAAAAAGAGAAAAAAGCAACAGAGTTAAAATTTATACGAAAAAAAATGCAAGTACGGTTCGAGAATAATTCTGCGATTCGTCCATGCTTTGCATATTTTTGCAACATATGGCCTGAGGCTCCTCCTATATATTTAAAGATTCGCTATAAAATGCAAAGAATTGGTAATGTTACTGATTCTGACATGACATCCCGGCTTCAGCCATTTTCGTACGGCCGTAACGTAGATTTTCTGTGACTTTTCCTTAAACACTTTCATGGAAATTGTTCTTTCCTCTATGATACCTAGAATTTCACTGGTTGACACACAAGAGGTGTAGACAAAAGCGGCCAAATGAACTGAGACTAGTTGACGCAATAAGTTAAAAAATATATTTTGCATTTACAAATGTTATTAAATGTAATCATTATTTTCCAAGTTAAGAAGCAACACGGGACATGAAGTCCTGAGCAGGGAAATGGAATATAGTCCATTCATCTGTAAACATTTATGCCGATGTTTCGGCGATAAACGGGTGCACCGCTAAAACTCATGACGATCAGAAATCGGCAGCTGACATCGCTTCCGGTGTAACACTAACTTTCCCAGTAGGGGGAAATGGCTGGTTACATTCAATGCCTCGACAATCGAACTAGTTACAATCCATCTCCGGCTATCAAACTGCGAACTACCGCCGAATTTTTTCGTTATGTTTTGAAAGAAGAAGGAATTATTATCAGACACACATTTCAACAGGCACCGTTGCATCTCCCTGCATAGTATTTAAGCAAAAACACTTTTTTCAAATGGAAAATTTCCCTGTAAAAAGCATCATGTTAAAAATTATTCTTTTTTTATGTAACGTTGTTTTTTGCTATATTTTTGTTTTCTTTTTTCTTTTTTTGCGTTGCTTTCGTAGCAAGGTTCTTTGTCTGATCTTTCATTCATCTGACATTTTGACACTAAAGTAAAAATTGTTCATGTTCTGCAGTGAAAATATCCAGCTGTGTTTGATTTATTTTTACGGCTTGCAGGTTACTTAAAGCCGAAATATAATTTGGGATATCTGTCTATATTTCTGAGATGAGGTATTGTAATTATTTACTTTGTTCGGACTGTTGTCCTCAACTTTATTGCCATATTCACTTTGTTTCGGTTAAAGGCGTCGGTTGGATCAAGTGAGTTGACCCAAGGAGTTGTGAGTTCAATACCTGACTACTGCAGTGGTGAACAAAAACTTGGACAGTCGGGTTAAAGATGGATAATTGAGACATCCTGAAGAGGCATGGCATGTGGAACTAGATCAGTCTAATAAAGCCTTCATTTCGAAATTCCATTCCAACTACAGAAACGGTACAACTATAGAAACGTTATGAATATGGCAATAAAGATGGGGATTTGGGATTGTAAGGTTTTTTGGGACCTTTTTTGTGAGTGAATATCTTATTTCTTGGAGATAATAATACTTTTGAAATGCAAGTCTTAATATTTTAACCCATATATGGGGGAAGAAGAAGTGGATTTCCATTTTTCCGGGGTATTTGCGCGTACATGAATGACCCCCCCCCACCCGATTGACATTCGAACCCCGCTTTCCGAATTCGCATTTCGAGCACATTACACCACACGCACATCTAAGCTTACAGCATGTGGTATTCCTAAGCAGTTTTATCCATCTCGGTACTGAGCAGGCTCTACGTTGCTTAACTTCGGTGATCGTACGAGAATCGGTGCTTCGTCACGATGATTCCGCCTGGGAGAAAATGAAGCTGTTTACGCATTTGGACACAAACCGGATAGTTGTCTAAAACCGAGCATACAATTTGTGGTCTTTTAGCGTTTTCGCCAATTGCAATCAAGCGACTGAAAATATGTGTTTCAATGCTGCTGAACAGCATCAATAATTGTAAAATGTTAAATGATGAGTGAGCGTTCTACGCGAAAATGCAACTCTTTGTCATGTATATTAAATTAATATCCAATTTGAGGGGTCACGAATCTCTGATTTCCCGCATTAAGATATGCTATCATGGCGTGCCTTTTTAGAATTAAAAATATTTTTTTTTTTTTTGTAAACAAAAATATATCGATTTTTAAAAAATATAATTCATATTTTCATCGTGCTAATAAATTTGCAAACACTTTTCATACAACGTTGAAAATCTAACTTGCTGTTATGAAAAAAGGTCCCAACACGAAAAACAATAACCTGTAAAGTGGCAAAAGCTGGTGGCGACGCCAGTGGTGGCAGTACCGACTTAGCCACCGAAATTGTGTTTCCTCTCCCGATTTGCGGCTGATGAGGGGAGGGTGTACCACGTGCTCTCATACCTTGTATATATATATATATATATATATATATATATATATATATATATATATATATATATATATATATAATTTGCATATGTATATGTATATTTACCACTAATATTATCTATCTATCTATCTATCTATCTATCTATCTCTCTCTCTCTCTCTCTCTATATATATATATATATATATATATATATATGTGCGCGTGTGTGTGTGTGTGTGTGTGTGTGTGTGTGTTACATTGATTTATTTTATAGAAGGGTATTTTTTTTAAAAGAAGAATGTGGCCCGATCGGTTGCTATGACAAACAAATTCGGCGGTAAAAAAAAAAACAAAACAAAACAAAAAAACTAAGCAGCAGACAAGATAAAAAAACATATCTACAGTCAGTCGTAGAAATTGCCAAGCAAATTAGACGTTTCTTTTGACAATGAGCGGTTTTTTAAGTGATTTTTTTCCCCTGGGAAGATTGAAAGGTCAATTCAAACATTGTTTTATTAGTCACATAAATGAGAGAAAAAATGATTCTACAATTTCCGTCTTTTTTTTCCCCTTTTTCTTTCCGAACAGTAAACGTGGGGTATCGCATGCCGTCTAGTTTGAATTAAGCTTTATTCTTTGTGTTTTATATTATTTGTAGAGGATTAATTAAAAAAATAATATATATATATATATATATATATATATATATATATATATATATATATATATATATATATATATATATATAATGCAGGAAGAATTTTGCTTTTTTTTACTTTGAAAGACAATCATGTTGTCCACAAACGTCTGTGTGAATATTCCAGCCTGGAAATATTGGAGTACGACGGATAAATTATCCACTTAAAAGCTTCTCGACTCTTAATTTCCTAAAGCCGCGATAATTTTCCCATCAATTCGGCTGAATAGGACAATTTTGCCTCTTCTTCAACGGAGACGTTCTCAAATGTGACGATATTTTTCTGAAAATTGTCTATTTGGATAAAACTACATGCGTACGCTAACATATAGCCTAAATTGAATATATTTACAAACATTATACAAATTGAATTTCTCCTAGTCTACGGAAACATTCTTATTCGCCTAATAGTTTAATACTAAGGTTCTTGATCTATCTGGGATCCTAGAAGTTGCCAAAGTAGCAACATTTTCCAAACACTAAGATCGATATGATTGTCTGTTAATAGAATGATTTCTCGGCGCCGAATTACATCTCGATGCACAAAAATAAACGTCTATTAAATCTACTGGAGCCATTATTCACGAGTACAGATCTACTGGAATATTTGTGCAGACGTAAACCTAAGTGCCACTGTGTGATTCTCGGATTTCGAATAAATCAGGGATAGGTACACCTCATTTGATCTCTGCCAATCCTTCATCTAAAGAAATAATTTAGATAACGCAGAAGCACAATTTTTTTCGCTCAACACAGCGTCTTTTCTTCAACACACAACACACACTATACACACACACACACATATATATATATATATGAATGTGCAATTTAATTGACTGGTAATAGATGCCATATTAAGTATAAATAATTACTTGTGCTAACATTGTTTTAGCTTTCAGTTACAATTTAAAATAATCTATAGAACAATTATCTTGAATGAAGAGTTATTATATACATTATTTACATTCTGACTAAAGATCATCATCTACCTTATTGTCACAACGTTGTACTATGTGACTTTTTTTTTTGTCTGTCAGTCCTCGGGGTTGCGGCGCCAACAACGAGTTTATTAACAGTGATACTTTTAGTGCGAAATCAATGTTAAGACCTCGTTTGAAATTATAAATCAACAGAGAAAACAATTTTACTGCTTAATTGGCTGTTCTGAATTCAGCGTTTGAAGTCAGAGTTTGTAACTGACCCCTGACAGTCTATTAACAACAATATTTGTGTTGTATAATACGCAATGTTTCAATTAAGACTTAGAATGTAGAGGTTTAGTCATGTTTCCTATGGGATTGATTGATGTAGTCCGTATTGTTTTGCTTCTCCCTTTCCTTCTCCTTTTTTCCTCTTGATTTTTCTAATTTTTTCCTCGTTTTCACACTTTTTCCTCTCTCCACGCCAAGAGGGCTATAAAAATTCAAAGGAGTATGGCTGTTTACATTATGCGAATATATGTTTAAGTGGCTTCTGCTGCAGAGCAAGCAATCTGTCCTGAGAATCACAACTCAAGGAGACACAAGAGCAGAGGAGTGTCCAACAACGACCCTGGCGACTTAATTCGAAAATTCTACCGCCCCTGACGACTTAATTCGAAAATTCTACCAACCCTGACGACTTAATTCGAAATCTTGGACAATATTTCTTGTATTTTTCTTTCCGAAATGAATATCGGACAATTTCTTACGGAATCCATTCCTCGTCTTACAATGATTACTCATATAGATTTTCACAATTGCATTATATATATATATATATATATATATATATATATATATATATATATATATATATATATATATATATTCATGAATCATTCATACGAAAAACAAATGTACAGGTTAATGATTTAAAGGGCGAGAATACATAATCGCAAACAATATAAATAAGATACATCAACCCCGAACCTGTATATGAATTATATGATCCCTGTTTATAAATTCCAGTTGCATATGGTTTTTTTAATTTTTTACAAGCTTTCGTCTGTTCCTACAGACATCATCAGGTATGGAAGTAGATTTTGTTTTTGTTTTTACTTCTCGGTAATAAGAGGACAACGAAAATAGAGATGTAATCCGAAAAAATGCTATGAGAAATGTGTTATTGCTTTAGAACATGCGGTCGCAAAATCTACACACACACACACACACACACACATATATATATATATATATATATATATATATATATATATATATATATATATATATATATATATATATATATATATATATACATACACAGACGGTTTCGCTGTAGCACAGCACATCACATCACAGTGGCTAGACAAACCGGTTTCGAAACTCAACCGATTTGGCATTAATCAGAGCTTCTACCCAAAACCTATCGTCACACAGCAGAGCGGAAGTGAAATTTCAACGTTTTTACTATGCGAAAGAAGTCAGTAGCTAGGAGAGTTCAATTAGATTGGAAAACTATTGCATTAGCAGCAGCAGTCACTATTTATAAAATCACCCTTTCCTCTCCGGGAGCTCAATCGAATTATTTCGAGATCATTGTCATCCACAGACAGACTGTTTCGCTGTATCGCAGCTCATCGGTGTGGATAGACATAGGATTGCTTATATATTTATTCATGAAAACGGTTTATTTCTGCATAAAAAAAAAACAACAAAAACATGTTCATCCATTCCAAAAGGTATATCAAAATGAATGCGTTCAAGACGTGATTGTAAAAATAGCAAACGTTTCACTATCGTTATATTCCTTCAGCCTATTGTGGAGCCATTAAAGTACGCCCATTAATTCCAATATGTGTGTCCACGCTAGCGGCTATCGACTCGATGGAAAATATACCTAATTTTTAAGACATAATCCTTTCCGAAATATTGCGTATTATACAAGAAAAATATCGGTGTCGATAGAGCAATAATGTTTCACTCTTTCAAAAGAAATAATCATTTTTATCACGTCTTTCAATAAAAACTATATCAATAAAGCCTGTGGTTAATTGATCCACCCGTTGGAACAATCATTTCGTTTTCTTTATTATACCAAAAGTGATAAATATCCAAATACATAAACATTCTATAAAGAAAATTGGTAAGAATTTTCCTCAGAGCTCGAAGCTCTGAAACTGGTAACTGCCTGGATTGAAATTGCCAATTTCTAAGACAAGTAGTCCCATATTATTTGGTCATGATAACAAATGCAATTTTCACGCCACCATTTATCCTCTAGCTAATCTTGTCCCAGGATGATGGTCGCTGAGCGTCAGAGAACTCACTCACATATATCTTGAAAAGGTCTCTAGAGCCTCGGGGAATTTTTATGGCACTCTGTATAAAATTAAAGCCACAGTCCAAGTTATGTCAGATGGCGAATACAACTGTTAATACTTCTAACTAAATATTCACCTATCTCTCTCTCTTATATATATATATATATATATATATATATATATATATATATATATATATATATATATATGAAAGATATTAGTTTAAGTTTTACCATATTTATGATGGAAAGTATTCCATATGGGGGCAGAACGTTTATAGATGTAATGCGGAAATAAACACTGACCATGTTTTGATCATTGCTTAAGCCTCGAAGCTAATAGTCACATTAAAGTACTGATTTAATTTCAATGTGCGCGTTTGAACACAGACACAAACGCATACGAATTCATATATATATATATATATATATATATATATATATATATATATATATATATATATATATATATATTAGGTTGGTGCAAAAATAATGTCGTTTTCTCACATAGTAACATATGTGATAAATCGACATTATTTTTGCACCAACCTAATATATATATATATATATATATATATATATATATATATATATATATATATATATATATATATATATATATATATTGAAGATAAATAAATTAAATTAAAGATATTAAATATATATATATATAAAAGAGTGAAAGTGTTTGGTATGATGTTAAGAAATTCCTTAGTTAAGATTATCCTCAAATAATAGTTAGATTGAGCGAATAATGGTTTCACTTATTGTGTTAGAATGTTTTGTAGTTTTCAATGGCAACAATGGCCGCTCCTCGATATTCTTAAATATATATACGTGTGTTGATTTTCAATATGAGAAACGCTTACGCAATCGATAAACTTGTCAAAGTATGCATAGATAAAACGACAAAAACATACCATTTTCATGGATTAAATTGTTACATGAACATATTCTTACAGAGAATTAATATAATTACAGTAACGTCTATCATTTACTTATTTTTCGCCAGAAATTTTAACCATGGTGTAGGGATTCCTGGCCACCTATGCTATTTACTCCTTTTATTTTTGCTTGCAAGCAAATGGATTAAATAGTTTCTGTTGGAATTTACTGGAACAAAAACCGAAAAGAAACTTGAAATTCGAAATTTGATTCCGATATACATCTTCAGAAATTTGATAATGAAATTAAACAGACGTTGAATACGTCTTTTTAATCAACTGGTGTGTATATATATATATATATATATATATATATATATATATATATATATATATATAACTATATATATATATATATATATATATATAACTATATATATATATATATATATATATATATATATAACTATATATATATATATATATATATATATATATAACTATATATATATATATATATATATATATATATATATATATATATATATATATATAACTATGCTCGTTTAGAAAAACACTCGAATTTTTGATTTGTCAATAATCAAATCAATCTCGAGGGAAAAAAAGGTTTTAAGAAAAGAAAGAGCTACAAACATGGAAGTCTGTTGAAAAAAAATCGCACACATGCAGCCGACTTTTCCTGACGATCCGTTTAGGTGAAACCTAGGTAGGTTTGTCTGGCTCACTAGGTGTATCTATCTATCTATCTATCTATCTATCTCTCTCTCTCTCTCTCTCTCTATATATATATATATATATATATATATATATATATATATATATATAGAAAGAGAGAGAGAGAGGGAGGGAGAGACACAAACACACACACACACACATATATATATATATATATATATATATATATATATATATATATATATATATATATATATAGTTGGATTGTTGTGGGTTTGTGACCTTGGTTTTCTCACCTTTGCTATCGTCAGACAGACTGATGAATTTTTACATTTTGAATCTATTTCTGGTTCATGTATGGTGGTGTTTGATGGTAGACGGAGGAAAATCTCCTAAGTGTCCCTTTTTGTTATGTCACTCATACGTACGCAGACATGCATACATACAGCTATAAGTATTGTAGTTCACACAAAAATATACATATATGAACAGTGTGGGTACATGAGGCGATGGCGACAATTTTGCTAACTAAATTGTGGTAGACATTGTAAAATGGTGTTGTGGTATTAGTGAATTTTCGCGTCCTTTTCATAGAGGTTACTTGGTATGGTGAGTTTTTTTTTATCCGTTTTGTATGAATTGTGAGAAAATATATTTATTTTAGTCTCTGCATTTTTTCTGATCTTACGTTTAGTAACTTTTTTTTGTTGTTGTGTTATTTTAGCTATATCACTGATATTGAGCGCTTTCTAATACGCACCGCGAATATATATATATATATATATATATATATATATATATATATATATATATATATAATGTCAAATTGGAAAAGCTTTCGCGTTATCCCTTTCGTACTTTAAGTCTAAGATTATATTTACGTTGATTCGACTGCACACGCGCAAGAACGAGACACTTGTAATTTTAAATTTAGACATATATATATATATATATATATATATATATATATATATATATATATATGTATGAATGTATGTCTGTATGTATCGTGGAGGCACAGTCCTATAGTTAAAGAGAAACTCAGAGGAGTTCTACAACGGAATATGTGAACGAGCGTCGCTATATCGAGTTTAATTCGTTACCTCTTCGTCACTGAGGCCAGATGGTACATTTGGCATGGCGTTGCCTTCTATCGTAGCTTTTCGGGTTTCAGTTCTTCGTAATGGATGCGCACTGCTGATGAGTCCTAAATATAAGGCGAAACGACTCTCCAGTGGTTTCTGCATTATGTTGAGGTTTCTTCTAGACTCGATGAACTACTTAATTATGATTATTTCAAATCTTCCTAATTATTGCTATCATATATATATATATATATATATATATATATATATATATAATGAAATATATTAAGTCCGACAATAATTTCATATATTTTCTGTTTATACGTCATCTTTTAGGAACAAATTATTAAGTAAATGCTCGGTTTATGATCAATCAATACTAATTATTAGTTTGGTGCAAAAATAATGTCGTTTTCTCACATAGTAATATATGTGAGAAAACGACATTATTTTTGCACCAACCTAATATTTTAATATAGTTTGTTTAGAGAAGAGATAGAATTACGCATTTCTGTTTTTGCGAAAGTGAACGCAAACAATGGAGATATTTAAAACTAGTAACATATTTTTCAAGCATATTCATACGTGACTGAGTTCCATTCGAAAGATTCACGTGATAGAAATACATCGAAAAGGATACAGAAATGGAGTATTGCTGCCATATCTGGGCTGGAACTGCCCAACCCTCATTTTTCCTCCGTGAGAGAGTTCAAGTGACGTTTCATCATTTCCCACTTTAAAACTCCTTTTCACTCTTCGGTATGACGATGAACTATTAGGTTGGTGCAAAAATAATGACGTAATAATGTCGTTTTTTGACGTTAAAAAATACGTCAAAAACGACATTATTACGTCATTATTTTTGCACCAACCTAATACTTAGTTCTTAGCAGATATCAGGTAAGATAATATCTATTAGGTCGGTGCAAAAATAATGACGTAACAATGTCGTTTTTTGACGTATTTTTTAACGTCAGAAAACGACATTATTACGTCATTATTTTTGCACCAACCTAATATTAGGTTGGGGCAAAAATAATGTCGGTTTTTGACGTAATTTTTAACGTTATTTTTGCACCAACCTAATACATCCGACAGCAAGGCCTGTGATTGACAGGTTGGAGGGTGTGAGCAGCATAGAACCACTCCTTAATTGCTCTTGTTCCCAGTTCTTCTCTGAATCGGGGTGGTAACATCTATTAGCGGTCCACAAAGAAAACAAAAACAAAAAATTAGGAATGTATAAAAATGCATTTGTCCTACAATAGGTATGTCATACGTTGTTTTCCCTTGTCTGTTTTTCCCTCCATTCGACACGTGAGTATCAGACTCTCCAGACCCTCCTTCCTCATTACGTGTCCTAGGAATTTCAGTTACTTTTTCCTGGTGTTAATTATAAGCCTTCTCCTTGTTTGCGTCACACGCTCGGTGCATGATATCCTTAACACCCTTCAGTAGAACCACATCTCCGTCGCCTCGAGTCTCTTTTTCATCTTTGAGAAAATCGTCCAACATTCCCTGCTGAACAGATGTCACGTAACAGCTCTGTGTTCTTTTCTTTGTTACCAAATAAATCATCCTGTCTCGCAATACTCTGCCCAACTTTTGGAATGCGTCCTTGACCATCCCATTACATCTAGGGATCTCAGTGACGCATTTACCGTCATCTGTCAGAATGCTTCCCAGATATTTAAACTTCCACGTCTGCTTGATTCTAATGTTGCCGACCTGCAAATCGCATTTCCGGCTCATGCTTTTACTGATGATCATGCATTCTATCTTCTTGTAGTTTATGCTTAGTCCTTTCTTCTCACTCTCCGTCGCTACCTTCTGTAGGAGATTTTGTAATTTCTTTTCCATGCCTGCTATCAATAATTTGTCATCTACGCAACCTTGTCTCACTAGGTCAATTAAGACTGAGTAGAGGGTTCGATACCTCACTGGGTGATACACAATGTCGGCAATAAAGTCAGTTTACCAGGCAATTTTGGCATGCTTTTGAATGTTAACGTTACAGGAGAGCGGTGGGAAATTTTTCACTGTGAAAGCGAGTGATGATGTAAAAAATGTTGAAAACCCCTGCCGTAGACGAATCTGTTTTATCGTTATCCATATGGAAGATGTACAGGTGAGATATATACCTCAGTTTCGTTAGTTCAAACCTTCATAGCTAGCAATTGCCATGACACGGACTCGGCATATGTCCTTCGTATTTCATTGATAAGAAGGAATTTCCACTCAGGCATCTTCTTCTCAAGGAATGTTACGCTGTAGAGCACTCGATTCGGCTCCTTTCCGCGACATCTCCTGAAAGAGGCAACCTATTTCTGATACAGCGAAGATGAATATATATAAAAAAAAATAATCTTATACTTGTGAACCTAATAAGTCTATATATCGTAATTATTCTTAATAAATATTAAAAGTTGATATCTTTATAATACTGTTATAGATGTCAATGAATTACGAACAATATAAGAGATAAAAACGATTTTGCTTTAAAACAAACAAACAGGAGATTTTTTAACGTTTCCACATTCAAACGGATATAAGCACAAAATACAAAAAAAAAAAGTAAGACACAGTCACGTGACATAGAATAAGAATCATATTAAGAACATAGATAACATTTCTGTAAAACGGATAAGTGATAAATAATACGTGAATAGAAACTTGTACAGTAGCGTGCTAAAAGTCATAGGAAAGGAGACAAACATGGTGTAGGAAGTATCTGTATCCCAGCGAATCGTCAACTCGACGTGTCATCGAATGAAGAATAAAATAGAAATATAGTGAGATTCGTAATATTTATGGATAAAATAAAAACAAATATAAAAAACTGAGTTCATATAAATTTACGTCAATCAGGTTTCGTGTCGCAAAAATATATTTTGTACATAATTTTTTCTCCAGAATTCATCCAATCGATTAAATATGCGAAAATTTAACATTTGCCGTATATATATATATATATATATATATATATATATATATATATATATATATATATATATATATATATATATATAAATAGGAAAGAACTCATTAGGTATATAATCCAAAGTTCTTTAGTATTTTTGTTATTATTTTAAAAAAATAGTGCTCAATAAAAAAAAGTAGATCGTAAATATAATTATTTATTTAAAAATATGATTCCAATGCTACATAAGAGTTCTCATGTTTCAAAACAAGAGCCGAAACCTTCAATATAATTATTTGAATTAAATTAAATGTGAAACATGAGAACTCTTATGTAGCGTTGGAATCATATTTTTAAATAAACAAATAATTATATATATATATATATATATATATATATATATATCAAATATGTGGTGCAGTTCAATTTATATTACAATGAATCATTCGTACAAAAAGTAGATTAGTAAAGTTAAAATAAAATGGCGAAATCCATTCGCAAACAAAATTTTAAAGGTGCATTAACCAAAAACAAAATAATTTCCATGCCTGAAGATGACTGAATGTACAGGTGAAAATACTTGCGTATTAAAGAAAGACCTTATACAGCTTATCATTTTTAAAAACAAGGATTATTACATTCATCGAGTGATTTGTAGGTTAATGCTCCTTTAAAACTTTGCGAAGAGATTTCGACATTTTATATCATTAAACTTACTAATCTACTTTTTGCATGAATGATTCATTGTAATATATATATATATATATATATATATATATATATATATATATATATATATATATATATATATATATATATAATGTCATCCCCAAACAGACTGTTTAGCTGTATCACAGCTCATCAGTGCGGCTAGACATCCGGTTGCCTCTAGCTAGGATCAAACCCGACTGAATTGGTATCAGGCGGATATTCTACCACTACGCTGTCGGCGCACGGTCGGGATGAAGGTGGATTTTTAGCGTATTTATTTTTGGAAACACACCCAGTGACCGACAGTAACTCAATTCGGTTTGCGAAGAGTCTCGCTATATAGCTATAATAGTCACTGTTTACAAACCCATACCTCAGCCCGAGAGTGCTCAACTGGAATTAAATTTAATTCAGGAGCTAATATAATATATATATATATAGCCTTCTTTACTGCGGTATCTAGAATTCAGGGTTATACATCTGAGCAGTGCAAAGCAGGAGAGGCAGGTTCGTCCACAACGGCTACAGAGTAAGCATCTGTCTTGTCATGTGGCTGAGGTAACACGGCTGATATACCATTTTTATTATCTGTTCTCATGTCTAACACAGTAGAGTGCTCGATGAAAATAGCAAACAATTGTCAGACCAATATATAGATATTAAAGTTACTTAGCTAGCACCGTCATGCAACGAAAGGTTATGCACCATTATTGGATACGTCAAAACCATCATCAGGTGATCAGAGAAAAATAAAGAGAAAGAAAGAGAGAGAGAGTGTGTGTATATATATATATATATATACATATATATATATATATATATATATATATATATGAGGATTTTTTTAATTCTAAACTGTCAGCACGTTCGTAATTAACAAAACATACACACACGCACACACACAAATATATATATATATATATATATATATATATATATATATATATATATATATGAAGTTAGGGACAAGTATAGGTAAGAAAAACCTATATAATCGGTTAAACCAAAAAATCCTTGATAATGGAGAATATATTAGTCGAAAGCCTTCGGATCTACATATCATTTGAAGAGTTTTTCATAACTTAAACAAGTACTCACCTGCGTTAAGGACACATGGCACAGTGGATAAAGGCGTTGGTTAGATCCAGTGACAAGGCCCAAAGAGTGTGAGTTCAATACCCGGTTAAGGCAGTGGAGTACTTTCAGAGGGAAATTAGCCGGAGATGATTGACAATTGACATCCATCAAATATGGCACGCAGAACTCGAACAGTCTACCCCAGTGAGCAAAATAAAGGGCTCAGTTCGAAATTCCAACCATCTGAAGAAGGCCGGAGCGTACAACTGCCGAAACGTTGTAATGAAGATTAGATTCCGTTTGTCAATTATTCGAGTAGACGGATGAAATGCTTTTGCATTTGAAGCATGCAGCTAAACATTAAGATATATTTTTATAACTTGTTTTCTTGGCTATTGTTTTATATTGCTTGTATTGTTGTCCGCTTGCTTCAGTGCACAAATACTGTGGAACCTCGGTTCAGGAATTTAATTAATTCGTGAAGGTCGTTCGTCACCCGAAATATTCGTAAACCTAAACTTTGTTTCCAATAGGAATCAATGTAGAGAAAAAAGTCACAGTACAATAAAAATGAAAAAAAAAGCACGTTACAACACACGAATGTTTACAACACGGCGGTCGATTCAAAAATGATTCGGCTATGTTGTTCGAGTACCGAAATTTTGTTCGATAACCGAAGCATTTTCATCTCAAATTTTCTGTTCGAAAACGGATTTGTTCGAAACGTAAGACGTTCGAAAATCAAGTTTCCTTTGTATATGTAACTTCAAATTTGTAGATAATAAAATAAATTGTTTACTTGAAAACGCTGAGCTACAATTCTATTTCCTTAATTCTGATTTATCCGTGAGCCGAAAGAGGGTGTAGTATTCAAAAGACACGTCAAACTGGATTTTGATATTAAATGCACAATGAAAAGGCAAATTTATAGGTAATTCGGCAAGGGTTGCTGAACAATTTCTTTAAAAAAAATGATATATTGAACAATTCCAAAAAGAGTCATAAAATATGTTTAAAGATTACGCTACAGACAGATTTTTAATGAAGACAAAGCACTGATTCTTATGTTAGTTATATACTCAACCTATCATATTTTCACCTTTCTAGTTTCGTTGTTTTTGCTTAACGGAATATCAAAGCCTCTATGGCCTATTTAATGTCGAAAGGTAAATATGACGATTCAAACTTTATAATTAATTCAAATGAATTACATTATTTCATGATTAAATTATAATTATTTCGCTACATTTTTTTTAACCAAATAAACTTAGAAAATCAAACGGGGAGTGAAAAATCGTTTCTCCATAAATGAGATTAGATTAATAATAGGAAATTGTTTTTAATTATTTCTGCCTTTATTTTACTATAAAATGTATTTTTGGTCATTTTTTTTTTTTTTTTATAAATATATATTGTTTGCGTTTTTATAATAATACAAAAAAAAAAGATTTTTTTTGTGAGCTTTCATTATTTGCCATTAGCTGGGACCCTAACTAATGCTACCTGACCTGAGAACAAGAGAAATTAAGGGGTGATTCCACTTCCTCGTAATACACAATCTCACGATCACAAACCTTGCTGCCGGATGGAGTTTCTAGATAAAAATGAGCAGTACAAATTAGTCAGTTATGTGCCATGCGTGATACACGCTTAGGCGATCATGTATCTTTCGATACATGACTGCCGAGGCAGATTTCCCCCCACAGTAGGTAGCCATTTCTTTCTGTGGTAGACCAGTTACCATCTAAGGTTATTGAACCAGGTCTGTCCTGCTATTTACCCATAGCTGGAGGGAGAAAAAGAGGATTCATACCTTTCCCAAGGTTTTAGCACGTAAGTGAATGTAATGCATTCCACTGGAATTCGAACTCAGCTCACCGATTCCTCAATCTGATCCGCTATCCAATACTCTACGGTGCTTCCTCGTTTGTGTATTACTTTTGCCAAAAAATCATTATGCTTCAATGTATATTTTCCACTAATTTTATCCTGTTCTGTTTTCTTATATATTCATTTAGTTATGTGCCATGCATGATACACGCTTCGCCGATCATGTATCTTTCGATACATGACTGACAAGGCAGATCCCCCCCCAACACACCCCGCAGTAGGTTACCATTTCTTTCTGTGGTAGACCAGTTGCCACTCAAAGATATAGAAACCGGGTCTGTCCTGTTATTAGGTTGGTGCAAAAATAATGTCGTTTTTCTTTTGAATAATTTTTGAACCAATCTAATATTTAACTATAGCTGTGGGGAGAAGAAGAGGATTCATACCTTTTCCAATGGCATTAGCACGTAAGTAAATGTAATGGATACGACTGAAATTCGAAGGCGGATCTCCGATTCCTTAATCCAATCCTCTATCCGTTACTTCGACGTACCTCCTCACGAAATCCAACTAAAGAAAATAATTGTATATTTCTACAACAGTCGATGAAAAGTGAAAATCACTAGCCTTGCAAAAAAAAAAAAAAAAAAAAAATATTAAAAATTATTTTGTTTAATTATCCATTTAGAGACCGGGTAACATGAGAGTACCTACGCTTCATGATATTACACTTTTTTAAATTCAAAAACACTTTTTCGAAGGGCATGTCTAATTCGAGCTAGATACTTAAAAAAAAAGTGGGATTGTTAAGCCATTAAGGATGTTTTAACACACACTATACAATATACTTTATTCAGCATAAAGCAACTATAGTCATTGGACACATTGAGCACTTCGACGTAGTGTAACAGCTTGTTTAGCGAGATCAATTACAGCTAAGTAGTGAGTTTGATCCTCACTGGGTGCTCTACACTTTCAGCTTTGTGCCTCATCGAAGTAATGTTTAAAAAAAAATCATTTGGGCAACTTCGAGGTGGTGTAATGTTTGGTAAGTTTGTCTCACTGGATCAATTACGACTGATTAGTGAGTTCGATCCTCAATGGGTGCTCTAAACATATGGCCGTGTGCTACGTCGAAAGTCATTTTTAGATCAATTACGACTGTGCAGTCGGGATGATTCTCGCTGGATGCCTCATATATTCGGTTTTGTTACGCTTAGAAAATGATTTTTAGATCTGTTCCAACAGTGTAGTGAGTTGGATCCTCACCGGGTGCTCAAAACTTTCGGCCTTGTGCCACGTCTAAGCTATGCTTAGAAAATTGCCATAATAAGGACACACTGGAGACTCCGGTGTTAAATAAAGGAAAGCACGTAATCTTTATGAGATTTTAAAAACTCGTCTTTTCATTTTGCCAACATTCTCTATCAGAATACAGGACAGACATACTATAACTTGCCATTAAAAATGAATTTAAACAGGCTTGCAAAACTTATTTTCCCAGTTATTCACTAATCATGATATCTATATTCAATTTAAATATATTTTTATTTAAAAAAAAACGAGCTTAAAAGCTGCATTATCGGGTGGCAAGATTGGTAAGGAGTAGATGGGATCGACATAAAAAAAAAAAAAAAAAAAACTACTGAAGAACTCAAACTTGACCGCTGCGTTTAAGTATTACATAAATATTTTTAAGCCTACCTTTTAAAGATTTAATGATAATTCTTCTGCCGATACTTAATTTAAAGATATTTGATGTACGTAGGCCCTTACTTACCGTACAAACAATTCTTTTTATTTCATAGGTGACTTTCGCTGGATTTCGCAATTAATTTCGATTATTCTCAAATTTATTTCCAAGTTATAAAAAATGTTATTGTACCAAAACTTCGTCGCCAAAAATCAAGTAAAAAAGAATCGCCGAAAACAGTCGCAGTAATGAAAATTTGGGAATCTAAAATGTAAGGATTGCGGGTATGGATACGGCCAGGAATGTTTTAATTTACTTACGGTGTCGGCCTGATTCCAGAATTGTATAATAAGTTGGACCACGGCCTCTAAGAGTAAAGTTGAATACACGGACAATTTTAATTTGAAACACTGTAATTTAAGAACAGTAATTTTTTCATTAGAACATGAGCTATTGAAAGTTAAAGATCTGTGTCCCTTTTGTTGTTTTTACTAGTGGAAGTGAAGATGGTGGGTACGAAAACAATCGCAGTATTTAAAACTTGGGAATCCAATCTGGCTTAGAATTTTTTTTTTTAATTTGCACATAGCGTCGGACTGATTCTTAAATGTTAGGCTACGGCCTTTAAGAATAAAGTTGAAAAAGTGTGACACACTGACATTCGCATTTATTATATAGATGAAGACACTTTATTGAAAAATAAATACATGCTTCATTGAAAGGAACTCTTTATTCAAAATAATATGACCGTTTATTCAGTATTATAAAGATGAGAAATCAAATCAGCGAGGCCATTACTGAATCGAAAGACACTTGTTGGATAGATATTGCAAACTATTATTTTGCCCAGTTGTAATGTAGCTAAAGAGAAGTGTTATCTTTTTGTTGATAGTAACATAGACGTGTTAAAATATTACACATTTGACCAAACATTTTTCAGAAATTTCTGCCATGTGAGAATAAAATATAATCGAAAATCGCTGAAAAAAAAACCCTCCAAAATCAGAGTAAGCTTGTTCTTTAAATATTCTGCATATTATTGTATGACGAACAGAAAGAATATGCTTTTAAAAGAAATGAAGTTTTCTATCGGTATTAACATTGGATTATATGATTACACAAATCTAACAGAGATTCCATTTCTTTTTCGTTCTTTCTTTTAAATCAATTCACCTCGAGCAATGCCACCTCGACGCAAGGGACTACTGAGAGTGAAGGAGAATTAAAAGACTTTAGAAGGAACCGGAAACCTAATGCTAAACAGGAAACAAAGGATAAACCTCTATTCCTGTTCAAAAAACTGGGGTGTAGTGTAAAACTGACGTGCAATAAGGATTCGCACGACTGCGGAATATATCATTGTCCATATTGACTTGTACCAATTATTAGGTTGGTGCAAAAATAATGACGTACTAATGTCGTTTTTTGACGTTAAAAATTCGTCAAAAAACGACATTATTATGTCATTATTTTTGCACCAACCTAATACTTAGAATAGATTTATCTTTTATTTTGAATAATATTTTATAAAAGGATTTCTTTAATGAAAACGGATCTTTTTTATTTCGAATAACGGCGTCTTTTTTAATAAATTTTAATTTTAAATAGTTTTATCTGGCTTCGTGAATAACTTTGTATTATTAAAACAGTTTATGGTTTTCTGTTTCAAATTACACAGGATTCATATAGCCTCTAAGTGCATACGTTTCATTAAAGTCCTTAAGTTTTAAATTCTTCGAAAGAAAGAAATAATTGGAGCGACATACGGATTTATGAAGACAAATAGTATTAATTTCAAATGTAAAGATCTGTAACAATTTTCAAAGATTGCACATATAAAAACAATGTCCAACGGTGTGGATATATTTGTTAAAACACATTGGATAGGCATGGGGTTTAATGATGGCAAAGTACGTAATCTCGCTATTTAACTTAAATACTATGAAGTATAATTACAGCAGACTGTTGCATATTTGTCCAGCATACCATGAAGAATCACATCTGCAGTCTTGCTAAGACTTATTTTATTATATCATCAGGTTTACGACCGTATCACGTTGAAACACCGGTTCCCGTCAGAACACTGAAGTTAAACAAAGTCAGTTCATAGATAGGTAACCACATAGAAATATTAGAAGCTTGGAAGCTGGGATATCCCGGCGGCCTAATGAATAACGACTCAAAATTGAAAATCGGAGATCATAGCTTCAATTCTAGTCGGGTTTGTTATAATAAGTTAGGCATAAATAAACTGAATAATGGTATGAATCCACATCTTCTCCATCAATCTATGGTTTAATTAGTAGAACTTTTACGGGTAAAAATGATTATAATAAAAACAACATTTTTTCAATACAAAAATATTTTTTGGCTCTAAATAACCGACAAAAAGTTGGTAAGACTTGTAAACCAGAACAATAAATGTTAGAGAAGCAGAGATGTAGTCGCATAGCACTGTAAATTGCTTTGCAAGTCCTCGTTGTTTAACCAAGATAATTACCTGGTGTAGGGATTCGTCCCTTCAGGGGTAGTATCACGGCTACGACTAACTTGGACCGGCTCTGGCCTGGACCAGCTATGACAAGCCAAGACCAGCTATGACGGGATTTGAGCTGCTTGGACAAGCTATGGCCAGCTAAGAACCGCTTAGACTAGCGGCCCGAGTGAAAACACTCGGGTCCCCACGGTAAAAACTGACCTTGTGTCACAACCTGACTCAGTGGAGGGGGTCAAGTAAATAAACCTGGTTGTTTAACCTAGATGATGTTTCGTCCGCATGTATCTGTGTATATATATATAAATATGTCTCGTGCATTTACTTCGAAACTAGTTGGCTATATATCTTAACAATTTCAGCATATATTAGCGTAAGAATTATTCTATCAAAAGACAAAAAAAGACGCATCTATATTAAAATAACTAAATGAAAAACGAGTCCATTTAATAATTGATGTATTCCAGACACTGTCAATGTTGAAAATGGAGGTAACATTATTACTGGTAATAATTCACCATGGTGTTTGCTGTGAGGAAATTATTCGATCAAGCAAAAACTTAACTACACTCTTTCTTGTCAAAGATCACTGTTATAATAACACCTCTGTTGTAATTTTGCTTCTTCCCCCCTTCCTTAATTAGTTCTCACGACCGTTTCGCCCTGTCAAAACCTCATAAACAATGGACTATTATTTTTGACCGTGTGAAAATGCGGAACTGACATTTCAGAGACGTGAATTTGTTTAAATTAAAGATAGACGTGTTTAAAGCCTGTTTTAGTGAAATGGAAAACGTTATCAATTTCAAAACTCAACAGAGTAAATATATAATATACTAGCAGAAGAGCCCGGCGTTGCCCAGGATGTAACAGTAAGAGATAGATCAAGTATCGACCATCATAAAGACTGAAAAATAAAATTGACAACGATTATTGTTTAAGGTTGACGGACACGATTTTTTTTGTTTTGTTATTTTTGTTTTTTTTTTTGTTTTTTTTTACGTATTGGTCAAACCCAAACTCAAACATTGCTTTCAATCGTTATGAGTCCCCCGATTGAATAGAATTTTATTATAAACAATTGTCTTGTAAATGGAATTTTTAAAGCATTCTGAATGTAAAAATAAAGAAAAAAGTCTGCAAGACAATAAGAAACACTACCTGCCAAAGAAAAGTGAAGTTTTGTTGAAATCGGTTGAAAAATGTAGGAAATCCAATCCCATATATAAACGAACACATACACACTCACACACAAGCAACCTGGGTTTTATAATAAGTATAACTCGATATGAGTTGTCCCCCTTTTATTCTCGCGACAGTGATTCCTCTTAATCGTGTTTTCAAATTGATTTTGTGCAAAAACAATTGTTTTTTTCCAATTTTTGGCGCTGTCAGAACCACCGCAAGGTACTTTTACGTAGTCCTGTGAAGTTTTGTTGAAATCGGTTGAAAAATGTAGGAAATCCGATCAAATATATAAACGAACAGACACACACACAACCTGGGTTTTATAATAAGTATGGTTATTTACATTTTTAATACTAAATACGCCAATGTCCTTGTAATCACTTAGTCTTTCATGTAGCCTTAAATTTACACATTTTATAATCCATCAAAATACACGAACACTCAAATGATCTTTTTTTCATGAGGATGATTTCTTTCACGACGTAGCTGGCTACCCACAGGACGCTTTTTTATTACATTTGAATTCCTATGTTTCTTCAAGTGGTGTTCTCTGTCTTCTACTGAGTTTTAAATTAGTAGTCATCCTTCTACTATTCTTTTAGCCAAAGTAATGACCTGTGAAACTTTTTTTTTTATCTTACTATTAAATAGAGTAGCTTTCGTTGTCTTTTCTTGGGTTTAGATTGAAGGGCAAAAGAGAAAAAGAAGAGTTATTATTGTAATTATAATTATCATCTTTTTTTTCTGATACGGCTTGTCTCTCTCTCCATCCCTTTGTTCTTAGTTCCTTAATTAATTACACCCTGGCCTCGTAACTAATAGACATTTCCGTTTAGACGACGCGAAAACACGGAACTGGCATATCAATAACTTTATTTGGTTTATGTGAGAAAAAGTAAGAAAAATAAGGGAAGAGAGAAGCATTTAACGACTTTTTCAGTAAAATAGAAAAACGTTGTCAATCTCAAATCTTTTCATTTGTACCCACTTACTGATAAATACATAAATACATTTATTAATAAAAACGTTTTCAAGAAAGATTTTCGGATAGCATATTTAATTCTTCATCGACAGGCTAAATCTTTCTTTTTTTTTTTAAATCCTTAATTTTTCAATTATCAAATCAGTTACGGCCTTGAGTTTTAGGAATAGGGCACTAAAGTACTTTTACGATATTTTTTATGTGCTGAGTCACTTCAGGATGTTTTTTTATAAGCAATTCACCCCAAGCAAGTCGGGTGTGCCACTAGCACGCAAGGGGGTTACAGAGGATTGAGAGCAAGAGTAAAGAGGCATGTTTGGGAAAAGGGTAAAGAGAAGGACGGGGAACAAGCTCAGGATGTCTGATGTCGATTGACATTACACTTGAATATTTGAAGATTATAGTTATCGGGGAAGCAAGTAAGGGGAAGGGAGTTCCACAGACGAGAAGTGCGGGGGAAGAAGCTCTTGGAGTAAGAGAATCGTTTACATTTAACCGTTTTGATGTGACTGTCCATTGTTTATGATAACTTTTTCTATCCTTTTGTTTTCTGACAATCCATTTACAAAATCTCGTTGGATAGGCTAGTCACTCTTTCCTACTTTCTCTCTCTCTCTCTCTCTCTCTCTCTCTCTGGCCTTCATTTCTTGTGTGTGCTAAATACACCAAGCCCTTTGTTCATTATGCATCTAAAAACTCAAGTCTTTTTCTGATTTTAAGTAGAAATCTCATTCGGTACCATTTTTCTAAAAACTTTCCCATTGCCAAATGTTCTGTCCATATTATTCTCAACATTTTTCCTTAGAATATGACTTACAGCCACATTATGTTGAGACACCGGTATCCGTACGATCACCGAAATTGAGCAACGTCGAGCTTGACCAGTAACTACACGGGTAACCACTTGGGAGGTGTAATGGATAAAGTCACGAAAATGTAAATCCGAAAGACGAGTTCCAATTCGTGTTGTGTTCATTATATTCACTTCTGGGCAAATACACTTTGGAAAGGTATCAATCCACCTTTTCTCCCCCAGCTATGGGTTAATAAGTAAGATTTGTATCACTAAACAATTTTCGCAAATAACATTCTTAAAATGTAAAAATATTTTCTGGCTTTAAATAACTGGCAAAGGGTTGATAAGCCGTAGAAAACGAATCAATCAATCAAGCATTCTTTAGAATCTCATATATTAGGTTGGTGCAAAAATAATGACGTAATAATGTCGTTTTTTGACTTATTTTTTAACGTCAAAAAACGACATTATTACGTCAGTATTTTTGGACTAACCTAATATATTTCTCACGTCGGAATAATTTAGGAATCACCCTTGTATGAGATGACTGATATTACATAACAACGCAGAACTATTTCGTGTTCTTAAACCCTACCCCGGCGGAGACGTGTATATACGTTTTTACATAAAATTTATTTTTCAGCCACTGACGAATAAGTACGTCCAAAGCATATCGTTAAAGAAACAGCGATACACGTGTTTATGTGTTGATCTTGATTCTTTTTATATCAGGTCATCCCATAAGTTCTTTCCGAATTTTACCTTTTTTTAAAATGAACGAAATTTAAAGAGTATTTTATAATGTCTAATGATGAACATTATTTTTATGTTTAGATGCATTTAAACGGATCAAATTTTATTTCAGAGAACAATAAAATTAAATTTTGTTTGATTAAAACCCTGCTAACATAGAAGTACCCAAGAATCATTTGAGGCACATAATGCTTTATGAGTTCAAGAAAGGAAACTCAGCAGCCGAAGCGGCTAGAAACATTCACAGTTTATGGAGAGGAAAGTGTGAATGAAAGAACGTGCAGAAGATGGTTTGCAAAATTCAGAGGTGGAGATTTCACCCTTGAAGATGAAGATCGAACCGGACGTCCAGTTGAGTTTGATGAAAAGCTTCTTGAAGCAGCCCTTGAAGAAAATCCTGCTCTATCATTTGAGGATTTGGCAGTGGTTCTCAGTTCAAACCATTCAACTGTTCATCGTCATATTCAACAACTTGGAAAAGTTCCTAAACTTCGAAAATAGGTGCCTCATGAATAGTCTAAAAACAACCTTAAATCCCGAGTTGACATCTGCTCTTCTCTCCATTCACGCCAACTTGTTTCACCTTTTTTGGATAGACTTGTGCCTGGCGACGAAAAATGGATCTTTTATCAAAATGTTAAGCGTCGTAGACAGTGGCTTGGTAAAGGGGAAGGACCCCAGCCACAACCGAGAAGGGAACTTCATGGGCAAAAGGTTCTTTCAATCTGGTGGGATCGCCACGGAATAATCCACTTTGAATTCTTACCACCTAATGCAACAATTAATGCTCAAATATACTGTCAGCAATTAGAGCGTTTGAACCAAGCTTTGAGGAAAAAAGACCTGCTCTATTGAATCGAAAAGAGGTGATGTTTCATCAGGACAATGCACGACCCCACAAAGCAAGTATCACGTCACAAAAGATCGAAGAACTTGCATAGGAGAAAATTCCTCATCCACCTTATTCTCCCGATCTTGCTCCTTCAGACTACCATTTGTTTCGTAGCTTATAGAATAATTTGGAAGAAACACTTTTTGTAACACAGGAAGAGGTTAAAACTGACATTTGTGAGTTCTTCGAATCAAAGCCAAAAGAATTTTACAGTAATGGAATTAATAAGCTTGTTAATAGATGTTCATAGATAATCAGGGAAATACATTGTTGATTGAATCTGTAATTAAATGTAACATTTTGTCACTTGTTTTCTTTATTCAAAATTCGGACTGATAGCTTTTGACCTTGAAACGAGTGCAGTTGTCAACTCATACTTATGAAAGATGTATTAGCCACCCGATCGGGTACGTCAAAGTGCCATAGTTTCTTAGTTAATATATTAAAAATTAAAAATAAATTAATTTTAAAATATCGTCTGAAAATGAAACGTTTTTTCTCACATTAATTGGCGGGGACGGGGTTAATATTTTGTCCATGTCTTGTAAATAATCTTTCGCCAATCCATTGTGCTTTCCTATTTCCATATCAAATTTTAAATACACTGTTTTAACTTTTTCTTATTTTGTTTTACGTGATTGATCTTGACGACCCCAGTGCTTTTCTCCCACCTTTGTGATTTTCCTCTTGCCGACAACCATATATTTTTGCAATTGATTTCTAGTTCTTTCTTATTCATTTCCTCTACTACTTGTTATCGAAGTTCCTGTAGTTTCTTTTCTGTGTTTGCCATCAAAACTATCGTGGATTTCTTATTTAAGATTCTACCTACAAATAATACGTCCCGGTAGGACTTCTTTTAATATAACTCCTTCTTATAGGTTAAATAATTCCGGTAAGTAAACAGGTCTTCATCCTACGCCATTTTCTATTTTTGTGTACTTACTCGAATCATACAATTCATTTTAATAACGAAAAGACAGAATTTAGTAAGAAATTGCCGAAGGAAATATTGATGACGAACAAAAAAGAAATAATCTTTGACATTTTACATAGTTAAACGGAACAAAAGTCTTTTTTTTTATATTGTTGTTGTTTTGTTTTGCTTATGGGGTGTAAAGTTACTGTGGAGTTACAATCAGATTATGGAAAAGCCAATTATGTATGGTAGATATGGAAGGAAATGTTTTATTGATTCTAAAACCTGATTATACAAAAAATATATCACAAATTACATAAAGGGTAGCCCGGGATTTCGAGAAACATATCAGATCGATTAACTTTAATTGGCTCAAACGTTATATTAGTGTGTTTGGCATTTACATACGTATTTACACGCTATGAATTATACGTAAGCCAGCCAAGGTGGAACCAAAATTGAATAGCAGGCGACTGCGTCTAGAATTAAATTTATCGTTTCTTCTATCCGGTATTGCATTTTGTAAAGCGAGTTTAATAAGGAAAGTTTACAAAGAGAATATTCTGGTCCTCATGAGCTTTCAGTTGAGACCGAACACAACAGCACTTTATTTTAGCCCGGAATGCAAACATTTGTTAATGCAACGCATTGTTTTGGGTAATGAAAAATGGGTTTCGCAAAAAAACAACAAAAAAACAAAAAAAAAATGAGTTGAGTGATGCTTACAAAGTAAGCGCATACGTTTTTTTTTGTTGTTTTTTAGTGAGGTCAATGCCTTATTCATGTCAAAGTAAAGATACTAAAAAGCGTAAGCTCTTACTTTGTAACCGTCATCGACTCGTTTTTTTTTTCTCCGTGATTTGAATTCGTAAGTATTTCTAATTTCTTTGCACCGTATTACACAAATTAAACGAGTAACCAAAGCTAGCAACAGCTAGTCAAATAATGATTTGCAAAGTTAAGTTGATATTTTCTTCTATTTGTTGGAGCTCCCGATTGGATTCGAAATTTCAAATAACCCCACAAATTCCCGATTGGGTTTAAATCTAGAGACTGACTTGGCCATTTCAGGATATTTACATTATTTTCAGCAAGCTATTTCTTCGTAAATTTTGCAGTGTGTTTAGGATTATCTTGTTGGAAGATCCACTCAGGACTACGTTCAAGATTTCCTACCGAAATCATTACATTTACCTCCAAAATATTGTGATATATATTACTGATATGCTGCCAGTACCTTTTTGTAGAAAAAACAACCCCACACATGATACTCTCAAAAACAAATTTCATTGCTGGAAATGTGCTATTTATTTAAAGGCATCGACATCATTCCTCTATACATGATTTCTAGAATTACGCCCAAACAAAACAATTTGGGTTTCGTCTGTCCATAATACTCTATCCTAGTACAGGTTTTCCTTATTTTTATATTCACAAATTAATTTCAATCATGTCTTTCAATAGCAGCTGGGTTTTCCGAGATGTGCGTGATTTAGATTGTTCGTATGGATTTTCTGGGTTATTGTCCATTTACCGAGACAGATTCTTGATAAAAGCAACTCATCCTGCAGCCCTTGACGAATAACAATTCGACATTTTTTTTTTTTTAATTTGACGCATTAATTTTCTCGAAGATATTAAAAAAAATTTCCCTGGATGACTTGTTCTTTTTTTGGTTTACAATAGTATGTTAACCTCCTATGAAAGAATTAATGGTAGTAAATGTATTATTCAGATTATTTAAGATTTTCCTCTAAGTTTTACACAATTTAAAAGAGTGACCAAAGCTAGCAACAGCTAGTCAAATTATTTCCATGAAAGAAATCATTCGTTGGAATAACAAGTTTTTCTTTTAATTACTGATTTCTATGTATAAAACCTTCATCGTAGTAGGTCGGACAGTAATCAAGAGTTAATAGAGCTTTGCAGCTCATCTCTTCTCTAGCAGCTCAATGGGGGAAAAACTTGGCTGCTCTTATTCAATACCTTGAAAACCAAACTAGTTATATTCCATAATCGCTGATCGAACAAGTACTCTTACCATCGCGATGAACGGATATTCCCTTAATGAGGTCCCGTGTCATGAGTGTCTGTTGGTACTTAACCTCAAGCTAGATCTCAAGTGGAACTCGTAGATACAATCCGCCGTTAACGAAGCTGCAAAAATAGTCAGTTCTTTGTACCTCTCGACTAAGTACCTGACTCCTCCTGCTCTCCTCTACTGTTACAAGTGCTAGAAAATTGAGTACTGTTGCCATCTATCAGCAGAACATGCGAAGTCCTAATTTCTCCATCTCAATAGTGCTAATGCGTCTCTGCGTTCTTGCGGCTGATGAATTAATTTACATCTTATCAACTCCTTTCTCACTGAAGTAAGGTCGCAAATCTCGCCATGTTCTATCGCTATTTCTATGGAAAGAGTTCAGACAAACTAGTTTCCTTGTCGTGACGATAAGAATTGATACAACTAAGACCGGCCATGACTCATTCTGCGTATAACGATAAACTGAGTATGACGATGAACTACATCCAGCTGCAAGGCCTCGGATCAGGAGGTTTCGAGGATCGTGGAACCACCTCTTTATTGCTCGTGTTCCTAGGTTCACCCTGAACCGGGGTTATAGTACCTGTTAGATTTCCAGCTATGAGCAAATAATTAACCCCCAAACTGGGTTTAAATCACTATGAAAGTGTAAAAATAGGTTTTAATACCAGAAATAGTTTGTACAAAATATTACCAGCAATACATTTAAAAAAAAAAAAAAATACCAGCGATATAATTTTGAAGAAAATATATTAACAGAAATAGATTTTTTGAAGGAAAAATATTACCAGCATTACATTTTTTTAAGTAAAAAAAAGTAATCAATAGTAAAACTTTTGTCGGCATTAAATAACCCATTGATGTTGATATGCCGTAAAACAAAACAAACCAAACCAAACCAAACCAAGCCAACCGGCCATGACACGCATAATGTAGACTACCAGTGCTCTGTGGAATCGAATCCAAACTCTGTGTTTCTGCTATTACAGTGTAACTCGGATATAAGAGAGTTGTCGGGACCAGAGAAGAAGTCTCTTATATTCGTGTTTCTCTTATATCCGGGAATGGTCTAATTTATATACATTAACACAGGCTCTAATTTGGGACCAGAGAAAATATATCTTATATCCGGGTTTCTCTTATATCCGGGTTACACTGTACTACAATACTAACCTGTTCAAATTTAGGGTAACACTTTATCTTCCTCAGAAACTATGCCTTTTACTTTATAACCCTCTAACTACGAGGCTTTGGCTGGTACAGGCCGAACATCACTGTAAAAAATTAAAAATTAAAAAGGCCGTTTTACTGATAAAATAAAGTTATTTAATAAGGTAGAAATATATAGAAAGTGCTCTGATTTCTGAATCTTTAACGGTAAATCTATATCCATGGGTTATGACATTTTCTCTTTTTGCATAATAGTTGAACTTTTGTTCAAAAATAGAGAAGAGGAGTTTAGTTCAGTTTATTTTAAAAAAAAATGTCATCCCAAAATTTTATAAAATTTTATATAAGTATGTTAGTACAATGGGGTTTGGAATCTTCTAGAACATGTTTTTGTTTATTTGTAGGTTTTATATTACGCTATAGATATACACTGTTAAATGTATTAAAATACATAAGTACTATCTAATCACATCATTAACAAATTAAAAAATAAAATTTTCGAAATATTTTGATGTTTATATACTTATTATTATATGGTAATGTCGAATTTTCGGTTTGGGGTGACCTTTATCACGAGCTAACACAAATTAATACCTTTTTCATTACTTTTGAACAAAAGTTCATCGATTTAGGACACAGAATTACAAGAAATGCCCAGTTCCATAAAAATGTCACTTAAAATATATTACTATTACAATTTGGATATTTAAAAACAACAGCGATAGAAAATAGAAGCAGATGGTAGGAAATTGAATGGTAAATCATGAGGCACATTGGGTGTCGAAAATTTAAAATTTGAATTGCAACTTTCTTGACATTTCAGCGTTTCTGTCGATGTGAAATGATAATCGACAATTGGTTATAGTTTGTTTATTCTCGCACGCCAATTCTATTTATATTTCAATGTGATGGAAACGATAAAGTCAGTATTTAATATGAAGAAGTTATTGTAAAGGATGAAATGCTTGAAATAGAATTTTTTGCATTTTTTCAATAAATTAGCCACCATTTTTACTGAAATATAGAGTTTATATACTATATTCTTCAACAGTATCGTAAGTTGGCGTATCTACTTAACATAATTATCAACCAATTCAATTCTTATCTGTCTGGAGTTTAAAGTGCTATTCATGACACACATTTTCCTTTTTCTGTCACCTGGCTCAAGTCAGCGTTAATGAAATAAGCACATGGAAGTTGACACTCAGTTAAGTCACATTTAGTTGTCTCATAGTGTTCATAGGAGAGACACCACAATGGACACGTATCCTCAATGGAGAATTGTCATTATAGCCGATCTGTATGATTTCCCTCGTGACAGCCACTCCATCTTTTCTCGAATAGGTTGAAATTTGGCATTATCTGACACCGCCTGATGGCTTAACTGTAAAAAGTTTAATTAGTTTAGGAAAATGGTGATCAAGTTTTCAAAATAGATGAAAAGCAGTTTCTTACAAAATGAACTTATAAATCATGTGCTGTGTCTATTCAAAACGCTGGTAATCGTGGATCTCCACAATGTCCTGTCCTTATTAGCTGTAAGCAATATTTGTCACACTAGCTCTCTAAGTTACGTTTCTGCTAATCATTTAGGTAGATCGGTAGCTTATTAGCGGTTTCTCCACTGTATCGCTTGTTTTCAATAAGTACAACAAGTTTCTAAATGTTTAAACATCCTTTCCTCCGTCATGCCAAAATTTAGTTTGCGTACATCGCACTAGACTATCAAGCGAATTCATTCGATTAATTATTTGGGTGTATTTAAAGAGAAATAGTCGAAAATGATCCTAATTAGGCCATAGAAGGCCAATAGAATGTTTTACGGAATATCATATTTTTACAAATATTAAATCAACAACTTTTTATAATTTAAATCTTCATGATTTAAAATGCCATTTCATTTCTACAGTGCATTTTTAGAATTATAACCAAATTAACGATAAATTTACCCTTATATATATATATATATATATATATATATATATATATATATATATAGATAGATAGATAGATAGATAGATAAACATAAAATACTTTTCATGTAATTAATTGTACACAGATGCATAATATCTAAATATGCATAGAAAACAAAAAATATTTAATAGAAATAAATTCAATTTATCTCTTTTTAAACTTGAAAAATATTCGTACAATACAATGAAGAATATATAACCTTCATTTCATACTTTGTAGAATAGCCATTATTCACTTCTACAACAACAGCCTCTTGTATTTCTCAAATAATGATTTGCAAAGTTAAGTTGATATTTTCTTCTATTTGTTGGAGCTCCCGATTGGATTCGAAATTTCAAATAACCCCACAAATTCTCGATTGGGTTTAAATCTAGAGACTGACTTGGCCATTTCAGGATATTTACATTATTTTCAGCAAGCTATTTCTTCGTAAATTTTGCAGTGTGTTTAGGATTATCTTGTTGGAAGATCCACTCAGAACTACGTTCAAGATTTCCTACCGAAATCATTACATTTACCTCCAAAATATTGTAATATATATTACTGATATGCTGCCAGTACCTTTTTGTAGAAAAAACAACCCCAAACATGATACTCTCAAAAACAAATTTCATTGCTGGAAATGTGTTATTTATTTAAAGGCATCGACATCATTCCTCTATACATGATTTCTAGAATTACGCCCAAACAAAACAATTTGGGTTTCGTCGGTCCATAATACTCTATCCTAATACAGGTTTTCCTTATTTTTATATTCACAAATTAATTTCAATCATGTCTTTCAATAGCAGCTGGGTTTTCCGAGATGTGCGTGATTTAGATTGTTCGTATGGATTTTCTGGCTTATTGTCCATTTACCGAGACAGATTCTTGATAAAAGCAACTCATCCTGCAGCCCTTGACGAGTAATAATTCGACATTTTTTTTTTAATTTGACGCATTAATTTTTTTGAAGATATTAAAAAAATTTTCCCTGGAAGACTTGTTCTTCTTTGGTTTACAATAATATTTTAACCTGCAATGAAAGAACTAATGGTAGTAAATGTATTATTCAGATTTTTTAAGATTTTCCTGTAAGTTTTACCTCCTTTCCCGAGCTGAACAATCACTTCTTTTTGCGAATTTATCAATTCTTTATCTCTTGTCATGATGATAACCTTCTTGCATGCATATCAATTACAGAATTTTCTGTTTGTATTTTTAGGTTAAAAATAACTACTGATAACATTATTGGGACATTCTAGAATAATCCACTTGTATAATCTAGAGTATTAATGTAATTTTAAAGTTTTGAAAACTCATTTGCATTGTACGAATATTTTTCCCACATTAAAATGGATAAAGGGAATTTGTTAATTATATGAAAAATATGTTTATTATTTAATTGGAAATACAATAAATTAAATGAAGAAAGGCTTACTAAATGAGGAATAACTAAAACGGAGGTTGGAAATGAAATGCTAATCTTTGTAGCATCATCAAAATATAATACTCGCCAGCGGCGTGAAGTAAGAAAACCACAACTAGTGGTGTACTACTTAGCATATTAGCAACATTTACTATAGAGTCCAACGAAGTTAAAAGGACTTGGACATAACCATTACTACTCATAGGTACGTTGCATAACAATACGTATATTTGTTTCCCTCAACGCATATAAAATTCTGAATTTCTGGTATAAGAAGTTATAATTATTTCTGTACGGGATGTAGAGGATATCTCGTTACAAAAGCGCTCGTTCCTGAATCTGGTGGCGTAATAAGACTGAGTTCTGTTTGTGTACCGGCCAGGTTTACTTGGAATCAGTTGAAACGAGGCGAGCAATAACTGGACAGTATTAAACAAGAACTACACGAGATATCCCTGACATGGATAGCGGCTTGGTAACAATCAACACCAGGACATAAAATAAATGCTTCAATTCTAAATTCCATGACGAATAACACAATGGTCGAAACGTTATAACCAACATCAACAAAGAAAGGGACAATAGACCGCGTGTAAACAATATATATATAATAACTTTTTTTGCAAAATTTATCATAAATTTAACAATCTTTAACTAAAGAATCATTCAGTTATGTGCCATGCGTGGTACACGCTTATGCGATCATGTATCTCTCGATACATGACTGACATGGCAGATTTTATTGCCCGCAGTAGGTTGCCATATATTTCTGCGGTAGACCAGTTGCCATCTAAGACTATTTCTCTGTCCTGATATTTACCTATAGCTGTGGGGAAAAGAAGAGGACTGATACCTTTCCCACGATAATTAGCACGTAAGTGAATCTAATGGATTCGACTGGAATTCAAACTCGGCTCTCCGATTCCTCAATCCGAGCAACTATCCATTACTCCACAGTGCCTGTAAAGAATGCCACAATTAAAAGAGAAATAACTGACTTAAACGGAAAAATATCAAAATATAAATCTACGCCCCGGATTTGTTTTCAAATCTCTCCATCCCTAAAAGAATGACTATAAAAATGTTGAAAGCCTAAAAGAAAAAGGTTAAATACATAAACTCCTGTTATTTAAAATATATAAAATTAATTTCAAACTAAAATAATTTAAATATTAATTACATAAAAAAGATTCAACATCAAAATTTATTCACTTTCGTTTATTAGACATTAAATTGTGTCACTTAGCATCCTCCATAATTTACGCAGACTTTTCATTTAAACTAATGAATATTTAAGAGCGTCTGTTAAATTTTTTTTTTCCCAATTAACAAATATATTTTTGTTTCTAGATACTTGTTGCAAAATACCATTTGCCTTGAACTCGACGATGAAATGCGCCGGCTAAGATGAGTTTTCCTTTTGTGTTTATTTATAACTCTTTATCCCAGATATTAGAGATAACATTTTATGTGCAAACAAGCAGTTTTCTTTCACAATGAACTCCATTTATTTTGATGATTTTCCTGAGAGAAGGAAATCCGTTGTAAAAATATTTCCGGTTGCCATCACATTTAGTTATATATATATATATATATATATATATATATATATATATATATATATATATATATATATATATATATATATTTATTTATTTATTTATTTATTTATTTATTTATTTATTTATGTGTGTCTGTGTGTCTGTGTGTCTGTGTCTCTGTGTGTGTGCGCGCCTTTATCTTGAATAGATAAAGAAACAGTTAAATTATCTCTCTTCCAATTTGGAGATTGACTTTTCAAAATTCAATTAAACCTATTTAATTTATCAACATTTAAAATATCTACTTTAAATTACAATACATAACAAAATACAGAAATGACCTAATGATAGGTCAATATATACAGGTTGCAATGCAAAAATTGTCGCTAAAATAAATTTTTAATTTCGCGCATGCGCGTTGTTTTTGATTTTGTCGACTGTACAGTATAGTGGCGTCAGTTGGTCACCGTCTGTGATAAAAAGAGCACCATGACGCAATTTCCATCGCCAGCAATTTGGAAACGATATGCTGTACTGTTTGGCATTCGCGCCGAAACCTTCAATAATATTAGAGTGCTTTGGTGTTAATCTGAGGACTGTGCAAACATTTCGGAAAGAGTTGGATGAGTCTAATGGTGATTAAGAAGGTATGGCAGCTCGGAAAACTCACTCTGATCGTTCTAATGAGAAAAGAACTCCCGAATTTTTTGATGATGGTCTCAGACACAACTCAGATACCTACACCAAGTGACTTGAGGAGGTAATGCTCCCCGGGGTCAGGAGGGTGGTTGCCGGAATGCACTATATTTGGCAGCAGGAATCTGAACCATAGCACACAAGCAGGAGAATTTAGTCATGAACAATTTCTGCGATGACCTCACCCCTTACATTTAGCTACTTAACTCCTCACACTGCAACCCCATTGATTATTATGTGCGGGGTGCAGTTGAGTGAGAAACCAACAATTCACCAATTTCAACAAGCAAATCCTCCAGTAGAGATGCAGTAGATTCTAAAGTCATCTGGAGGCCGAGTTTAAGCCAATGGCGATTATATTGAATATATGTTTGTGTAACTTTGGTAAATACAGTGAAAGGAAATAAATATTCGTACACATACAAATTTTTAATTTATTGTATTTCAAACTAAGGAAACTTATTATAATTAACTGTGCACAGATGCAGAATGACTAGTTATGCATCGAAAACAGAAAAACTGATTTAATACAAAAATACTAAAGTCACGCTACACTCGGAAAAATCCTCCGCTATTGAAAAGGCACAGAGATACCAGATTGAAATTCGTTCGTGAACATAAGGATAAAAAAAAATCTTATTGGGAAAGAGTATTATAGACAGACGAAACCAAAATTTACTTTTTTGGACGTAATTCTAGAAATTATATATTGAGGAAAGACGGTCATGCTTTCAAACAAAAGCACATTTCCAACAGAGAAATTTGTTGGTGGCAGTTTCATGGTTTGGGGATGTTTTTTTCTGAAAAAGGTACTGATTTTGGAAGAAAATTTAATAGTTTCAATTGAAAATCTTGAACTTCCTCCTGACTAGATCTTCCAACAAGATAATGATCTTAAGAATAGTGCAAAATCTACGACATGGCTTGCTGAAAATAATGTAAATATCCTGAAATGGCCAAGTCAGTTACCAGATTTAAACGCAATCGAGAATCTGTGGCGTTATTTGAAAATTCAAATCCAATCAGGAGCTCCAACAAACATCCTGGATCTGAAGACCATATGCGAAGAAAAATAGAACAAAATACCAACTAAACTTTGCAAATCATTATTTGAGAACTACAAGAAAAGGTAGGTTACTTTAGAATTGAATAATGGCTCTTCAACAACGTATTAAATGATTATTATGTATTTTTTATATGGTACGAATATTTTTCAATCATTAAAATGAATAAATGCGATTTATTTCTATTAAATTAATTTTTTTTTTCTGTGAATGTTAATTATTATGCATCTGTATACAGTTAATTATATGAAAAGTATGTTTATTCATTATTTGGAAATGCAATAAATTTGGATGTGTACGAAAATTTGTTTCCCCAACTGTATATCTGTTAAAATGAGATGTCAGTTTTATTCTCATTTTTGCGTAATTTAGATGACGATATGTCTATCGCCCCCTTTATTTAGTCGATTTAAGCATACTTGTGATGTCGCTCGATTCCAGCGTCTCTTCCACCATTTTATAATATTCTTTACTAGCAGCACGGCCCGGCACTGACCGTGTTTGATTCAAAAATCGTACGACTCCTACAGCAATCGCTATCACTTGACTTAAAATATTTTTACCCTACCTTGCCTTTAAAGGAGTGCCCTTTGCTGTGCTGATGTTGCTACATGCCTTACTTCTTGCATATCTCACACTGCGAATTTATTCTAAGCTCTATACTAAACATTAAATCTGTTACGAAAAAAGAACTAAACAAAATGAACACAAAACGACCCGCTTTAAAAAAGAACTCGTAACTGGAAAAACCGAATGAAAAAAGAATGTTAACAACAAATAATTTTTCACACCCAACCCAGTTCTGCGTAATCAGAATCAAAGTTGAGTTTAAAAAAGCGAATGAGCCAATTGGAGTAAAGTGCAGTGCAGATTTAATTTTTTCCCACTTGTGACGAATGCAGCTATCGATTTTTTTTGCATTCTAGCATGCTAGTTAACATTCGTGTCAGTCAGCTGTTGGCTCTTACGTTGGACAATAGAATATTCCTGCCTATTTGTGGCAGCCAGCTATAGGCTCTCACTCTGGTCAGTAGAAAATGACCGCAAACTACATGAAAAATGCCGTAGAAGCATAAAAGTCGATTATTTCCACTATCGATTGGAGTTGGGAAATGCAAAGTCGGTGTTAGCCTTCCTGCTAACTTGGAGCATGTGTATGTAAGTTTTGGTACAAATCCGTCGGAAATTACGGCCGTGCATTTGTTACACACACACACACACCCTGCCTTTTATAGATAGAGATTCAGTTTACCTCAGTAGATTTCTTGTAACGTTTAAACTTCATCTCGATCCCGGTCTGAAATCGTCTCTCTTTCAGCAGAAATTTTAGCTTGCGGAAAGGCCTCCAAGCCGCAGGGAACGGAATCATTTGGTTGCTCTAAGAGATGCCCTATCATACCACGGAATTAAAAGTTAAATTTTTCATGAAAGAGAACTAATGAACAGCTACAATATTGAGAATGGTTTAAGTTCCTGATATCAGCTGATCTTCTAATTCTTGCATCGTTAATTACTGCGTTTCTTTGATTGCGTCACATTTTAGCTCAACGTCTTCAGGCTTTTTCTTCTTCTTCTGCCCTTAACCCTGAAAGGAGCCGTTGGGTCGCCGACGTGCTTAGCTGTCCACCGTTCTCCTACATCTGTTGCATTTGTGTGCCAGAGCCTGCCTCAACACGAATAGACCACAGCCGATGTCCGCCTACTAGATGGCTCGCCTCGGTCGCGATCACGTGGCCGTTGTAGTTCATCTGAGGAACCCTTCGGCCCTTATATATATATATATATATATATATATATATATATATATATATATATATATATATATATTAGACTGGATGTCGGAATGAACTGTTAGCAATCATCCAGGTTTTGGTTTGTTGAAATATCCCAACAGGATCGAACGCAACAGTTTCAAAACAAATGTTAAGTGTTGCTACAAAAAAATACATCTATACTTCACTTATTGAATTATGCGAAGATGATGAAATAAAGTCGATTTTTTTTTTTTAATGAAGACGTGTTTCGCCGGGGAACCTTAACCTCTCTTCGATTTCTTCAGTTTAAATGAAAGAAAGACAAAACTGTCAAAACTGTGAGAAAAATATATTGGGACCTCTGAGGAGGTAACATAAATCAAATTAATTACCATAGCTTATCACCTCCTAATTTCCAACATTGGAGAGTGTATATCCGCTTGTTTTGGTTTATCTATATCTGTGTTGAAGTCCTTTGGTATGTAGGATTTTAAATCGGGGATTGTTTTTGTCATTCGAAGAAAGCGTTCTTAGTCGTCCGAACGCTTTCCGCTGGTAATTTGAAGCATGATATGCCTTTCGATGAATCCGACTGTCAAATAATACTCATGTTTATGCAGTAACATCTCACTCACTGTGAATCTGTGATTATACATGCATGCTCATTTTTGGTCGATTCACAATCTTTTTAAAATCATTTCGTACCATACAAGGCGGTCATGCCACTAGTATGCAGAGTGTTACAGGGAATTAAAGTGAAATCGAAGACTAAGAATAGAGAGGATTGAGAAAATGACAAAGAATGAACGGCATTCAAGAAGACAGAAGGTGGCGATTGATGTTACATTTAATTCTTTGGAGATTTCAAATATCAGGGAAGCAAGTAAGCGGAAGGGAGTGTCCCAGTTGGGAAGTGCGAGAAAAGAAATAAATGGAAGTGCGAATAAGTGGCATTAGCATTTTGCTATTTCAACAGTTTTAGTATGAGACCTGGATGTAAATCTAGTTGCCCACTTAAATTCATGTTGTCAGGGCATCAGGGATGAAAGTTGTCATGAAAATATTTGTAGAAAAGGCAGAGAGAAGCCACCTCACGTCGGTGAGAATTAATCAAAGTCAAGATGCTTGGTCATGATCTATTTATTACACTTCAGATACTGCTCTGTATTTTGACAAGAATCTCGAGATGTACAGCAAGATAACCAGACCAGATGTGACAACAGTATTCAATGAACAGACGAATTGTAAATTTGTAAAATGGATCCTGCCGAGATAAACATTTTTTGGCACGACACAGTGACGCAACATTCCTTGCAATAGATGTAGCTATTGATTCTATGGAAAACATGAGGCCAATAAGGCTCAGTATGTCATTTTCATAGAGTCTAGTATCAAGCAATGCTGATTGCAAGCTGAAAAAGGTTCCTCGTGGTGGTTAAATGAAAAGGTTTTGTCTTGAAGGCGTTAAAATTTGCAAGCCATTCCTTACCCCAGTGTACTGCTGATTGCAGGTTCTTTTCAAGAGCAGTTGCCAAGTTTATTTTGTCAGGTTTATTGGATTTGTTATTGATACAGGTACAACAAGGCTGCTGAAACGGTTGTCTTGATTTTCGAAATGGCTGGATAGATTAATACAAATTTCCTAACGAATCTCAATAATGAATATGCGAGATTTACCTTATCAGGTGACTATAAGCATTTGCTTTTAGGATAGAAACAAATCAAATTACACTCAGCAATAAAAGAAAAATGCAGCCACATGGGTCGGTGTAAATTTCCCAAATATTAATGAGACATATCGTGCAGCGAACTTAAAATTCGAGAGCTTATCGTTATTTTCTCGGTGATAACATCAGCCAGACATCCCAACGGTAAAGACTCAATTAACCAATGACCAGGTGTGTGTTATAACCAATAAGACGAATAAAAAACAACGTTCTTAATAAGTTTAGTATTGGACTTGGTGTATAGAAATCGGGGTAAACACTTGATTGGTATTTTAAAGCGAACATCACTGCAAGAGTCTCTACGTAAACACTCTCTCTAATATATCTTTTCTCATATATATATATATATATATATATATATATATATATATATATATATATATACATACATACATACATACATACATATATATATATATATATATATATATATATTGAATATAGTCTTTAAGCATGAAATACTGTCGCTACTTGGGTGTTGGCCTCAGTGCCAACTTTATATTGTGTGTATTAACTAATTTTGTGTGTGAAATACCTAATTGTCTGTTGTGTGTAATATCATTGTGTATGTGTAACATTTAATTGTGTGTGTGCGTGCGTGAAATATCTAATTGTGTTCTTGTATAACCTCTAATTGTCTGTGTGTGTGAAATACCTAATTGTGTTCGTGCCTGCAATATGTATGTGTATGTGTAACAACTAATTGTGCGTATGCCTGAATGAAATACATGCATGTATAACATATAATCGTCTGTGTGTGTGTTTGTGTGAAATATCTAATTATGTGTGTGTGAAAAATCTAATATATCTAATTATATTTGTGGTAAAATCTAGGTTAGGACTACTACTAGTAACATTCAACCCAGGGCGACCTGCATCATGGACGGGTTGTTGGCGTCTACACCAGTAACCCACTAGCTTTTCTGCTGTCCAGGAGGCTGACAGGTCACAAAAAAAGGACGAAAAACAAGACCTGGGAAAGATTTTCTTATAAAAGACAACGGCCTACATACATAGAAAGGATGGGGTCCGAAATATTAAATGTCAACCTATCTAGAGATGGTTTCTCGATAGGAATACTGGACGTGGATGACCGTGAGTGTCTGAGCTGGGAGTCAGGAAGACATTCCGGATTTTAAAAGGCTTGCTTCAAATTATTATTATTAAATCTCTCAGTATAATGACAGTCGTAGGCAGAGAGATGAACTGAGAGCCACCTTTTCTGCTAGATTAAACCCGATGCGGCCTCAGCTACTACGAAAATGATAATCATGCGTGTGCGCGTTAAGTATAAATTATGTATGTGTGTTTTAAACATAAGATGTGTGTGTGTGTTAGGTATTGAATATGTATGTGTATGCGTGTTAGGTATCAAATATGTGTATGTGTGTGTGCGTGTTAAGTATCAAATGTGTGCGTGCGTGTTACGTATAAAATATGTGTGTTTATTAGGTATCAAATGTGTGTGTGTTAAGTATCAAATGTGTGTATGCGTGTTAAGTGACAAATGTGTGTATGCGTGTTAAGTGACAAATGTGTGTATGCGTGTTAAATATCAAATGTGCACGTTTGTTAATTAGCAAATTTGTGCGTGTGTTAAGTATCAAATGTGTGTGGTAAGTAAAAAATGTGCGTGTTAAATATCTAACGTATACACACACAGGCATATATATATATATATATATATATATATATATATATATATATATATGTCTGAAGTATACAACTAATGATTATATATTTATACATTGTGTGTGAAATTTCTAATTTTATACATATATATCTATCTATATCTAGTTCAATAATTATTATTCTCGTGAAATATCTGCAATACATTTGAGTTATGTAATTTTACATACATTTGTCTGTATTAATAATTATCTCTGTGATTATATATGCAGGGTGCAAGTGCTATTTGAGGACATATTGTTTTAAGTTCGCTACACACTCAAATCATTTATAATATTACTTTTTTATTTGAGATAACCCAGTCAGAGGAAGATGCTAAACAAGAAATGAAAAGACATGCAGTCGTTGTTGCTTTAGCTGCAAAACACAGTGATTTAAAAATCAGTAAATTTTTACATGTTGCCAGATCATTTGTTTGTAAAGTTCGGTTGGAGATGTGATGGTAAATTTCCCCCTGTAGCAAAAAGGAAAAATGCATTCACAGCGCTCTGATACCGTGAGAACACCGGAATTTATACAGAATGTTCAAAACATCATCGATGAGAACCCCGGAAAAGCAATGAGTTCCATCGCCAAAGAACTCCAGGTATCAGAGTGGACTATTAGAATCGTGGCGCATCAGGACATCCGATATAAGTCATATGTAATGAGGAAAGGCTAATTCCTATCGGCGAAGGCACAGGATAACCGTCACATGCGTTCAAAACGATTACTGAACAAAGTGAAAAATCCTCACGAACATGGCATGATTTGATTTTTCTCTGAAGAAATAAAACTTTGACCAAGATCAGAAAACAAACAGACGGAATGACAGGTGGCTATTTGCATCTCCTTCTGAAGTACCCAGGGTGAGGCACACTAATTATCCGGCTATTGGGATGGTTTTAGGAGTTGTGAGCAGTGAAAGTCATGTGATGCCACCTTACATTTTCCCACAATTTTAATACCCTTCCCAAAGATAACAAGCTTACCTAGCAGTTCAAGCACTTCTATGTGACGTCCCTTGTCAAACGCTTTTGTATAATCTATAAAACATTGATATACACCCACTTTGCATTTATATATCTCTCTTGGGTATAATTCCGAGCATAAATATCGCATTCTAGTGTCTTTAACGACATCGCACTGTTCTTCTTCTGTTTCCGGTCAAATTCTGCTGTGTGATGTATTCTCCAGAATTCGAATGAGTTTTATGCGACTCAGTAGGCTGATAGTCCGATCTCTCTTTATGTGCTGTATCCCCTCGTGGAAAGCCATGTCCAGGCGACAATGACACTTGACAATTTTCTGTTCCTTGTAGATTTTAATAAATTTTGTATTTTTGCTATATCATCTAAACCTTGTTCCGCCATACATTTGCTCACGCTCATTATGTTATGCGTTTTTTTCCTATCTCTCTTGCCTTCAGTATGTACCATGAGCATCAAATTCTCCAAGCCCGCTTTCCATATTATGTGCTCCAGAAATCTCAACTGTCCCTTACTGATGTTAAATATATGTTTCCTATTTGTTTCCATTTTCTCTAAAATATATTCGGTGCTTACATATTCAGTCCATGGTATTGTCAGCAGCCACCTCTAAAAACACATGTCTGTTGCTTCAAGTCTCTTCTTCGTTTCGTTTCGTTTCGTTTGTTTTAAGGCATATCAACCTAACCTCAATCGGTTATTTAATGCCGACAAAATTTTTATTGTTGGTAATATTTTTTTTTTTAAATCTATTTCTGGTAATAATTTTTCCTTCAAAAAATTTATTTCTGGTAATATTTTTTTCTACAAAATTTCTATTTCTAGCAATATTTTTTCTTCATAAATTTATTGATAGTAATATTTTTCCTTCAGACATGTATGACTGGTAATATTTCTTTGAAAAATGTATAGCTGGTAATATTTTTTTTCAAAAAATATATAGTTGGTAATTTTATTTTTTTCAAAAATATATAGCTGGTAATATTTTTTTTCAAATAATATATAGCTGGCAATATTATTTTTTTTTTCAAAAATATATAGCTGGTAATATTTTTTTCAAATAATATATTGCTGGCAATATTTTTTTTTTTCAAAAATATATAGCTGGTATTATTTTTGTTTTCAAATAATATATAGCTGGCAATAACATTTTTTTTTTTAAATATATAGCTGGTAATATTTTTTTTCAAAATGTATGTAGCTGGTAATATTATTTTTTTCAAAAATGGATAGGTGGTAATAATTTTTCAAAAAATATATAGCTGGTAATATTATTATTCGTTTTACGGCATATCACCCTCAATGGGTTATTTAATGCCGACAAAATTTTTATTGTTGGTAATATTTTTTTTTCAAAAATCTATTTCTGGCAATATTTTTTCATTCACAAGATATATTTCTGGTAATATTTTTTCTACAAAAAATCTATTTCTAGCAATATCTTTTCTTTAAATTTTATTTCTGGTAATATTTTTCCTTCAAATATATATGGTTGGTAATATTTATTTAAAAAATATATAGCTGGTATTTTTTTTTTCAAAAAGACATATAGCTGGTAATTTTTTTTTTCCAAAATATACAGCTGGTAATTTTTTTTCAAATATATATAGCTGGTAATATTATTTTTCTTTTCAAAAACGTATAGCCGGTAATATTTATTTTCAAACAATATATCGATGGTAATATTATTTTTTTATTTTTTTTTAAATGTATTGCTGGTAATAATATTTTGACAAAGAATTTCTGGTGTTAAAACTTATTTTTACACTTTCATAGCGTTTTGACCCCAGTTTGGGTGTTAACTATTTGCCCATACCTGGGACCGTAACTGGTGCTACAACCCCGGGTCAGAGTGGACCTGGGAAAACCAGTAAAAAGAGGTTGTTCCACGCTTCTCAAAACCTCCTGATCAGAGGCCTTGCTGTTGGGCGTAGTTTATCGTCTTACCCAGAACGAGGATGTAGTTTATCGCCATACCTAGGACGGTCTTCTTCCTGCCCAGTACTCACTGCCATGCAGATATCACGTAACAGTTTAGTACTCTTATTTTTTCTCTCTTGTAGTTTGCATTCGTTTGCCTCCGGCTTTTTAGGTAGCGCTAAGAAAATAGATCTACTTAAGCCTTCCGTTTTAACGCCATCTACTTTAAAGTATTCAGAATCGCTGTTTTCCCATATATCAGAAAAATCAGTCGTTCAATATGTTAAGCAGGCCAACAACTCTTTTTATCTCTTCATCTATCTGTCTTATTCGGTAACGCCTGTTAAATCTAATAGATCATTTTCTAATTCAAGTAAAGGTCGAATTCTTGTTTTTCGGTTCATGTTTTATTCTGAATAAGATTCCTATTCGAGTTACTATCAGAATTACGTGTATTTGTAAGCTAAATTATCCAACTGGGAAGTGGGTTATATTTTCTTATTCACGCGGGGACATTCATATAGTGATTTTCCAAGCGTAGCTCAGATGTGCTACAAGGCCGAAAGTATGGGGCACCCAGTGAGGATCGAACTCACTACTCAGTAGTAATTGCCCTCGAGGTGTCCAAACGGGACATCCGTATATATGTAAGAAAACAATTACTTTCGCTTCCTTCACTAACATCGACGAATTGTCCTAATTACATTCCAATAGATCATCAGCGTTTAAAGGCCGAGAACAACAAAATTTCTCGTGATATCATCTCAGATACATCTATTTTTTTAACATAGCAAATGTTGTATGTATTATACATCTTAATATGCGTGAAACCTTAATCAAGACATTTAAAAAAAAATGTTTCAAATTTTAAATCCTTTGGGAATGTTAATGTCGGAAAAACACGAATGTATATAAAAAAAATTATCCGCACTTTCGTCATAACATATCTTTAAGGTTTGTGACACTGCCTTCAGCCGAGGCGTGCTTATCTTAGCGTATAAATTACTACTTGGAGTGATTTATAACAATTATATTTATCATCTCTCAGTTGCATCTCTGTCTGTTGGCAGAGTGCGCCCAAGGGCTACCCTGTCAAAGGATAGAATGGCAACTGACGAAAATTATACTGAGAGGTACCCAGCCCTGAGGCACCAGAGAGAGGAATCGGTCCACGCACCGAGGCCAGCGGTTGCGGAGGCTGTGGGCAATTTTTGTTCCTTGCCCGGGTGTTCGCGCTCGAGTCCTCCACCTTAAAATAAAAACTTGTGTCACATCTCGTCTCAGTGGGGAGACGGAGTAAATACCGCGTGCCTATCGTTGGTATTATTGTGGTCACGGGATCGAAGTAGGATCTTGTTGCTGTTACAATGTAAACATGCCCTGTCCGCTAGCATCATGCAGCAAGGAGGAACAAAGTGCAGTGATCCGTTTTCTCTGATCGGAAGGTGTCTCTCTGTGGCGGAAATTCATCGGAAACTTTTAGCAGAATACAGCAACAGTGCATTACCGCGTAAAAGTGTGTATGAATTGACTGAGATGTTAAAAAGTGTCGAAACGAGCATGAGTCACGAAGAAGGAGCAGGACGCTCTTCAACCTACACATTCAGAGAACATTCAGCAAGCTCGAGTGAGATTAATGGCGAACCTGCAAGTTATGAGCAATGAGGTCGCATGTTTTCTGCAGATTCGGATCATTGTTCTTTGTCCCTCTTTGATACACACTGCTAGCGGAGCGGCCATGTGTACACTGTAACAACAGCAAAAAAACTGGCGCGATCAAACTAAAACTTCGATTACGTGATGAAAATAGTACCAGCTGTAAGCACGCGTGGGCGGGAGGCTGTGGGACGATTTGGTTTGTTTGGTTTGTTTTGTTTAATGGCATATCAACCTCAATGCGTTATTTAATGCCAACACATTTTTTTCGTGACTCTAACATGTACTACCACCCTGGGTCAGGGTGGACCTGGGAACACCAGCAATTATGAAAAACTCCTCAAAACTTCCTGATCAGTGGCCTTACTGTTGGACGTAGTTTATTGTCTTACCCAGGACGTGGATGTAGTTTATCGTCATACGCAGGACGAAGGCTATGTGACGAATCTAAATATATGTTATGGCGGTTTTTTTTTGGTTTTTTTTACTTATCCTCGTACTGAGAATTTTGACAGAAAATAATTTAATGGCAATTCACCGTGTCATAAATCAAAAACAGTAGAACATGGAATTTCTGTATTAAAGAGACCTCGACATTCGCCGGATATTCTCAGAGTGTACTTGTAGAAAATGTTTGATTCTAACTTTGGATGTACAGCTATCCGATCTCTTAGTACTGCTAGGATGTTATAATAACAGTCTGAACACAAATAGCGAAAGATGACTTCAAGATCAAAGTCAAATACCTACCAAAAAAATTAAGGCAGAACTAAAGACAGTAGTCAAGTTTGGTACTAGAAGAGTTTAACTAATCTGTGAATTATGTATATACAGAGTGGCGAGTGTACTTCCGGCTTAACGTAATATTCAGGCCATGTGTGTTATGATGGTTTAGTGTGATTTGTTGATTTTAACTGATTGGGTGGACAGAATTTACAGTTTTCGGATTTATTCATGTAGGCTGAATACTTGGAAGTGGGGAAAAAAGTTATAATCACATTTCCAGACAAATAAAACTTACTAGATGAACAATCTGAACTCATCTCAAAGTGCTGTCTCGAAAACAAACTTTTGCTACATAATAAGTAAATATGCTCAGGAAACAGAAAAAAAATGAATTAATAGAAATAAATCCCATTTATCTATTTTAATGGGTGAAAAAAGTATACGTACAAAATAAAAAGAACGTCTAATCTCTATTTAATACTTTGTAGAATAGACATTATTCATGTCTACAGCAACCAATCTTTTTCTTGTAGTTCTCAATTAATGATTTGCCAAATTTTATTAGGTTGGTGCAAAAATAATATCGTTTTTTGACGTAATTTTTAACGTCAAAAAAACGATATTATTTTTGCACCAACCTAATAGTTGGAATTTTACTCTATACGTTTTCGCGAATGGTCTTCAGATCCGGGATGTTTCTCGGATCTCTCGATTGGATTTGAATTCAAATAACGTCATAGATTCTCGATTGGGTTTACATCTGGGGACTGAGGTAGCCATTTCAGTATATTATAATTCAGCAAGCCGTTTCTTCATAGATTTTTCAGTGTGCGTAGGGCCATTATCTTGTTGGAAGATCCAATCAAGAGAAAGTTCAAGATTTTAAACCGAAATCATTAAATTTGATTCCATAATATATTTATATGCTGCGGCATTCATTCTACCATTTATTACCGATATGTTTCCAGTAATTTTTGACAGAAAAAAAAAATCCCCAAACCATGATGCTGCCACCAGCAAATTTCACTTTTAGAACTTTTCTCTTGTGTTTGAAAGCATCGCCATCATACATGATTTCTAAAATTACATCCAAACAACTCAATTTTGTTTTCGTCTATCCATAATACACTTTCCAAATACGATTTTTCTTATCCTTGTGTTCACAAACGAATTTCAATCTGGCACCATTGTGTTTCTTCCGTAGCAGTGGAATTTTCTGAGGGGAGCGGGATTTTAGGTTTGTTCTAATGAATTTCTTATTTTCTTATGTCCATTTAGTGACACACATTCCTGATGAAAGCAAATCAACCTGCAACTCTTGACGAGTAACCATTAGACTTTTTTTTTTAATTTGACACATTAATTTACCCGAAGATCTTGAAGAAATTTTCCGTGGGACAACTATTCTTTTTTGGTTTTCAACTGTTTCCCGTTTTTTTTTTTTTATATAGCTTACAATGAAAGAACAAATAGTAGTAAATGGAATATTCAGGTTGTCTGAGATTTTCCTGTCATATTTACTTCTATCCAGAGATTAAAGATCACATTTTGTTGTGAATTTGTCAGTAATTTAACTCTTGAACGAATATTATTTGCAGAATATGCTGTTTGTATTTTTAGGCTACAAATAACTACTGATAACATTATTGAAACATTCTAAAATATTCCGCTTGAATAACGTTGAGTATTGAAGTTATTTAAACATCTTGAAATGAGAAGTTTGCATTGTACGAATAATTTTTCACCTATTAAAATGGATAGATGGGGTTTATTTCTCTTAAATCAATTATTTTCTGTATTCTATCCATATTCAGCAATTATGCATTTGTGTACAGTTAATTATATGAAAAGAAAGTTTATTACTTAGTTGGAAATATAATATAATAAAAATTTGTGAGCGTTCGTATGTTTGTTTCCCACACTGTTTATATATATATATATATATATATATATATATATATATATATATATATATATATATATATATATATATATATATATAAATCTAAAAAAAAATGAAGTCCAACAATTATTTTAATATACTTATTGCGTATACGTTATCTTTATAAATAAAAATATTTAAGTAAATTCTTCCTTTACAATAAGCAGTATTAAAAAGATTTACTGGCCTGAATAACCGAGAAATTTCATAGAAAATATGTGTCCTCCGTCAGGAATCGAAACCGTATCCTATACGTGCCATACCATTTAGCTACAGAGGAAGCACCTGGTTAGCAGAGTCGAATTACTGCTTTTAAATTACAAAGAAAATATGTCGTTAAATTTTAATCAAATTCATTTTAATAGATTGCTGCGACACTCATAATAAATTTTGTTCAGTATTATTAGGTTGGTGCAAAAATAATGACGTAATAATGTCGTTTTTTGACGTAACGTCAAAAAACGACATTATTACGTCATTATTTTTGCACCAACCTAATAATGACGTAATAATTTGCACCAACCTAATAATGACGTAATAATGTCGTTTTTTGACGTAACGTCAAAAAACGACATTATTACGTCATTATTTTTGCACCAACCTAATAGTTGGTTCTCTTGATTTAGAGAGCCTAGAGAATTTGAAGATTTAGTTTATTATTTTCATGGTGTAGTATATTGGTGTTGTCAACAAGTATCATTTTCATAAAAAAAATAATAATGTTTAAAACATAAGGTATAGACTTCGATCTAAAAGTTTTGATATACGCTCACCATTGTCATTTCTTATCTCATGGTCGCATAACTAGTTACGCTTGGGATTAAACTCTAACGGCAGTTTGGTGTGTGTTAATACAAGTTTGGTTACAAGTCTGTTTTTCTTTTTTTTTCATTCATCTTTTTTCATTGACATTTGCAATTCATTTTCATTCTTCTTTCATATTTGTTTTTCCTTTGGCAGAATTGTTCTTCGGCCATTTACCAACCTCTCGGCGTCACCATTACGTCCCTTTTCTTTAAATAATTGCTCTAGCCGTTACCATAGTGATTTTAATTTTAATAATGAATATCCTTATAAAACGCGTAAATTTCAGGAGTTAGTTATTCAAAAAATAAAATTTCGCTTGCAGATGGAACAGAGCTTGGTACTTTCATTCAATTTAATTCAAATAATTATATTGAAGTTCTCGGCTCTTGTTTTGAAACATGAAAACTCTTATGTAGCGGTGGAATCATATTTTTAAATAAATAATTATATATATATATATATATATATATATATATATATATATATATATATATATAAATCCTCTCATGAGTTGATGGCATTTTGTAACGTGACATATATAAATAACAATTCAAAGTAATTTTCCTTACATATATATATATATATATATATATATATATATATATATATATATATATATATATATATATGAATGTGAATATAATACGCCGATTTAATTTTCATCTATCGATGTACTACACACACCCACACAAATATATTTATATGTGTGTATGCGTGTATATATATATATATATATATATATATATATATATATATATATATATATATATATATATATATAATATTCAACTGCATTTATCGTTGTCTGTTTTTGAATCTTCACGGATGAAGTAAAAAGAAAGGGAGAATTAATACTTCCTCCGAAAAGGAAGATCAGAAATACACATTTAACCATAAAATTCTAGCTGCAAGGCATCATAAAAGCGAGGAACCATCTCAATGCTTCTTTCCTTCAAGTATTTCTTAAGTCAAGTATATTTCAGCACATTATTTTTCCCCGATTAACGTGATAAGAGGGAACTGATGCGGGAGAGTTAGGCGCTCGATTGGACAGCGTTCAATATCTTAATGTGGCTGCATCATGTCTTTAGTTACATGGCACTCGATAAATTATTTTTTATCTCTTTCTGTATTCGTTTAATACACGTGATTCATATGCTCATAGATAAGTAAGAATAATGTCCTGTGTGCGTGTATATTTTTCTGGGGTGTAGCCTTATAAAATCAGTTTCAATGTAAATAGCCGCGAATAACCCGGCATATTACCAACTGCACGAATAAAAGAAAACTTTACTCTTTGCATAAGATGACATTTGTTTTTTTTGTTTTTTCCCCTCAGCTTCAATTTTTTGTTTGAAATTCGTTTCACTGTTGCCCACATTTAAATTTAATTTTCTCAATTCCATTCTTGCTTTTATTAAAATGAGAACTATGATGATTATCCGCGGGAAAAAAAGAATAATCCAGTTTCATTTTCCATGGTTTGAATGTAGATTTTTCCCATTTCCTTGACTGTACGAGTCTTTTTTCCTTTTTCGTTCACTGCACGAGTTTTTTTTTCTTTTTCTTTTCATTGACTGTACGATTTTTTTTCTTTAACTGTACGAGATATTTTTAAACTTTTCTTTGATTGTACAAGAATTTTTTTTCCTTTTCTCTTACTCTACGAGTTGTTTTTCTTTTCCTTGACTACGAGTTTTTTATTTTTTTTATTTTCATTGACTGTAGGATTGTTTTCTTTTACTGTACGAATTTCTTTTTAACTTTTCCTCGATTGTACAAGAATATTTTTTTTCCTTTTCTCTGACTCTAAAAGTTGTTTTTCTTTTCCTTGACTGTACGAGTTTTTTTTTTTTTTTTTTTTTTTTTTCATTTTCTTAGACTGTACGAGAATTTTTACCTTTTCATTGACGGTACAAGATTATTTTTTCCTTTTCCTTGACTGTAGGAGTTTATTTCCTTCTTTAGCTCCTAATGAATTACTATAAAATCCATTCTTCTAGGGAGAAGGGAGTCATTCATACTTTTTACTACGCTATCAGTGAAAACTCAAGCTATTTAATAAGGAATTCGACGCTTCCACTAGAGGCTGCTGATGCTGTTATATTTAACAGCCACCCCCTACCCCACGAGGGTTGTATGTGGCACAAGGCCGAATTTACCGTGGGTTCTCGGAGTCCGTAGGCTCGGTCAAAAATATTCCCTTTGAACCAGCCTAAACGGGTTCAAGGAATGTCTAACTCCCCGGACGAAACTTTTCGTCCGGGTTCCTCTCTGCCGAGGCAGCGAGTTAGAAAACAGCAATGAACAGTCTGTTGACAGCTATACAAACCCAACTATGCCAGAGAGATGCTAGATATATAAAACAAGCTGAACGATACGAGCGCGTTGCCGAAATGCTCAATGGTTTGCCCTGAGAATATATGATTTATTGAAACATAATTAAATGCTTAAAATTAGTTACCTCGAAAAGTGATACCTATGGTTGAAAATGAATTTCTAAAAATGAAAAACCTTTCTTGGAGTTTCTATTTTAGGTTTAATTTCAAGGTAATAGGTTAACTTTAATATTTCTAAAGAGCAAAATACTTTGCTGTATTACAAAACAAATTTAAATTGATTGGAATGTTTTTTTCTTGAGTTGTTGAAAAATCGCTGATTTTAGCCATGTTTACGTTTCTCTCAGCACAACCTAATTCTTTTCATATATAAAAAAAACATAACATTGAAGGATTTGCCGAATCTGTATTGATGTCCTTGTCGCAGTTGACAATATCCATATGAAACTCATTATCAGTTAAAATACATCGCCTGCAAATCTATTAGTGTGAGGATTCTAGCTGTTAATTGTAGTAATCACTAAGATTTTTATCTGGTTTTATTATTGAACTATTAAACTATCGATATCGTGTTCCCGTTTCATAGTGAAATTAATTGAATATTTATTAAATTCAAAAATCATCATTACATACACACATCTCTCTCTCTCTCTCTATATATATATATATATATATATATATATATATATATATATATATAATAGATGCAATATGGAATTTCAACGATCTGGTTAGTAGGGTGTTGAAAAATGTGGCAGACAAATCCGAGGGTACTTAGGATAGTCGGAGTTACCTTCCAGATACTAAAGTTTAAGAGAGAAAAAGGTGATGCAATAATTAAGCTCCTCTACACCAGTTTACTCTGAATCTTTCTTAAACGACAGTAGCGTTTCTGTCCAAGAATACTAAGAATACAGTGGATAGAGCATATGAGCAACAACATTGTGTTGTAATAGTAACTGAAAGAAAATGTATACTTAAACTCAGAAATACGGAGGGAAATATAATCATAGATAAAATAGAATGATATAGTTTGTGTGAATGGATGAAAGAACAGCATGATAAACTCTTTGTTCGGGTTGACTGAAGCCTTGAGTGAAATTGGTTAAATCTGTCTGATGATCGTGCTACGATGAATTCAGAACAGAACTTGACCAATGGTTTGTAGGGGAAAAACAGATAGTAAATGGTAGGGAACCATACTCTGCCCATGTTCTACAGAAGACGTGATGCTCAGTTTTTCAGTTAGAAAGCTACACCAGAATCTTACCGGTAAGAATATCTGAATTCATGTATTTATGGTGATAAACAAGAACGTTTAATTAGAAAACTTTTGTGACTCAACTAACATTCGTTATTACTTTTGTGATGTCAACGAATACTCGTTGTCACTTCTGTACTGGCCGTTGTAATAGAGACTTTGTAATTGCAGATAGAGCTATAGTACGCCGTTGAAAAATACTGCTTTCAGACGCCTTCAATATCACTCGCACTAATAATAATTGTTCGATAAAATTAGCTCGAATAGTAACAAGTGTAGTGATCAGAATAGAGAAATAGTATAGTGAATAGAGTAGAGAATAGCGGTTCGTATAGTAATAGAGGATAGAATAGAAATAGCGATCCGATTAGTATAGAGGATAGAGTAGAATATAACGATCAATGTAGACGTCACGCGACTTCCTATATATATGTTTACTCTATGGTCACGTGGTCTATGTAATTCAATAATGGGATCGTCTGTGATTACCCCACCTGACGATCTATGTTCAAACTCAAGTGTCAATAACGACACTTTATTCCTATATAACAGAAACTCCCATTACTGGTCATAAACTATGCATAAAAACTAATTACTAAAAAAAAAATAACGAACATATTTCACTTACGCAGTGTATGTGGCGAATTATTCTAACATTTAAAAGTTGTAGTCGTTCAGAATATAAAAATAAACACTTCAATTATCACCAGAAATAAGAATATGCATAAATTGTTGATTTAAAATAAAAATCTAGTTTTGCTTAATTTTAAAAGCAGACTTTTTTTGTTGTTTTAGATAACAAAATGAGAATAAATATTTACTAATTTGATTTCTTAAGGAGATTGTTTGCCTGAAAAGTAATATACTAAAAAGGCAATTTAACAATTCCTATTATTATTAGACGGTTATACAAATCTTTGTTTGGACAGACACATGTATTATTAAAATTACATGAACAGAAAGAATTTAAATCTTAATAATCCCCGTATTGCCGATTCGATTTCCAAGAATATTGCCATTCTTAGAGAAGGAAAGCAATAACCATTGGGAATTCCCTAAGCAATTGCCAAACTTGAATCGTTGCGATCAATGGACGCCTGTCCTCCCACTGGGTTTCATTTCGAGTTAGAATTATCGGATTCTTTGAAACAACAGAGAGAAGTCCGGGTAAAATTTAACAAGGCTTTCGTTAATCGACAATTTAACTTGGGGACAAGTTCTTAAGCCATTCGGATTAAATTACAGTAGAAGACTACACGTCATTGGCATGCCTGCTTTTCAAAATCTTTCAATTTCTATCGTCACTATAAACTCTTCGGAGTCTAAAAGACGAGACTGAATGGAGGCAGCTTTCTTAATAATTACGTCATTTAGCTGATGGGAACTTTTTATTGGGTTAGTGCAAAAATAATGACGTAATAATGTCGTTTTTTGACGTATTTAAAACGTCAAAAAACGACATTACTACGTCATTATTTTTGCACCAATCTGATACCTCTACTGAGTATAGGTTCGTGTAGACAAATGCTGAAGGAAAAATTTCCCAAACCAAGCTCAGTGGATTTTGTATTTAACAAGTTGAGAGGTTGCCTGATTTTTCTCATTTTGAAATCATCTTGTTTCTATGCTAGTTTATTTTTTTTTATTTATTTATTAGAATTAATCTTGATATCATCACAGTATTTAGTATTGGTTATGTTATTGCTACCATTTTTATAAAGATTTACAAACTCTATGTTTAGTTAAATTTAAAAAAAAACAATCGATGAAATTCGAATAAGCTTTAATAATTTCTTTAATTTAATTTTATAGGACTTCATGGTAAAAATATGATGTAATGGAATAACCAGTAACCCCACTGAATGATAACACTATATGTAGTAAGTGCCTATAATGTCAACCGTCTACGCGAGACAGGGAAGGAGGAAGAGGAATCGAGAGAGAGAGAAACGACGCAAGCATGTCGACCTTCCAATTAGTGGCACTCACTAGTAAATTGACCTATGTGTATAACTGTACAGTATTTTATATTTTACTTGTTGGGTACAATAAACCGTTCTTCTAGTATCCAACTGGTGCTACGTGTTTATTCCCTCAGCACGGAATATAAGACAATAATTTTTATAAATCTCTTTTTCTCCCTTTTTAATGGCGTAGAAGATATTCGAACTGAACCCTACATTTCGTTCACACGGGTAGAGATAAGTTAAAGGGAAATAACTGATACTGAGACATCCTGAAGAAGCATACAAGGGGAAGCCAGGACAATATAACTCGCTGTAGAACATAAAGAGTTGAGTTCGAAATTCCAATCAGCGGATGATGTCCGGAGTGTACAACATCCGAAACGTCGTGAATATGGCAACAAAAATGAGGACAACAGTCCGAACAATGTAAATAATGTGTAGCCGTAATTGGTTTAGGAATATACGTTAAATGTAGAGTGGATATGTGGGGTTTATCTTTCTTTCTCTCAATCTCTCTCTCTCTCTCTCTCTCTCTCTCTCTCTCTATATATATATATATATATATATATATATATATATATATATATATAATCAAGGCTTGGCAAAACGAATATATATATATATATATATATATATATATATATATATATATATATATATATATATATAAAAGTGAACTTTGAAGTCAACACTCAGAGGTGACAAGCTGTTTCATACTGGACACAATCGTCAGGCAGCGAATGACTGTCACCTCTCAATGGTGACTTCAAGGTTCACTTTTATATTTATATTTACATACGCTTTATCTCTGATATTGAGCACTTTATCCCATAAATATAGCGCACCTTAAAACTATATTTCTTCATATAATTCTTCATATATATATATATATATATATATATATATATAGAGAGAGAGAGAGAGAGACAGAGAGGGCGCTTCTTTTTTTGCTCATTCTATCACTCCTTCCGCCAGGCGTTATTTGGTGTTATATTGCATCAAACATTGAGTCTTGATCTAATGACGACTCTGGGGTCATCTCTTAATTATCTGAGATACCCTTTTCTGTCTTCCATCAGAATATCAGAATGACTAATGCTAACCTCTATGAAATGCGTCTTGTCAGGCTGACATTCTTGGCTGACGTTAATCCATTGCTAGCTGAGCTGCTAAGAAATTTGGTTGACTATATTGTGCTAGACTATTTATCTCTCCCCCATCTATCTTATATATCTATAATACTACCATTCGTCTCTGCATTGAATATTGCTGTCACATATCGTCCGTTTCTCCTGCTATATATTTAGAAATTCTTGATAAAATCCAAAAAAGAATCAGCAATATTATTGGTCATGATTTTCTGTATCGGCATCACTCCGTTTCACACGACGTACAGTAGCTTCCCTGTACCTTTTCTATGAATAATCTCATGATAATTTTTCGGATGAGGTCTTCGCTATGGCACCTAGACTTTATGAATTTAAGTGCAGTACTAGATCTGTCCCATCAATTTTCAGTTGAAGGGGTTAGATGTAGCTGTAAGTTATATGCTGACAACTCCTTTACTCGCGTTTCACGCTTGTAGAAATCTCTTTCGGGTCCATGCTTTCCAGCGAACATTGATCTTCAAAATTTTAAATGCAATGTCAATCATTATCTACCCTCTTCATGATTACTCTTTTTTATGGCGACCTATCTACATTGGAATGAACTCTTCCCCCTTCATAAATAGTAACCTGCGACACTTCCTTGAAAGGCAATCGAGATGCAGTCTTTGAATGAGTGCGATTTCTATCGAACTTTCTGCTTTGGCAGAGAGGAACCCGGGCAAGGCAGATACCGAAACCGCTTATACGGGTTCTAAGGGAATATTTTTTGCCGATCCTACGGGCTTGGACAAACCCACGTTAAACTTGGCCTTGTGCCACATAGATTCCTCGTGGTAGGACTGTTAAATATTGGCAGTCGGGACGCAGTGTAACCTGACAGTACGAACGAACACATCTATCTGTCACAAATAACACTCTTATTTTGTATATATGTTTTGATATTTCAATCCACTTGTTCAATCTAACTTCTTTCTGTGTCTTTCATTCTGGCCACTAACAGGCAACAACATTTTTCTATTTTTCTAACTCCTTAATAATGTTTCTGTTTTCTAATTCTTGCACATCCTGTAAAACCTAGTGTCTTAGTGGCTTTACTGCCTTCCTTGGGGAAAAATTCGATTAAAAATTAAATATCTGGGATGGATCAGCTCAATCTTCTTCGCTATTTTCTTTTCTTTCTTTTTTCTAGGTTCAACGGCTAATTCGTCTGAAAATAAAGATTTCATTAGTCAAAAAAAAGAGAAAAGATTTCACACAGACTCCCGAATTTCTTTCCGTCTTTTTCATCAGCTCACCCGAATTTGAAGGGAGTGGATAAATGGAGTTATTATTTTGTACTCACCACAAGTAATACGTAGCAATAGTAAGGTTCTTCCCTGATCTTTTTTAGTCGATTTTAATCTATTCTTCTCAGTACACTGACTTGCGCGTAGAACATTGTAGTCTGTAACCTGTGGCAGACTGACCCAACGGGATACCGGGAAATTTCCCAGGGGTCCCCTATATTATGGTTTATCTATTCAGAAATAAAGAAAAACTGTAAATGAAAAATATTGCGTAAATGCTGGTAATATCTTTTTTTTAAAAAATGGCTTCTTTGATGCTGTAATTTTTTTCGATAGATAAATCATCAGTTTCCTGTTTGATGAAGTGATCTGGGATTAAGTTGGTCCTTTTGACCGGGCCCTTTTACAAGTTTTCCCGGTATAAATCTTAGGTCCAGTCAGTCACTGTCTGTAACTCAATTTTTTTACAGCTGTCATGTTATATTTAAGTAACGTCTCTTTCGGATGATACATTCGTCAGTACGATAGTTTTATTCCACTCTCCCAAACAGAGGAAAATACTCATTGCTCAACCTAATAGATTGTACTTACCCCAAAAAGCCAACTGAGGCGTGACCTGAAACTTTCATACAATAAAAACGGGGATGATGAGAATATCATTAAAAATTCATTAAATTATGTCTAAAGAAAGTAGTTGTCCACGTATATTAACCAAAACACACAAGAATGAATCATTAATATAATAATGACAACCTTTCATCTAATAAATATATAGATAAGAGAAAAAAGATATTGCCAGACGAATAATTGTCTTCGCATTCAAAAGACTACTGACGCGACTCTTAATTCCAGAGTCACAGATTCATTTACTAAATGTAATCTGATAGTTCTATAGGACGTTTATTCCCCGTGCATTCAGTGGTGAAATATTTTAAAATACTCTTTCATTCTTTTTTTATTATTATTATTATTTCCTTTTTTTAATCAATTCACCCCAAGCAAGGCGATAATGTCACTAAGACGCCATTGACAGTAAAAGAAAAATGAGATGGAACCGGAAACTCATTCCTTAACAGGAAAAGTGGATAAGCATCTACACCTTTACAAAAAACCGGAGAGGAATATAAACTGGGAGACACACTCCTCACCGATCCTCTGAACAGGTGTAGAATTTGCTTTTGTTTTTTTGCTCGGGAACGAATTTTGTCTAAATGCAGATATCTAAGGTATTGGCATAGATTATTACAACGACTAAGGGAAGTAATCACTCTTAAATTTACTAAATTATGTTGATTTACCGCTAATTCCACTATAGATGGGACAGGAAATATATAAATGGACATTGATAATTATTATATGGTCTGATGGAAACTAGGTTTAATTTATATCCTCGTCATCGGAAATATTGTTTTTTTTTATGTCGGTTTTTGTCCAATTCCTCAGAAATATTGGTTGCAATGATATATATCAAGATTTCTTTGGAACAATAAAGTCAAAAGAGTAAGAAAAAAAATAATACGACAAGAATAAAATAAACATTAAAATCACTAATTGTCGAAATTTCTGTGACATTAATGATTGCCATCATCACCTGATCAACCATTTTCCTAGTCATCAGTATTTTTATCTTGACTCAGGGTCACTTTTGCGATTGTATTGTACCCCACATACGGTTTTTCAGTCTTGAAATGATTTCAGACATAAAATACCTCTCCCATATAAAAGATTGGAATGCGAGAAAGACACGGATGAAAGAGTAAAAAGATGTGATAAAAACAAATATTAGGTGCCGCGTCCAAAGTATTGTAGATTATTGCACTGAGGTCAATAACGCTAATGTTTGGTGGGTTTGAAATATAACACAGTACAAAAAAAATGTTATTTGTTATTTAAAACTGACGAAGGAGCCTCCTGGAGTATCCGACAATATTGTTATTTCCAAATTACATTGTGCACTCGCGAGTCAGCTAAATAAAATACACACACACACACACACACACACACACACACACACACATATATATATATATATATATATATATATATATATATATATATATATATGCATATATGCGCGCACAAACTACTGGTTCTGTTTAAAGCCTCCTGGTAACTGCAGACTGGTTTAATTGCTACATGAAGGAACAGTGTATATTTTTCGAATTCCGGTAGTTTTGCTTACAAATTAAC
>OZ010582.1:86520922-86565922 GCA_963932145.1 Acanthosepion lycidas | reverse complement strand
AGGAAATCCGATCCAATATATAAACATACAGACACACACACAACCTGGGTTTTATAAGTATGATTACATTGTTATCTTGCTGAAAGACCAAGTTATCTCCATTTCAGTCAATAAGGATGCTCTCTATAATATGTCAATGCCACCAGCCATGGTTTACTGCCCCTGTATAACCTGAAGCCCCATTTTTATTTGCAAATATATAGCACAGCAGATCATGATGGAACTTCCGCCACTGTCGTGAGGGAAATGTCTCCAGTGGGATATTATTGTACCAGTAACGTTGGAAGCCATCAGAACTGTTCAGGTTAATATTTTCTCATCAGAGAACAAAACCTTTCGGTTTCATATATCACCTGTTCGGTGCTTCTGAGCAAAGTTTAACCTTGCTGTTTTGTTGCGTGGAAGAAAGCGTGGACTTTGAAAATGTTTATGGTTTTGAAAAGAATTTTCCTTAAAGGTGCCGTCTTCTTGTTCTTGGCCTGCATTCTCTGTCCTTAAGGGCCTTAATCTGGTTGGATGATCGGCCGGTGTCTTACCGGATAACACAGTGAATTCTCCTGGGCGAAACACTTGGAATTCTCGTTCCATGTCCTTCAGGGTCTTTTAAGAAATTTGCAGCAGCAAATTTACTTTGTCCAATCTCGCTAACGATGGCAGGTTGAGAGAGACCGTGCTTTTACAGCTCGATAATACTACCACATTAAAAACCCTGTCAACTTTGTAGTCTTTGTGATGTTTTTTTTTCCTAATGTAACGAAGCAGATGTTGAATGCTCTAATGCTTGAACACAACGACTATGTGTTTACGAATTAAAGCTTCGTTTAAATATCAACTCTGCAAATAATATTTAGCCTAATTTCCCAATATCCAACTATACCTATTAAATGCTGGGGAAAATTTTTAATTTTTATTTTTCCGATTTTATTTTCATTTTTCAAACATTTACTCAAATATATGGCCGTGTCTAACAACGTAAAAATAGATTTTTTATTTGTTATCTTTTGGTTTAAGATTTCTCTCAACCATATATATGCTTTCGCTTGAGGCGCAGTATTTCTTACGTATGGAATAGTCCATTATGTTGTTATGGGTAAGGTCCCATAACACACACACACACAGACACACACACACACATACACACATATATGAGATAGATAGATATTATGTGTAATAGATAGATACTATCAGCAGTAGTTCCATCAGAAGGACGCTTGTGACAGATGACATGTCCACGGCACAGTATATATCTACTAAGACTCCCCGATATTGAGTATTTTATGCTATAAATACAGTAAAGTTTAAATAAAATACTTACACGAATAGATTACTTATATATATATATATATATATATATATATATATATATATATATAACCCATGTTGTGCACGAATCGCACTAAACATTGACAAGTCAACCTACTAAAGTTTGGTGAATACCTGGCCAATTCAATGTTGTTTGCTACAGTTGGAGATACAATCTCCCAAAGGACATTAGACTTCATATGCAACACTCTTTTACATTTTATTGTTTGTTTGTTTTTTTTGTTTTTTATGGTCATGAATTATTTCTAAGAATTAGATTATGCATTTTGAATGTTTTATATATGTGCATGAACTCTACTAGATGTTGAAAAATGACAAGTCAACGCACACTATAAATCAAAGAGATGGGGTAAAGTATAACTGTCTGTAAAATAAAAAGGCATGTCACTTTGCTTCAAGCAAGTGCTTTGTCAAAAGAAAAACTATCAGAATGGATATTTTTTAAAGCAATGCACCAAATATCACGTTTGATCCCTTGATATCTTTATTCAAATACAACGATTTTAGTAGAATGTGAATAATGGGTCTCAGAATAATAGGTAACACGATACATAATTTGTGGGATATTCAATAAATTCAGTTGGGTCTTGAACGAAACGGGGAACATTGCGGAAATGCTGGTTGTTCTTCGGGAGAAAACGCCTGCATCCTGGTATGTATTTTCCCACAACAATGATTGCGGACACAAATATATTTCCGGGCAATAAATGAATAAAGTAACAGAAAAACTAAATGAAATAAACGACAATGTATGTATTAATAAAACAAAGGTATACATAGAAAATACGAGTTTACTGCGTGTGACAATGGATATGTAAGGAGAAATCTTTGGAATTAAGGAATATATTTTTGTGTATGAATTGCGTGTAGGAATCCGAGTGAAAAGTGGTTACATTCAAGAAAATCAAGGGAGTGGGTGTAGCCCTAATTTTAACACGTGCAACTACATCTTGTTATCCAAGAGAAAGAGGAAAAAAAAGCACAACAGAGAATGTCATTATCTATTTATAGGCTTAAGTTGCATCCCCTAGCGACGTTTTTTTAAGTGAAATAAGTGAAGATACTCTACAATAGGAAAACGATATATACATTTTTATATATAAGGGACAACACACACACACATACACACACACATACACACACAAACAGACAGACACGCACACACACATATATATATATATATATATATATATATATATGTGTGTGTGTGTGTGTGTGTGTATGTATGTATGTATGTATATCATTTAACGTTTGTTGTTTCTTTGGTCTATAATTGCGTTGTGTAAGATGAATTTTTGCTAGTAATATGTGCGACAAATTATTTTGATATCTTTCTTTGTATTTGGAGTATTGGATAACGGATCTGATTGGGGAATCGGAGAGCCGAGTTCAAATTCCAGTTGAATCCATTACATTCACTTACGTGAGTTAAGTTACCCTTGGGAAAGGTATGAATCTTCTTCTTCCCCCACCCTCAGCTATGAGTAAATAGGAGGACAGACCGATCTCTTGGATGGCAACTGGTCTCCCACAGAAAGAAATGACAACCTATTGCGGGAAAAAAAAATCTGCCTCATCAGTCATGTATCGAAAGATAAATGATCGCCTAGGCACGTATCCTGCATGGCACATAACTGACTGACTGGGTATATCTATTTCTTTAACAGTGATCTAGTGCACTATTTCTACTGCAGTCTGACTGTATAGTTCAAACGTCGACGCCATTGATTATTTTATACATATATACATCGTCTGAAAATATGATGCAACTCTCTCAGCGAATAAACAGATTCCGAGAATGAAGGAATAAAAGAAAGCAAAAAAGTACAACAGAAGAAGGCATGGAGCTGAGTTTTCATTTTTTTTATAATGTACGAACTTACGCTTAATGGAGCAGAATATTTTAATAAGCCAACGGCCCGAAAGATAGACATGCAAACACTATAAATTCGAAATCTTCCTTTTTACTCGCCATGACCGCTGGCATGTATGAAACAAAAAACAAACAAACAAAATATCATGGCTGTGTCTGCCAATGTTTGCTCTCAATGAAAGCATAGTTCTGAAATAGGTGAACAAGATCCGAAAGCTACCTCTTCTGCGACGACTGTGCTCGTAAGTCTTGTGGAAGCAATTCGCGTCGCTTGAGCGAACGGCTTACTTACTATGAGTTCTGCTCTGGTTGCTATAGTTGTTGTTTCTATGGCAAGAATATCGATTAGAAAATGCTGATTCTTGTTCTGCTGTGACTATCCATTGCTCGCAAGCCCGATGCTTGTGATTTATTTTTTAAAATTCCTTTCATTTTATTTTTGGTTCTAAATTTCGTTTATGATTTTTGTTTTTTCAGATTTTTATTGTCTACTGTTTTACTTCTACTGCTCCAAAATAAACTTTTCGAAAGGATTTTCTTGGATCTTCCTACCGCAATAATTCTTTTTTTTTTTTTTATCTTAATTCAGAAACAATGAAAAATAGTTCTTATGCTAAGAACTCTGTCTTTTATTTTATTTCATGTATATACCCCATCCGTTACGTACGTAGGTATATCAATATTCCGTAGCCTAATTATGTAAAGTGCATTTATTTTAAACAAGTACCAATCTTATAGCTGCCGTGTTCTTTTCGGACGTAAGCGGCCATGGTTCTGCACACTTTAATATTGGTGTTAGCTCTTAGAAATGTTTATGTATTTATTACCATTTCACATCATTGCTCTAAGATAAATTTACACACAATATCATAAGGTAAGTTACTCCGGCTATCGATATTCCATATGGATGTCAAATTTCCAGGATAAATATCCTCGTTATTTGTCCAAGAGTTTTCAACTGTCTTTTGAGTTCATAAATGATTGCACATTTTCTTTCCATTTGTCTCGTCGCTTATAGGCCCTGTCCGCAGTATTGTCAGTATTCTAATGTAGAACCTTAAGAAAATAAAGGGCAGAGACGCAGGGAACCCGGAGAAAATCCAGAACTCTCCCTCCGCTGAACACTTCTACCGTACCATGCAGTGGCTGCAGACGTCTTTCCACATCCGGCATAGAACTCCTGTCATATAGAAGGAAATGTCGCTGAGCACCACAATACACGGAAACGATCCTCGACAACAAAAATTGCAGAATCGCATCTCTTTTGCGTCTATTTTCCTCTTTAACTGTGACGAAATCGTCTTGCATTTGCTACCATCTTACGTGGTATGGTATTGCATAGCAGTTCAAAAGTCTCTTGTTACTAATAATACGTTGTTTCTTGATTTTAATTTTTGCAAGTCATATTTCTCTTTTCCGACGCTCAGTAGAATTTAGAAATCAAAAAATAAATAGTAGTCTAACTGGAAATAAGCGGGGTGAATTCCAAGATAAGTTACAAATATCCCCACAAAAAAAGAAATATTTTCTATAGTTTGAAGAAGGATCATTAACATTAAAATAGTTCTTAAGACGAAATATTTTTTTCTCGTATATAAATCAGATAAACAAAGACTAAGGACATCAAAAAGAATCACTGATATGTTATTAGTTCCTAGTTGTGTTTTAATTTTGCAGTTTTGAACAACATTTTTTTGTTACCACATGGAACGCTAACCCTAACATTAAAACTAAACTTGACTATAAAATTAAAGTATATATATATATATATATATATATATATATATATATATATATAGAGAGAGAGAGAGAGAGAGAGAGATAGATAGATAATAAGTAGTCAATATATATATATATATATATATATATATATATATATATATATATATATATATATATATATCAAAATGGCTCAAACACTAATATTCCATGGTTATAATTTATTACATTGGAATCTTCATCACAACCCAATTCATCAGACCTTCAAATTCAAAAAGAAGTCAGAAAATATAACTCCGAGTATAAAAGACAAAATTTCAGTGCGAGTGTATGTGTGGGAATGAGAAACAATGTTGAGAAGGAAATGTATGAAAGCTCTAGAGAGGGGTGTAACGGAAGAAGTTTATACTATATTATAGCTCTTTCCTGGTGATTCAGCTCAACCTGGATCCTATCCTCTTGGAAATATATATATATATATATATATATATATATATATATATATATATATAGAGAGAGAGAGAGAGAGAGAGAGTATAGAGTTTTCAATGGTCAAATTCACTTTCGTTTGCTTTTTAACAAAGAAGTAAGAGCAGACGTCGCCTAAGTAAGCGCTATTTGCTATCTCCCTTTGGTATGGTATTTTTTACTACATCATAAAGTCAGTTTATGATCCAGTAACAGACTTTCAGCGAACAATGTTGGCTTGCTTTTGAATATTTATTATAAAATGGCGGAAAATTTTTCTATGTGAAAGTGGGCGATGACGAAACACTTTGTGAACTCACTGATCTATGCAATCTGAGACGAAAAGAAGAAAACACAAACAGAAACAAAATAAACACGAATAAAAAATAAAGTAAAAAAAAAAATATTATCTCATATTATGTACATCTTATATTTGTTAGTTTGAACATCAACATCAATGCGATTCTAAGTCAGTAAATCATAGAGTAAATGAAAAGAAAAAAGCCTCCGTCAAAATATTACAATAACGCGAGACCAATACGTACGCGATATTTCCAAAACTATTAAATCTAGGCTATAAACAGTAACATCCTTGTGGTGTTGTGACGATTAGAGTAAAAAAGTATGTAGCTATATAAAAGGTTTGAATTACTTTCACTTGATGGACATTCACGGCCAAAACTCTAATATTTTTTCAGTGAAACACTCAAGATTAAACGTTGCGAATTCAAACAACACAGGGTACTTATTTATATCAGAGGCTTTCCTTCCTGAGCGTTTGGCTAATGAACAGGATGTTTTTACCTCGTCGGAGTAGATCCTGCGATTGTAATATCATTTCAGTGCCGGAGACCTTCCCCCTCCCTTGCGCCCCACACTGTTGCGTAACATCTGTTCCGTAGCAGTGGTATGACCGACTATGACTAGCATAGACAAGCACTGACGTGTTTAGATAAGGTATGGCCACCTTAGACCAGTGGAAACACTCGGATCCCCACGATAAAAACAGAGTTTGTGTCACAACATGACTAATTGGGGGCTTAAGATAAACCTTGGTCACTTATTTATATCATGTTACATATTGGTGTTACGAACAGGATCGTAGTATATAGCTATATAGGATATTTGATCGACTTCAGCTAATGGATCTTCAAAATCTTATCTGTTATGCACCGTCAGAGAGGGTCCAGAAAATAATGAATATGAGTTCAAGTCACATTGGAAAGAGGAATGATAGGACATATAATCAATTGACATAAGCTAAAATGCAGGTTTCACGTGGAAACCGTTACAACAGATTACGGCATATGTGACTCCAAAATCAGATTAGGCTCATTGGATTAGGGAATGATGCCTTGTATAACCTGAACAGGACAGAAAACAAGAAATCTCGGTGGGAAATAAAGAATAAATTATTTACACATATTTATATCGTTCTGACTCTTGTCCTAATCCCTATTGCATTATACACGACGTTGGAATTTCGAACCGAATATTTTCTTTAGTCCACGGGGGTAGATTATTTTAATTCCATATGCCATGGCCTTTTGGGATATTTCAGTATCAGTTAATTCCCTTTATTAACTCAACTCAAATCCCCAATTTGTTGTTCCCCCTTCAAGGAAGTCAACTCATGACTCTTTGGCTCAGGTCCCTTTATCCATTACTCATCAAACGCTTCTATCCACTCAGCCATGTGCCTTTGAGTACAAACTGGTATCACCTGAACGGTCGGAGCGTAACATGACCGAAACGCCGTAAATATGGCGATAAAGATGAGGAAAACAGTCCGAACAATATAAATAGTGTAAATATTTACAATACCAGATTTCAGAAATATAAACATATCCTGAGGAAGGCCGGAATGTACAACGGCCGAAACGCCGTGAATATGTCAATAAATATGAGAAAAACGGTCCGAATGATGTAAATAATGTAAATAGTTATAATACCTAATCGCAGAAATATAGACAGATCCTGAAGTAGGCCGGGTTTACAGTGGCCGAAACGCCGTGAATATGGCAATAAAGATGAGGAAAACGGACTGAATCATGTAAATAGTTAGAATATTTAATTCCAGAAATATAGACAGATCCTGAAGAAGGTCGGAATTTACAACGGCCGAAACGCCGTGAATATGGCAATAAAGATGAGGAAAATGGAGAGAATGATGTATTAGGTTGGTGCAAAAATAATGCCGTAATAATGTCGTTTTTGACGTATTTTTTAACGTCAAAAAACGACATTATTACGTCATTATTTTTGCACCAACCTAATAAAAAGTGTAAATAGAATATCTAATCTCAAAAATATAGACAGGTCCTGAAGGAAGCCGGAATTTACAACGGCCGAAACGCCGTGAATATGGCAATGAAGATGAGGACAACAGTCCGAACAATGTAATTAGTCTAAATTTTTACAGTGCCTCATCTCAGAAATATAGACAGATAAAGAATAGATCACTGAAATGTCAATTTATGTCAATTCTACAATATGGTTTATAGCAAATATTGAACAGTTTCCTCATAAATGAAAAGAAGACGATGCAGCAGAGATGTTGTTCTACCCGTAAAGGATTTAAAAAAAAAAACATAAAAAAGAGGTTTTAAGTTGAGAAGAAACAACATAGGCTTTTATTTAGATTCAGAAAATAGCAGTTGACCTTTCTAGGACGCATAACGCGGAAATTAGATCCTGGAGAATTTGAAACACACAAGACGTTGATAGCGAATATGACATAAGCAGCTTGTACGTCGATGGCAAAATGAATTCGGAAGGATAGTAAAAACCACACACTGCAAAGATCTACAGAGAATAGGCAGCTCTGATCGCCTGGATAGTAACACCCTGAAGGAAACAAGTCAAATAGAAGTATGCTTTTTTTATAAGTACTGTACATACCAAAATTGCATTTACTGTACAAATGAACTTTTTTTTTAGTGGATACTCGTACTTCAGTAGACGCTCCGTTTATTCATCAAACAGTCAGACGACAGCACGTCGGACCTAACGATCGTCTCTATACCCAGTTGGTCGCAGGTTCGAATCCTATCTAGGAGAGAAAATTTTAATATGAATTTTCGAATTTTCAGGTCGGTATACGCAAATAATTATACTGTTTAATAAATAAATGGGGCATCTACTCAAATAAGAATATTCACAAAAATAACGTTTAAAGTGATAAAATATATTGAATTTGTATATAAAAGTCAGTTACTTCTTTAGATAAAAAGAAAAAAAAATGAAGCAAATACTAATCGATATAAAGCGTGTATGTTCCTTTAAAACTACGTGGTTTATTAATAATTTTTTTTTTTTTAGTTTATTAGTAATCAGGAATATTTAACACCTAAAAAGGTAATGATACTACTATTCTGGAACAGTTATTCCTATTCTGAGAATTTTTTTTTATCTTCCAATGAATTTATGTGACCTTTTTTTACAAGTGAAATGAATTCATTGTCGTGATCCGGAGGCAAATATTGAGTACGTAAAAAGAGGTGTGCCAGGCTCTTTTTATTTTTAATGTTTTTGCGAGACATTACTTGTCACGTTATTGAAATGATCTTAACAAATATCGATTCAGCAACAGAGGTATGTTTGTTTTAAGGTCACTTTCCACTGGGAATAAATCTCCAGTAAATTACATCATTTAAAGTCTTCAAGAGAGATAACCTTAATCAAGAGTCTAATCCGGAGGAGATATTGGTGGGTAAACCAAATATTATGACAAACAAAGAGTAAAAATAAATATATACATAATATATAAGCTTTTTTCTTTTTTTTTTTAAAAAAAAAGACATTTTTTATCATTTCAGCCATGGACATTTTTTTTTTATAATAAAATTACTAAAATCCAAGAAGTTACTGACTGTAAGAGAATGTCAGAAAAAATGCTATTAGGAAAAAAAATAAGAAATAAAATTATAGGAAAGAAAAATACCAGGTTACCCTAAAAGGAGATTAGTGACTTAGGTTATTTTCATTATGTAACAAAGATATAAAAAAAAAAATTATTTCACCTCAAGCAAGGTGATAAAGGTATCCAGACGTAACAAGGTAATATGAGAAAATGAAAAGTCTGGGAAAAAACTTAAGTAGAAAATACATGAAAATAACTGGAGATTGGAGTTGTACAAATTCTGAGGTAGATAGCCGATTTTGTTTTTAAAATTATCTACATATATCACGGAATATTATCGATATCATTATTATCAAAACATTTCAGAATTTAGAAGTGAACACTTTATTTAATTAATATGAGAAAATGAAAAGTCTGAGAAAAAACTTAAGTAGAAAATACATGAAAATAACAGGAGATTGGAGTTGTACAAATTCTGATATAGATAGCCGATTTTGTTTTAAAAATTATCTACATACATCACGGAATATTGTCGACATCTTTATTATCAAAACATATCGAAATTTAGGAGAGAACACTTTATTTAATTTATCAGGAAGGTTTTCCAACTTCCCTCAGCATTCCTACGAATATATTATTTTGTACTTATTTGGTACTGTTCATTCATTACTTATTTTGTTGTCACTGAGTCTTGGACTACATTAGCCGGCACATGTATTGAACTCACAATTACTATGTTACGAAATTCACGAACTAATGCTTTAATCCACTAGAATTTCGCATGGAACAATTCTGCATCTAGAACTTGAAGCCGAAATCTTAATCTTCCCACTAGTAATTAGCACACTTGTCTGCCTTCACTATTTTTGTGACGCGGTACATTACCTTGCTGGAAGTGGCCAATAGTAGATTGGTGCGCTTTGGTCATAATTTTAAGCACATGATCTGCCACATTACTTAATGTTTACCTACAGTATTAGTATACGTCAAGATTTTTTTCTTCCTGCTATATTTCTACTTCGTGTATCGTAGGCGATCATAGCTCTCCGCAGCTTCCAGTCCCTTTGTAGATCTTAATAAATTTTGTCTTTTTTGTTATTACTCCCAAACCATGTTCTCTCACTAAGATCACTAAGTATGTTTTGCGCTGTTTTCCTCTGTTTCTCTTGTCTCCACTCTGTCCTGTGTGAATCAGATTTTACAAGCCTCCTTTCCTCATTATATTCCCCAGAAATTTCAACTGCCTATTCCTGAGTGTATGTTTCCTTTTTTGTTTCCATTTTATTTAAACGTCGTCGTTGCTCACATGTTCGGTTCATAGTATCCTCAGCATCGTTCTGTAGAACCATATTTCTGCTGCCTGAAGTCTCTTCCAGGCCTTTGAAGAAATTTTCGAGCACTCGTTGCCATATATGCCGACAGATATCATGTAACAATTTAGTACTCTTTTCTTTTATTCTAACAAAGATTTTTTCTGGCGCTTAATACTCTTATTATCCCCTGGAATGCAACTTTGGTCCTCTTAATTCATCTTCGGATCTCAGTGTCGCACTTTCCGATCTGTTGATGTTTAATCCTTTCTTCTCGCTTTCCTTTATTAACGTCTGCAGCAGTTATTGTAGCTTTCTTTCCGTGTTTGTTATCAACACCGTATCATCTCCATACCTTATGTTGATAAGATTGTTGCCGCCAATTCTGGTAGGATTTCTAGTTCTCTCAGAATCGTCACGTTATATAGGTTGAATAATCGATTGAGAAGACACGTCCTTTTCGTACAATAACAATTTTAACCATTGTTACAAAGTAGAATGTATACGGAACTTCACAGCAGAAATCCAGGCCCGTAAGACAGGTAACATTTTGACGAACTCCTCTTATCCAAATTCGTGACCCTTAGAAAAATGTACATTCAGATTCTACTTCTTTTTTATCTGACGAAAATGGGGCCCAACCTGGCTTTCTGTTGCTGTAGCCCGTCTGCTTCGAGTTTCGATCGGTTTTGCTTTTACCGTTGTAAAGAAGGATAATTTTAGCTGCTGTAACCTTTTGTATCTCTGCTTGAACCATCCTGGCTATTTTGCCTTCAAACACTTCGATCAACATTAGATTTCCACCCACAGAATTGCCGCAAACTGTATTGTTTCTTTTCTGGACAATTTCTGTTAACACGAGAGATGTTTGGGCGTGAAATTCAAATTAGCTCTGCAAGTTTTGAAATCCGCAGACCAGCCAATATCAACCATATTTAATCCAGATTAATTTAACAAATTGGTGCATGAAATGAAAATTAACAAGTTGTTATTGACCACGTTTACATACAGTAAAACTTAGAGACACGAGCGTACCGAGATTTTTTTTAGATACGAGCCGGATTTTTTGCCTTGAGGCACGAGCTGAATGTTGAGATACTAGCGAGATTCAGTTAAGAATCCGCAATACACGTGTTAACCTCTGGTCTGGAAGGATCTCTCTTGTGTTGTACTGTGTCTTTTTTGCCGTTAGTTTGAAAAAAAAAAAACATTAGTGACACCATGTGCCCGAAGAAAAGTGTAAAGAACAGTGGTAACTTTTTAGGGGACTGGAACGCATCGGAAATATTCCCATTAATTTCAGTAGCGAAAATTGATATGAGAGTTACGTACTCGCTCTTAGAAGGAATTAGAGTCGTATCTCAAGTTATTACTGTGTTTATATCTATTAAATAGTTGCGAATTCATTGGTCGATTAGAAATTTGTAAAAAGAAAAAAAAAAGAAAATTGTTCATGTGTAGTTAATCATGCGGTCATTAAGTAACTATCATTGTACACGCTATCTTGTTTTGCTACACTTTTTACTCTCTGTCAATATTGTTACAATCAGATTAATTTCTAAAGAATTGATGGAATTTTATCTGACAGATTTCATTATCTCAACGTTATTTCAGTTTATTCGCGTATTTGAGTAAACTTGGCGTTTATTTATTAAACTCGATATTTTGCCTGGATATTTTTCCTTCCAGAGCATCCTGTTAGAGAGAGCTTTTTTTTTTTTCTTTAATAAGGTTTCTCGAATATTAAGCTCGGTAGACGAAAATAAATAGATCTATTTTTTAATAAATAAACGGAGCGTGTACTCAATTATTGGTATCAACTAAAATAACGTTTAAATAATAAAACTATCAGATTAGCAAGATCCAAAAAATCTCCAAGAAATATTTACTCTGTAAAGATTCCACTTGAATTTATGCTTAAAATATCACAATATGTTTGAAATATTAGGTTGGTGCAAAAATAATATCGTTTTCTCACATATTAACATATGTGAGAAAACGACATTAATTTGGCACCGACCTAATATTTAAAATTCTTTGGTCATGTGAAGTAGTGTCATGCATTTAGACGGTTGCACTATGGAGTTGTGGAATAACGGCACGTGTTTTGGAATCGGAGAGCAGAGTTCGAATACCAGACCGGTTCTTTATATTCACTTACGTGGAAATACATTTGCACGTAAGTATGAATCCTTCTCTTCTCACCGCAGCTATGGGCAAATAGCAGAATAAAGCGGATTCTATATATCCAATCGGTCTAGCTAAAGTACAACTCTGAATTCAAAACCTCCGACTATGGTTTAAATACCCTCCACGCAATTGTCTAAGCTACTGTATTACAGCATATCCTTAAGAGAGTTTCATCATCACAAGTTTATGAATAGGATAAAAAAATCTGGAAATCTATAAATATATACATCTCTGCTATCTATAGGGTTAAAATAATTGCACCTTCCGCGGAAAATACAGTTTGAAATTTTTTTTAAATGTTCAATAGTTGAAAATCGATAGGGGCTAAGATCGTATCAAAAATTATTCTATGAACCACATTTTCTCATTATTCCATCGGAAAGAAGTAATCCACTCGAACAGCATCTTCCCGCGAGAAACTGCGCTGTAGAAACGATTCCCAAGAAGATAATTCCCCGATCACTACAATCATAACCTGTTAAAGTCGAGGGTTAACACTTATCTTATCCGTATAAAGTGCATCTAAACGTAACCCTCCTGCATGAGTGGTGGGGGGACTTGTACGCTGTGAACGTTATTGTATACACAAAATCAGAAATTTGCAACTGTAATTTATTGGGGGCGTACAACGGATTATCTCACTGACAAGCTTTTGTGAATGTATGAAGGAATATGTTTGTGGGCAGATGCTAAAATGATAAACATTATGAAGAGCTAAAAGGGATAGGGAAAATTAGAGTCACAATCGCGCATAATACACGGCACATAGATTTAGTTTATAGTTAACCCAAGATTCGGTCCCTCACAGAATGTTAAACTGTTATCCTATTTTGCACAGTTTTGAAAACAATTTCGTGTCTTTAATCTCATATTAATCCAATCGTTAACACCTCTCACCTGAAGAAATAAAACGATAGTTATTAAACGCTTTTCTAAACTTTTTTTCCCAACTTGGTTTCATTTGCCTTGTTATACACAGATTTAGAAAATGTGAGATATTTCCACTGACAATTATTGTATGCTTCCAATAAGGCGGATAGAGATTGAAGGTGGGTAATAGAATTGTCCGTTTGCATTGGAATACAACACTTTTTCTGAAAGATCTGCAACCGAAAATGTCATGATGGCTTTGAAATTATGATATGATTCAAACATACAACGTGAGTTGGCAACTAAATCGTCATCATATTCTAATAGATTTTGTCTGAATTTCTGAGTTGACCAGTTCTCATCACTTTACACTATTTATATTCGGACTATTGTCCTCATCTTTGTTGTTATCACGTTTCGGCCATTGTGCCCTCTGGCCTTCCTAAGGTGTGTATCAATCTTGGTAAATCTCTATCTATAAAAGGCAGGATGTGTGTGTGTATGGGGAGGTAGCGAATGCACGGCCACAATTTTCGACGGATTTGCACCAAAATTTACATGCACATGCTCCAAGTGAGCCGGAAGGCCAAGACTGACTTTGCATTTCCCAACTCCCATCGATATTAGAAATAATCGATTTTTTCATGCTTCTACGGCACTTTTCATGTAGTTCGCGACCATTTTCTACTGGCCAGAGTGAGAGCCTCTAGCAGGCTGCTACTAATAGGCAGGAAGATTCTACTGGCCAGCGTGAGAGCCAACAGCTGACTGACACGAATTTTAACAAGCATGCAAAAAAAATCGATAGCAAATGGGAAAAAATAAATCTGCATGCCACTTAACTCCAATTGGCTCATTCGATTCCTTAAACTCAACGTTGATTCTGATTCCGCAAAACTGGGTTGGGTGTGAAAAAGTATTTGTTGTTAACATTCTTTTTTTATTCGGTTTTTCCAGTTACGAGTTCTTTTTTAAAGCTGATTGTTTTGTGTTCATTTTGCTTAGTTCTTTTTTCGTAACAGATTTAATATTTAGTATAGAGATTAGAAAAAATTCGCAGTGCAAGAAGGCAAGAAGTAAGGCATGTAGCAACATCAGCACAGCAAAGGACACTTCTTTAAAGGCAAGGAAGGGCAAAAATATTTTAAGTCAAGTGATAGCGATTGCTGTATGAGTCGTACGATTTTTGAATCAAGCACGGGCAACGCCGGGCCATGCTGCTATTTACAAGTAATTCTAATTTGAGACCTTTATTTAATCTACGAGGACAGACTTCTTCCACTGCTCATGTCTAGGGATATCTTATCTAGATTTGAAATTATATATATACTTGAGGACCGAAACAAGATAATAACAATAAAGTGGAATAGAATAGTCTGAATATAAATATGTGTATATGTAAATACCCTTACCAATAGGATAAACATATTATGATCATTAATAATTCAATACAATTAATAACAAATTAGACTTTTATATCATTTTATCAAGTTAAGATTACTTGATTGATTGATTTTTCTTACGGCTTACCAACTTCCAGGAACCTATATCACGTTGAAACACAACGCAAGATCATTGAAGTTAAGTAACGCAGACCCTGGTCAGTACCTATACCGTTGACCTCTTGGGAATACTAGATGCTGTATGCTTGCGCCTCCGATTGAGAAAGCGGAGAACCGAGTTCGAATTCCGGTCGAATCCTTTATATTTGGGAAAGGTGTGAATCCACTTCTCCCCCAAGCTATGGGTAAATAGTAAGAGATACTGCGTTCTATTGCCTTGGGTGGCAACCGGTCTAGGAGAAAGTAACTTTGAATTCAAAATTGTATGTAGCCCTGGCGCAGCCTTATAATATACAGCTAAAGAAAGGATTTTTCGCATTGGATCATTAGTCTCGACTGTGGTCATGTGATATATACATGCTTGGATATGCGCGTAGTGTAATGTATAAAGGCTTCGAGTTGGAAATTGGAGAGTGGAGTTCTAATTCCAGTTTTTTATATTCACTTACAGACAAATACCCTGGGCAAAGGTATGAAAACACCTCTTCTCGCCCAATTTATGGGTTTAATTAGTAGGACTTGAATCATTAAATCATATTTAGCCCCCACCCCCCAAAAAAATATTACCGCCTAAGAATATATTCTGGTTTTAAATAACCTTCAAACGGTTGATAAACCGTAAAGAAGAAATAAATAATCACGAAAACAATCATTTGTGAGTAATTTACATCCAGTGAATATTTTTAGACTGTAAATTTTTTTAAAGTTACTAATGATTTACAAATCTTTCTAAATAACCCATAGCTGGGAGGATAAGAGACAAATTCATAATTTTTATAATTTTTTGTAGATCCATGACCGCCTACGCCATGAAGAGGCATGGCACATGGAAGAAGAATAGTTAAAACGATTGATCTAGTTTGCAAGTGATCTTCTATGTTGCTTATTCATACGGAAATGCATCCGAAAAATGTCACTATGTTCTAGACGAAGATCGACAGACGGATTAAAACGGGGAGGCATCGACTTTTTGGAATTTGTTTTATAATTATCTTTTGTCTTGTTCAGAAATATGAAAGCTTTTCTCCTTTTTTGTTCGTCTATCTTTCTATCTAGCCAGGTTCATTTCGAGTGTTTTCGTAATAGCTGAATATTCATGACACTTGCACTACAGGTATAGATGTGTGAATGAGGTCTCTATAGTGATGATACCAAGCAACATATTGTTATGATTAATTGTGGTACGTATGTATGAATAGATGCAGAAATACATTTCTATCTGACTATTGCCATTGAGTTTGTTTATTATATAGTTTTCAGGCTTTACTTAAGTCACTTTTTCTTGTCATTTTCAGTCACTTAACTCTCCCTCTGTTCGCTTCGTTCTCTTATCTCTCTCTTGTTAGTTTAGTTCTTAATCGCTTTTGATCTCCTTACGTTTGTTCGTTATATATATATATATATATATATATATATATATATATATATATATATATATATATATACACACGTTTGTTTGTTTCGTTCTCAATTTCTCTCTCTCTCTCTCTCTCTTTGTTCGTTTCGTTCTCAATCTCTTCTTATCTATCTCTCTATATCTATCACTCTCTCTCACTCGGTTTGTTTGTTTCGGTATCTCTCTCTCTCTCTCTCCATTTGTTTGTTTCATTCTCAAATCTCTTCTTATCTGTCTTTCTCTCTCTCCGTTTGTTCGTTTAGTTTTCAATCGCTTCTTGTCTCTCTCTCTCTCCCTCTCTTTCCCCGTTTTTTTCTTTCATTCTAAACCTCTTCTTATCTCTCTCTCTCTCTCTCTCTCTACGTTTGTTTGTTTCATTCTCAACCTTTTCCTATTTCGTTTCGTTATCTCTCTCTATTTCTCTCTCTCTCTCTCTCTCTCTCTCTCTCTCTACATTTGTTTGTTTCATTCACAAATCTCTTCTTATCTGTCTTTCTCTCTCTCAGATTGTTCGTTTCGTTTTCAATAGCTTCTTAACTCTCTCTCACTTTCCTCGTTTGTTCCTTTCATTCTAAATCTCTTCATCTCCCTCTCTCTCTCTCTCTCTCTCTCTCTCTCTCTACGTTTGTTAGTTCTGTTCTCAGTCGCTTCTTATCATTTTATCTCCCCGTTTGTTTCTTTCTTTCTTAATCGTTTTCTTTATCTTTCTCTCCATTTGTTTGTCTCGTTCTTAATCCCTTTATATCTCCCCCTCTCTCTTTGTTCGTACCTTTCTCAATCACTCTTTATCTCTCTGTCCCTCCCTCTGTTCGATATTGTTGTTCTCCGTCTCTTATTATCTCTTCCTCTCCCCGTATGTTCTTATTCTTCTTTTTACTCGCAATCCAGTATATATGTTACCAAGGTGTAGGCAATAATATCACTAACAAGAGGTAGTATTTCATGCTTAAACGAAATCTCCAGACCATGAGGATTGGATTAGAGTTAGGTTATATATGTAAGTCATTATAGAGTTTATGGGTTAAAAGATCAGTTGTGTTACCCAATGACTAACGGAATTCATTTTTGGAAAGAAAATAATATATATATATATATATATATATATATATATATATATATATATATATATATTCGTAATATCTGTGTGTGCGCGCAGGGATGAGAATGTAATAGTCGGAAAAAAGACCACAGTTAATATTTTCTTTCCAAAACTGAATTCCGTTTTCCGTTAGTCATAGGGTACGACAACTGAACTTTTAACCCATAAACTCCATGATCACTTACATATATAATCTAACTATAATCCAATCCATAATATATATGTAGTTTTTTTTTTTTCATTTATTAATTTTCCTAAGTAGTTTCAATCTCATCCAGGATCATCTTCAGAGTGAATTGTGAAGGCATCAGATAATGAAACTGATAAGTTAATGGGGTCGAAAGTTCCGATTATTCACCGGAACAATTTATAATTAAGATATATTGCGTATATATATATATATATATATATATATATATATATATATATATATATATATATATATAAAAAGGCTTAATTAAACACTAATATTTGTGTTTAAGCCTTTTTATTATATGCTTATTCTGTCTTAGACATTAAGTTCTACCTGGATTCTATCCTCTTGGAATATTTTATTCAAAAAATATATGTGTGTGTATGCCTGTATATATATATATATATATATATATATATATATATATATATATATATATATATATATATTTATATATTTTGCTGATGTATGTGTATATTTACGCGCCCGTGTGTGTGTGTACACGATTAGAATTACATTATTTAATGAAGAAGATTATGTGCGGAAAGTTGTTCAAAACACACACACACACATATATGTGTGGGTGTGTATGTGTTTGTATGCCTGCGTGCCTGTATATATATATATATATATATATATATATATATATATATATATATATACAGGCACGGAAAGTTGTTCAAAACACACATGTGTGTGTGTTTTGAACAACTTTCCGCACATAATCTTCTTCATTAAATAATGTAATTCTAATCGTGTACACACACACACGGGCGCGTAAATATATATATATATATATATATATATATATATATATATATATATATATAATATGTCCACATAGATGTGCTATACTATTTAGCTTCAGTGGAAGCGGCTGGTTACAAAATTAAAATTAATTTTTTTTTCCCATGAAGGCTCATATATATATATATATATATATATATATATATGTGTGTGTGTGTGTGTGTGTGTGTGTGTGTGTGTGTGTGCATTTATAGACACATAAATATATACATAAGTATATATATGCACACATACATATATATATATATGTATATATAAAAACATACATATATATATATATATATATATATATACAAATACATCTATATACACATATATATACAAATACATATATATATATATATACATATATATATATACACATACAAATGTACATACACATACATACATACATGCACATACATATATGTATATATATATTTATATATATATATATATATATACAAATATGCGCATACATATATACACATACATATATATATACATATGTATACATATATATATATATACACATTTATACATATGCACATATATATGCATTCATTTATATATATATATATATATATATATATATATATATATATATATATATATATATTTATAATTAAACATGTTAATATTAAAAAGTTATAAAATGTATACACATATATCTAGACATACTGATGCCCTCCTTATTCATCTCGAAGTGATTGGCAAAATACAATGAACGATATGTAATGTAATCTATCCTGAACTGGAATATCGACATGCTTCAGTTTCTTACTAATGTGGCGTGTCTTCCCTCTGCCTTTTCTACACATATTTTCATAGCAATTTCGCTGACGAGGTTTTTTCCTCTGGTGCCTTGACTACATGAATTTAAGCGTGCAACTACCCTGACATCTTTACTGTTAAAATCACTAAATGCAAACGCCACTTTTCCTCAAACATTTTCTTTTCTCGACTCCCCACCTATGGGAGTCCCTTCTGTTTAATTTTTCCCTGATAACTTCAATCTTCTGTCATTTTAATTCCGTTCATCTTTTGTCCTTTCATCATTCCTTCCAAAACTCAGTGATTTTTCTCTCTGTAACCTCCTGTGTACTAGTGGCATTATTCTTTTCCGTGGAGTGCAATGATGAAAGAAATTATATATATATACTAGCAGCATGGCCCGGCGTTGCCCGTGCTTGATTCAAAAATCGTACGACTCATACAGCAATCGCTATCACTTGACTTAAAATATTTTTGCTCTTCCTTGCCTTTAAAGGAGTGACCTTTGCCGTGCTGATGTTGCTACATGCCTTACTTCTTGCCTATCTCACACTGCGAATTTTTTCTAAGCTCTATACTAAACATTTAATCTGTTACGATAAAAGAACTAAACAAAATGAACACAAAACGATCAGCTTTAAAAAAAAGGACTCGTAACTGGAAAAACCGAATATAAAAAAGAATGTTAACAACAAATACTTTTTCACACCCAACCCAGTTCTCTGGAATCAGAATCAACGTTGAGTTTAAGCAAGCGAATGAGCCAATTGGAGTAAAGTGCCATGCAGATTTAAATTTTTCCCACTTGTGACGAATGTAGCTATCGATTTTTTTTTGCATGCTAGAAAATATATGCTAGATTCGTGTCAGTCAGCCGAACAACCCCTGCTTGCTGCGTGTCACACATTTCAGTATTAATCAGTGATCTTGCCGATGTGACCGCCATCTTCTGGTTTTCTCCTTCTATATTTTGAATAGGAATCAATGCCTTGTTCAAATTTAAGTTTAATTTATATCACAGGTAAAAAATTAGTTTGGGCTCTGTGCAAAAAAATCTTGATCTAACCCCTTTGATATTTATTTGATGCAATACTTGAATGAGTTGATGAGCAGATTTCAACATTGAAATCACAGTTGAATTGTCGTAACAATATGTATTGTTAGGCACTGACCACTTATTGGGATATTTCTCCCTTAACTTGACGTCTATATCTTCTCATTTTGATCTTACAGATGTGACCTCCATCTTCTGACTTTCTCCTATATTTTGAATATGATTAAAATTTAAATGCAATTTAAATCAAATAGGAAAATTCAATGAGAGGTTTGTGCCCCCGTTGATCAAAATTAAAAGTACTTATTCCTATGCAATAGGAGGCATACACTTGCTCAAATTTAAATTTAATTTAAATGAAAGGGAAAACTTTTCAGTATGTGTGGATAACCTATCCCCCCGGTGGAACACGTTTGATCAAAATTTATTTATCCAAGTAAGCTAGGTGTCATTCCCTTCTTGAAATTTAAATCAAAGGGAAAAAAATCAGTGCTGGTGGTGGGGGGTGCTTCCCTGGGTTCGCATTAGATCAAACTGAAATATACATATCCAAGTACCCTACATAATGTAGTTAGAGAATGGCGTCCTGTTTGCGAAACCCTAGGTGGATTTCGAAACGGAGTCTACAAATATATCTACCAAATAACCATTTGACCGAACGTATTTCCAATAATTTAAATGCGCTAAAAATTAAAACTACAGTATTACCTACTAGAACTACCCGTAGTTTATTAAATAACACCAGCACCCAACATATTACATCCGATGCTTGCATCTACCAAATCTCATGCAACAACTGTGACTTAAAATATGTGGGTGAAACATGTAGGTCCGTAAAATCTCGTGTTTTCGAACATAAACGAGATATTCGCCTCAGTAATTGAAACAATGCTTTAGTTGTACACACAACTAAATCTGATCATAATTTCGATTTTGATTCTGTGAAGATTTTAAAATATATTCAAAATAAAAACCTTAGGCGGATTTCTGAGGCAGCCATAATATCTATCTCACGCTCGGTGAATACTAGACCTGGCTTCTTTAATATTTCCCCTTTTCTAACAAGATTAATGTTCGACAAACGAATATATAAGTTTTACATTAAAATAAAATTCTTTTCATTTTTCGTTCAAAATACTATATTCTAGGAATACGTTTTCACAACTTCGCCCACGTGACGCCAACTTGATCATACTGAAACGGAACGCTGATCTTGAAAAAATTCAGTTGTCTGTTTGATTAGTCTTACTCTTATGTCCATCGTATTTTCATGTTGAATTAAATATAGCCTAATGTTAATTATGCTTTATGAATATGTCCTGAAGATGGTCTACTATACCGAAACGTCCGACGTTGACATTATATTAACATTAAAACAGCATAATTGCATATTAGGATTTTTGTTTGTTTTTTTCGTATATTTTTCTTTATATATATATATATATATATATATATATATATATATATATATATATATATATATATATATGCACACACACAAACACACACACATATAATCATATATTTAACAGAAAAAACAAAAGAAAACATTAATTATTTTTAATAATATGTGGAAATCTCCGCTTTTACCTGAAGACGGTTACGAGACCAGAAACATGTGTAGTGTAATATTATGTAAAACAAAGCATAATATTTTTTCTAAATAAATCCACATTACAACCAAAGACGTTTACGGCACCTCTCTTCACTTCTTTTTAATATACATACTTTTCTCTCGTTGGAACCACGACAACCTCTTTCTTTATATATATATATATATATATATATATATATATATATATATATATATATATATATATATATATATAAAACAAGACCAAATGATAACATCATAGCAGATGTTTCATCCTCTGATGGACCTGCATGTATGGATTTTACTTATTTGTTTTTCCTTTTGTCTTTATTCATATTGTTGTTTGCCGAATTATTTTTCCGTTATATCTGACTTTTTACACCCATTCATCATTATAATACACTAGTCATATATTCCTTAAGAATGTTGTATAATCTTTTATTTTCAAAATTAAATATTACAAAATTTGTTTTTAAGACAATACTAGATAATTCAGAGCGCAACTTTCAAAAAGTCATAATCTCTACATATTATCTGCAGTTTTACATGAAAAAAACAAAAACGAAGACGTCCATATTTGACAACCGAATCTTCAATGTTTTGTATTCTGTTTACTTTTAATTTTCTTTTCCAAATAAACCATACTCTTACATTGCAATTTAAAATGTCTGAATGTTTTTCTTACAAATTGTTAAATTGTCATTCTCGGTATGTTTAGTTCCTTTCTTTACATATTTCTTTATTTGAACTGAGTACTATTTTTGAGATATGTATTTATACCAAAAAAGTAAAAAAAAAAACAAAAAAAAAAAAAAACTCAAATCGCAAGATATAGATTTTCTCTCAATAAATGACTCACCGTGCCAATATGGCGGACTTTTTATTATTTCCAAACGATGACTACCCTATTTTCTTTTCCTTTTTTTTTTTCCTTTTTTAAAATCCAACCTATTGATTCTCGTAAACAAACGTGAGTAATTCTATAGGAAAATATCCATTTCTTTTTTTTTTCTTATATTATTAAAATTTTTGCTGAATGAAAATATTGTTAAAAAAATGAGTTGAAAAATCTATTACATATTATTGATAAATGCTCTATCGCTGATGTTAATACAGATTTACAACCTTTATAAAAGAAATTATTTAGTAAAGTGGGTATATATACAAGACTGAAATGTCTACTGAAACAGATGTATTTACGAAAATAATGTCGGGTAAAAACATCTATTGTTTCAAAACAAATTTCAAAATTTCCCCAAAAGACGTAGGCATTTTTTAAAAAGGGTAAATAAGAATGTGGTGTTTTCCGTAGGGTAACAAAGTAGGAGGCACCGTAGTGTTATGGCTGACGGCTCGTATTGAGGAATCGGTGAGCTGTGTTCGAATTCCAGATGATTTCATTACATATACCATTGGGAAAGGATTGAATCTTTTTCTCCTCCCTCCCAGCTATGGGTAAAATAGCAGGATAGACTGGTTTCTATTCGTGGCGTCCAGTCGAGGAGACGAAAACTCCGATTTCAAACTACCTGCTACCTTGTACATCCTTTCTGTTTCGACAAAGTCTAGAAAGTAACTTCAAAAACAAATCTCTCTGAGAGGGGAGGGAAGTGGTAAACTTAAGAGACTACTGTACAATTCAGCCTTCAATGTCACCTTGACCTAAAATGGGAGATGAAGCAGGTGGTGACCAGAGCAATTCAAATTAAATAAAATTATTAATAATAAAACCGTTTCTATTTTAAATCTAGTTTTACAGACAAAAAAAGTGGATATAAATTCGATTCCTGTAGGGAGGGATATATTCTTTAGTAAGAATTTTGACCATTTTACTTAAAAATAAGATGTTTACCTAAAAATATGTACACATTAAATAAATGTCGTAATAAATATAAATTATATATTACAGTTGAGATACTTAGCGGCAACCGTAAGTTCTATGTTAAGCGTTTATTCGCTCGTATTTCTATCTTGAGGAACTCGTTTCCGGCGTCTTGCCTTCTTGTCAAATTTGATATTCAAAAATCTAAATGCAATGTCAGTCATTATATTTATCTCTTGATCTTTTATAGGTCTCTGTTGGATTTCTTTTTTTCTTTTTCACATTCAGTAACCTCTTGCATCTTAACGGTTAATAGCTTGGTTCAAATGATTGAACATATTATTAAATAATAGAAACAATTGCCTATCTTTGGGATGAAAACGAATTCGGACCTGTTTCACGTGTAGAATATTCCCAAAAAAGAAAATGGCGTCTTTATGAGTGGTATATTTAAAACAGACGTCGAATTCCGATAGAGAATCTCTTTTAACATATGTAATAAGTGTTACTCAATGTATGAAAAGTACTTAAGGGAGCGACAGAATAAACTGACTATATATATACACGACTACTTATATTTGGCCTTTCCAGTTATCCACTCTACAACTGTATATATATATATATATATATATATATATATATATATATATATATATATATATAATTATTTATTTAAAAATTGTAACATAAATATGTTATAAAACCACTACAAAAATAGCCATTTTGCTTCAACATCTCTACAATCTACATTCAACATCATCACTTGATATATTTCAGCTCATGTGACAGCGTTTCTTAATTAATTTGAAACTTTTAAAACATTTATTCTACAATCTACATTCAAAATCATCACTTGATATAAGACAGCACAGGTGTTGAAACAAAATGGCTATTTTTGTAGGGATTTTATAACGTATTTTTGTTATAATTTTTAAATAAATTATTATATTCGCTCTACTCTGTATTGAGCACTCTTTGAAGAATAGTAATTGTTGGTTATCGTAATTTATTCCGTATACACAAATCATATACTTGGGTATATATATATATATATATATATATATATATATATATATATATATATATATATATATATGAAAGCGAAATATATATATATATATATATATATATATATATACAAATATATATAAATACAAACTTGTTCGCAGTAAATATATATATTTCTAGCTCATGTATATATATATATATATATATATATATATATATATATATATATATATATATATATACGCGGATATAAATAGAACAATATCAAAACAACTAGTACCTAACAATTAAAATACACAGTAGACGGGAACGTTTTCGCTCCCTTTCATTTGTTGAAAGGGTCTCAGCCCGAATATATATTCGTTATCTAAAATTGAATTGTTTCTGTCGCCGCGTCATTGTTGAGATGTTTACAGAAATTAAGACTGCGTAGAAATGGATAACAGCTAAGATCAGAAAAACAGATTATTCTATATGCGAGGTCGTAAATTTTGCACCGTTTTTTCTCGAGTAAACACGAGTGGACTCAAACAATACACTGCTGGACAAAATCTTTTAGAAGAATAAGAATAAAGAAGAAATATCCTGTATATACTCGATAATGCGCGATGTTTCTTTTCAATACAGCTGTGGTTTATGACTACAGTAAAAGAATACGTAGCTTGGTCAGTGCATACGGTAATTTGTATGATGCGACCCTCTTAAAATTAACTTCAAATTACGTCTTGAAAAATCGCATGATACTCGAGTATATACGGTACATTTTGCGTTGTAAAACTCAACTATTTATTTGAGTAGAGCTTCATAAGATGAAGATCAGAAAAGGAAAAATTAAAAATATTTATTTTAGCCTTTAACAGAGAAAATGTGAATGCCAAGGAATTAGGTTACACATTAGCTGCCGTAAAGATATCCTAAATGGAATAGGAAATACCTAAGAATCGTCTCAGTGGTGAATCTCACGGTTGTCAGTGAATAACTTGAAAATATCACTTTGGCGTGGTCGGTGTAAGCGTCTGTAAAAACGTGGCTGGAAGTGATAAAGTTTGCTTTCCGAAGAACTTGCAGTGTTTGGAACTGACTGTTCTGAATAATTAAGAATGGTCTCACCTTGTCTTTTTACTCATCTCTTTGAGAGAGCTATAGGACACTATACGTGAACCTTGTATTCTCAGTTGAATAAGGCTTTCTTAAAGCCTACACTTGCGTACGTTTGTCATTACACTGACGTCCATTACTATAAACTTCCCTTGCCATCCGCCCCAAACATTTTCAATGGTCGAACACGCTGGGTGGTCAAAAAAAAAAAAAATACACGTTATTCGTCGTGAAAAAGTACTTTGTACTGATTCATTATGTATTGCAGCGTTGTCCTGCGGAAAGATCCTGCCATCACCGCACAAGCGATGGCATTCAGTCAACAAAGATCTCTCCATCATGCCAATGTAACCAGATGCTGTTTGGTGATTCATATTATACAGGGGCTTCATTTTTTTCTTGGAAAGAGATAGCACCCCAAAACATGATGGAACATTTTCCAATGTGTCGTGTAGAAAATGTCTCCGCTGGATTATCCTTATCGTGACAGTAACGCTGAAAGGCATCTGAATCATCTAGGTTAATTTTTTTTTCTCATCAGAGAACACAACCTTCTATTTTTCTATGCCTAAAGCTTGGCGCTTCTCAGCAAATTTTAACCGAGCTCTCTTTTGAAGCGTGGTCTCTGAAGCCTTTTTACAGTCGTATTCTTCTTGAGCTTCATTCTCCGTCCGTAAAGGTCTTAATCTGGTTTGATGATTAGCTGGTATCTTGCCGGATAACACTGACCAAATTTTCTTGGGCAGACCACTTAAAAATTCGCGTTCCGTTTCTCTGAGGGTTATTTAAGAAATATGTAACAGCAGTTTCACTAGGCCGAATCTCACCAGTGATAGCACCTTGAGAAAGACTTTGCTGTTGCAGCTCGACAAATCTTCCGCGTTCAAACTATCAACTTTCAAGACTTTTCCAGAGACGAAATCGAAATCCAGTCGAATCTATTACATTCATTTACGTGCTAATACCCTTGGTAAAGGTATGAATCCTCTTCTTCTCCCCCCCCCAACTAGGGGTAAATACGAGTTCTTTAGCCTTGGGTGGCAACTAGCCTACCGCAGAAAGAAATGGCAACCTACTGCGGGAAAAAAAACTGTCTCGTCAGTCATGTATATTTCAATGCATGATCGCCTAAACGTGTATCACGCATAGCACATAACTGACTGACATGTTTTTATCTAAAGCACCGAAGGAGATATACACTGCAAAGTAAGGTTTTCTATCGTCAACCAAAAAAAGTGATGTTTTAAAACCACCGGATTGATTACTGGATATCAGGTAAGCCAGACAAGAATTAGCGAATCGTACAGTGCTGACACGGTACCGTTAGGTTATTCTATTAATTTTAATTTTTTTTTTTAATATTATTTGAATGCTAATTCCATTTGGCTTATAGGAATTTATGGATCGAAAAATACATTTGGTCTCAAACAACTTACGTCACCCTGTGCTTTAATTATGGGGTCAAAAGTAATAAAAGAATTATTTATCCGTACATTTATATCATGTCATATCTAGTTTGTGATCATGTATTTAAAGTATATTTATCTTACGTTATATTTTTACTTTTCATAGTGTATGTTTATGTTAAAATTGTAACGATCTTTGAGGTTTTCGCAGTTGCTCTATTTCAAAATAACAACCCAACTGTTATTAATTCTTGTTTTTGTGATATGTTGTTTAATATTAGGTTGGTGCAAAAAGAATGTCGGTTTTTGACGTTAAAAATACGTCAAAAACCGACATTATTTTTGCACCAACCTAATACAATCCGTTATCAAGATTCTTTTATTAGTTTTTTTTTTTTTTATCTGAGTAAAAGGAAGTCCTTTTTTTTTAGAATATGATCAATATCCAGTGTCTTCTCAATTCTGTTAGAGGAAGACCTTCCCGTTTGGCCTCAACCCCTACCTATTTCTGGACATGTGAGTCCGAGGTATCAGGTCAGATCATCGGGCTATGTGGGGCAAGAGGTATAGGGTCAGATCATCAGGCTATGTGTTGGCAAGAGGTATCGCGTCAGGTCATCGGGTCATGCAGGGCAAGAGGTATTATGTCAGCTCATCGGACCATGTGTAGCCGAGGTATCATGTCAGATCTGGCCATGTTGGGCTGACTTATCCTGTCAGATCGTGGGGCCATGTGGGGCCGAGTTATTGCGTAAGATCATCGGATCACGTTGGGCCGAAGTATCATGTCAGGTCATTTGGGTCATGTGGGGCTGAGGTATTGAATCAGATCTTTGGACTATGTGGGGCCGAATTATCGGTTCAGATCATCGGACCATGTTGTTTTTGGCCGCGCTCTAGTTCTTTTCTACTTCCTTAATTTCCACCCTGACGCTCTAATAGTCCATCTGCTGCCTCTGAGACAAGTGATGTGTAGATCCTATCTAGGTTTTCCCTTCTTCATTGTCTCGATTATGTCTTCTCTACAGTTTACTGTTGAATACGGAGTTTGCTGTTCCTGTCACGTAAGCTTATACCGAGCATGATTCACTCTATTTTACGTTGGGCTACTGCAAATGCCCCTGCAATTGTGATGTTAAGTGCTGATGTTACACTTCATAAGCGGCAAAACATTATTTAAACACATTCTCTTGGTTTCGCTCGATGACTTGTCTCCTCATGAGTTTATAAATATTTCCAGCCAAGCACAATTCTTCTTTTGAGCTCCGGAAATATGGCACCATATCTTGCAATCGTCTTTCCGGGGTACACATGATTGTCTACTTCCTTATCAGTGATCTGTCCATCTACAATTACTGGCGAGGGTGCCAGATGTAAGTTGTGCGTTGTGGTGTAATGGATATCGACTCTGAATGAGAACTCGGGGAGCCGATTTCGAATCCCAGTCGCGTTCGTTTATTCACTTAACACAAATGAATCCATCTGTTCTCCCCTGTGGTTTGACTAGCCGACAGACTAGGTTCTTTAGCTTTTGTTGGCAACCATTCTACAGCAGAGAGAAATAACAATTTACCACGGGAAAAAAATTCTGCCTTGTCAGACATGTATAAAAACATACGCGATCGACCAAGCATGTGGCACTTAACTTTTTCCCAAGATGCATTTTAAGACCAACTGGTTGGCCCCCAGTTTGGATATCATTGAGCATCTCGTCCAATTCTTGTGGTGGATGGCTATTAGGATGATGACATTTGCGAGGTCTAGATGGCAGAGTTCACCATTTACATTAATACTTTTGTAGAAAAAAGTGTGTGAAAGCGAATAAGATAAATAATCTTCAAACACAGTTCAATAAATTTAAATAATTTTATTCTTGTCTATAAAAAAATGATCTTTGTTTTCTTTCAAGTTCAAAGAAACGAGTTATGAAATTCCTCGCAAACAGTTCATACGAAATATGTTTTTTTTTTTTTGCTTCTTTTTACAACACAAAATAAACGAATTGTGTTACCTTAGGAAGAAATATGTGTAAAATTATCAAATTACGATATATTATATCTGTGAGTATATAATATAATATAATATTCAGTAGCCTCAAACTAAGTATCAGTACAACTACTTTTACAATTACGCTTTTTTATGCATCGCTTGGTTATTTTTGTAATGGAAACTTTTATGAAAATACTTTACAAGTGAGAAATAATTTATAAAAATCTTAGTATTCAATACGTTAATTCTAGTTTGTGAAAATTTGAGTTTTCAGTATTGTTTACAATCCCCTACGAAAGTTACACTTGGCAATAATTTACTAATTTACGTTACGTTTTTTAGGAGAAAACAATCGAATCACAGGATGAAAAAATTAGATGTAAACTCAGAAGTTTTATTGGTTAATAATTTTCAGTTTTTAATATCGATATTTAGGCGAGAATATATCATTATTATTCATTTTCTGGATGGAAGCTTTCATTCGTTTATCATACGGCAAGAAATGGTTGTCTGCTTTTTTAAACTTTGAATTGCGTTTGAGACAACGTCGGTGACTGGTAAATAAATGTTAATGAGGAAATTTGAATATGACATTCGTGTGATCTTATTTTTGTACAGGTTTGCGATTTTAAGTAATACTCCTTAGATCTACTGATTTTGTTTTAATTTTTTACAATATTAAACTGATTTCTATAGACTTGTTCGCCCAGGTAAACTTTATGGATGATGGCGTCGTGTATACAAGATGGAAACATTCTCCGGAAAATGTTTTCTCCTTATTTTACTACTCCTTCAAACACGACCTTGTTGTTTTTGGCTTATCTGAGAGTATAATTATATATATATATATATATATATATATATATATATATATATATATATATATATATATATATATATTTGAATAGGATACTAAGATATTCTTTCAGGGTATGAAAACAGTTCTCATAAATAAAATCTATGGTATCTAAGATAGTGAACGCTTCTTGTTATTGTCTTTCTATGTAGAGCAGAATTATATTTAATAATTCCTGCTACTCTTAATATTATTGAAATAGTTTTAGTTTTTATCTATCTCGGGAAGATACCATAGTTCGTATGTTGATGAAATAATTTTAGTATAGGCATTCCACCTCTCGGCAGGGTGTTGTGTAAGCTGCTTTGTGGTTTAATGGTGTTAGGCTTGCTTTACAGGAGTCTACAATATTCACAAGTGTTACTGGAGTCTGGCTTCAGAGGCGCGACAAGACCGATCTTTTTCCAGACTATATGGACGCTTTTATGCTAACCAGGTTTCCAAACTGTTATGATGTGTTTCAGCCAGATAACACGACACCGTATACATCCAGTTATCACGTAACGACAGATTTAGAACATGATTGATGTACCCAATCAAAGTATCTTGCACCTTATCGTGTCTTGCCACATCGCTTACGGAGGAGCTACAATTTATTAGGTAACTAATCTAACTTCAGTGAATATAATATATGAATAAAGACAAAGGGAAAACTTATCTTAACCGATGCGTTTGATCAGGCTATGAAATTATCGTTTGTTTGTTTTCTTTTAAATTTACCATTTTTGTGGTTATCTGTCTTGAGAAAGTATTAATTCTTGCAAGAATGAAGATATTGGAAGAAAAATCTTTGCATTTGTCTTGATAAAATCCCTCAGACTCAGTAAAAGACATTTATAATAGACTTGTACCGCAGATGACATTAATTAGTTCAAAGGAATTAACAATAATACAAGGTGCTCTCTTATCTCTTTTTAATCCCTCCATTTTTAAGGATCCTTTTCCTTAGCTTTGGAATTTGCCAAAAATACTCTAAATATAATAATGAACTGTAGAAGATATGTTCTCAATAACAACAATGAACTGTGGGTTAACGTCTCTGACGATAACTTTGGCATTTTTTTTTTTTGTTATTTAAGGCCAGTAGTTTAATGTCGCCCGAGGAGACATATTTGTAGTGTTGAAATTTAATTGGCACTGTGTAGCGATTTTGACATGTTTTTTTCAATATCTTAAAATAATATATATATATATATATATATATATATATATATATATATATGATGAATCATTCATACAAAAAGTAGATTAGTAAAGTTAATGATATAAAATGGCGAAATCACCTCGCAAACAAAATTTTAAAGATGCTTTAACTTACAAATCACTCGATGAATGTTATGATCCTTGTGTTTTAAAATTATAAGCTGTATAAGGTCTTTCTGTAATACGCAAGTCCTTTCAGCTGTACATTCAGTCATCTTCAGACATGGAAATTATTTTGTTTTTGATAAAATTAAGGTAGCATCCAAGAGGAAAAAATTAAATGTGAATCGAAATATGTTTTTTTTTTTTTTTTTTTTTTTTTTTTTTTCTAAATGTGTTATTGTTAACAGATACAAACTTTTGGAGTGAGCAGTCGCAATGCTAAGGTTGAATTTTTTGAAAATTTAAGAGAGTGCATTTTTTACCAATATAGGAATATGAGATTTTTTTTTTGTTCTAGGAGCTTATCAGTCAATGTTGCATGAACTAAATGTACAATAAATAGAGTAATGTCGCAGTTCTTATCCCGAAACTATGCACGTGGGATCTTCTAAATCAAATATGTGGTGCAGTTCAATTTATATTAAAATGAATTATTCATACAAAAAGTAGATTAGTAAATACATTAGGTTGGTGCAAAAATTATGACATATAATGTCGTTTTTTGACGTATTTTTAACGTCAAAAAACGACATCATAACGTCATTATTTTTTCACCAACCTAATATATATATATATATATATATATATATATATATATATATATATATATATATATATATCTACGTTTGATGTGCGACTCGTGTTTCGTTGGTTACCCAACTCATAGGACACGAGATATAGCTTATTGCTAATCGTAGCTATATGTGTATTTATTAATATATATTTCATAGCTCTGTCTAATCACATTGAGCACTATTATGTTTAAAACTTTTGGTTAAATTTGGTCATTATTTATTTGCTTACTAGCGTAAGCGCGCCGGCATACACGTATACGGCCGCTAATATTTAGTTATCTCATTTACCTTACCTATTCCCATATATATATATATATATATATATGTAGTAAAATTGATGATATTGATATAATTGATATTTTATTGGTGATATTGATATAATTGATATTTTATATTTACAAAACAGTTCTCATTGAGAGCATAAATATTATGAATTAACTAATTTAACAATATGCTTCATACGCTACACAGGACTTACCATGGTTTAAAAACCGAAACTAACAACTTCAAATTCAATTATATAATTGAATCAAAAGCATTAGTTCTGTTTCATCTTCAAGCGAATTTTGGAATAACTTATTTTGAAATTTACTGAGTTTTAATAACATATAACGCCATAGTTTTTCTACCAAGGATACAGAGAAATCGAATGATTTAAACAGGGGCGGTAGCGTGTTCTATTTTATTCACTGTTATTGTAACAATTAAGAGTTACGTTCGAAAAGGGCTTATATCTAGGTAGGTGAGTTGTATCTTTTCAACGAATATATATATATATATATATATATATATATATATATATATATATATATATATATATATATATATATTATAAGTACATATCTACGAATAATTAATTGTATATAATTATATAACATTTTCCTAGCCGAGTAAATATAAATTGGATTTAAATTGATAAAATTGATTTTTAACATATGCAATATTTTTTTTAGTCATGCTAAACGCAATTATCAGACCATATATATATATATATATATATATATATATATATATATATATATATATATATATATATATATATATATATATAATGAAAATACGTGAAAACCGCACGTATAAGCCTTCATGTATGTGAATTTTTTTTATGAATTTTACCCCCTTTAGAAATGAAAGTTGTTCCAATACGTTGCACCGATTTTAAATGTTAATTAAGTTTAAGCGCATAATGATTTCTTTTCTTTTTCTTTCAGATTTGTCGGACATTTGGGTGATATTATTTTTCGCACATAAGTGCTATGACTTAAATAACATGATCCAATAGAGGAAATAAATAAATTTTCACGAATAACCCTGATTAAACTACTGCTGACTTTGATCCGTCTTAAAGAAACACGTTTATATATAATCCATCTTAATGAAACACCCTTTATTTACTTACGCATAATGCAGCCGGTCAGCGAATATGTATGATTTTTAATCTCTTAAAAATGATCCGTGTATGGTTTGATCCCGTACATTTGCATAGAAATCTGATCATAAGATATCGCCCAAAACTCGAGTCATGTTTCCGTCTAGCCATGTTGTAAGTTCCACTCGAGTTATAAATTTCAATGAATAACGAGTTAAATTGACTTAGCTGCTTTATCAACTCACGAGTTTCACGTCAAAAAACTCATCGGGGACTGATGTTTTGAACATCTAGCCCGATGATATTTTGATGGCGAAACCCTTGAGCCGCTCAACCTGAAAAGTCACTTCAATTTTCTTGACTCATTGGCATTTATTTGAATTATAAAATATGTTCATAAATGTATGGTACTATGTATTTAAAAATGTATTAAATTTGTTGACATGTCTCTTCTGAGTTTCGCTGAATTCCATCCACTCTTCAGGAGACCGAATGGCAATGTCGTAATGAACAGCTTCCATAGAAAAAAAAATCGGCCTAATTGACCTATCAGTTAATGTAAATCCATTGATTATTATCTGTAAGGCGCAGTTGAGCGAGAGACCAACAAAATTCTTTGTAACACCAAAGATGAACTGAAGGTAAGGATTATGGTAGCATTCGCTAACTCAAACAAGGAGAACGTCCAGATGAGTTGCAGGCGATTCCGAAGTCGCAGGGAGGCTTTGGTTGAAGTCAATGGTGATTTTATTGTAGAAATTTATACTTTAGTATTTCGTGATAATTTTGTGTAATTTTGGTAAATATATGTTAAAATGAGACGTCAGTGTTATTTTCATTTTTGCGCAATTTAGACGAAAATTTATCCATAGCACCCTCTAGATATTTTTACAAATAGAAATAATTCTATATAGCTAATGACTTATATTATAAGTATTTCTGCCGAACCATATATATATATATATATATATATATGTGTGTGTGTGTGTGTGTGTGTGTGTGTGTGTGTGTGTGCGCGCGCGCATTTCGATCATTTCGCGAGTTTTTGGTTAATATAATCGACCAACCGAGAGTGCAATTGGAAACAATGCAACGATGTTGTGCAGAGGCTTAATTCCTGCGCGCGAAGACGAATAGAAGTGTCTGGATTTGGGTCATATTCTCGTGCACTGCAGCAATGTTTTCAGCTGAACTGCGCAAACGCAATGGTGTTTCACATCTGCCAGCAACCCAATTTGTTTTAATTTATGAACAACTTTTCCAAATACACTCTTAAAAGAACTTAGTGACCTGCTTCGCCTGTACACGTCCATAAATAAATTGTATTAATCACTTGCAAACATTGGATGTAAATAATAATAACTCATACCGATTAAGAATTACTGAATAAAACAAAAATCTGATGAAAGCCGTAGAATCAATCGGCCGATATTTGTGTGAAACATATAAACACATATTTCCTATCCTAATATTTCTGGAAGAATTGTAGCGTTTTATTTAAATATATTCATACCGTAATAAGTTTCGTTCTAATCTCTGAATTACATCTTTTAAGTATACATATTTATAGTTTCTTGTCTCATTTGTGCTTTTGGGGATTTAAAGTCGACATATATACGATCTGTTCGATGACCCACTCAGAGGTTGATTAATGAAGAAGATTTTGTGAAGATTTTTTTTTTACTTCTGTATATACTCTCGAATTTAAATTGACTTTTAATATATATATTATTGTGTGAATGGGTAACATTTAAGAAAAACCCAATACATTATCATAATAAGCAGAGAGATACGACAAATAAAACTCAATAAATATTATAAAAAGTATATTATAACGCTCTCGCATACCAGAGATAATATATTCTTATTTCTTATCAGTTCATCTTATCATTCCTGTTATTCATACTTTTCAAAGGCAGAATTCTATTAAAAGAATATATTATTCATAGCGTAAAAGAGTTACAAGAGGACTAACATCATGGCTGACAACAAGACGAAGTGCACAATATGGAAAACAAACAATTTAAATATCTGGGAAGTGTTTTAACAGAGGAAGGAAACTGCTACACCGAAAGCAAAAGTTTTCCCTTCCAAATGTTAATCAAAACATTAAGAAACAGGAAAATTTCATTACAAACAAAGAAAAGATTACTGAACTGTTTAGGCAACATCAGCCCTCCTATATGTCAGTGAAAGCTAGAAAATCTCCTCGCAGATGAAAAAGAGCCTTGCAGCAACAGAAATGTGGTTTGACAGAAGGATGCTGAGAATACCCCAGATCGAACATGTGAGCAACGAAGTTTTATAGAGAATGTAAACAGAAAAAAAACAAAACACTTAAACTTGGACAGATTTTAAATGAGAATTAAATTTAAGCGTCTCGTGATTTTTTTTCTTTCAGACTTAACAACTTAAGTCTTTGGCAATTTCAACCATGGACAGATTAACGATCAAACAATATGTTAAGTTTTTTTTAAGAGTGCATTTGGAAAAGTTGTTCATAAATTCAAACAAACTGGGTTGTTGGCAGATGTGAAATACCATTGCGTGCTTGTTTGCGTAGTTCAGCTGAAAGCATTGCTGCAGGGCACTAGAATGTGTCCAAAGACACTTCTATTCGCCATTACGCGCAGGAATTGAACCTCTACACAACATCGTTGCATCGTTTCCAATTGCACTCTCGGTTAGTCGATTGTGTTGACCAAAAACTCGGGAAATGCTCGAAATGCATTTCTGTTTGAACGTCCATTTTCGTAATAAGATTCAATAACTTTAACACGTTGTTTGATTGCCAATCTAGTACTCCGCTTGAATTTATAAAACCTTGGTACCATAGAGGAAAGGTCATCAGAAATTACTATGAAAGTGTTTATAGATAACGAAGAGGGAAGATAAATTACGGCTGAGGGTAATCCGTGTTGCCAGGAGAGGACCAATAACATTGCAGATTCATGTGTGGATTTCGTCAAGGGTATCTAAATATATAGCAGGAACACCAGGTCATATTTGGGAGCAATATTCAAAGAATGGGCAGATGGTAGACTTATAAATATGTAAAAAAGGCAATTTTTCTCGCCCTAAACTAGCGAGACACACTGAACGAACTTTCCTAACAGCAGAACTATTTAGAATTAAAAATAAGAAATCCCACCACAGATTTATTCACAATTAATTAGTTAGGAAGTCATGTATACTGTTTCAGTTAAAGAGGCGGACCATCGTCAAATTTTCCTACATGACTCATGGTCAAGTGGACAGTATTGCAATCCGTGACAGAAGTAGGGAATTTTACCGATGGAAAAGGTTTCTCTATCGTCAATCTTAAGCTTTTCCAGATTCAAGAGCAGAAATTAATGTTGAGGGAAAACAAATCCTGGAACCAAATATTATTTTCTAGAAAATTTTCTCTTAATTTTTAAAAATTGCGCCAAACTGTTGAATGAATGCCAAAATACAATAACTGTATCTACCTACAGAAAGGTAATCCCCTGCAAAGGAAAATCCTCTGCTTATTGTATATGTCCCCTTATTGACTTTTGTACAAACTTAACCTATTTTTTCTTTTTTTTTTTTTTTTTTTTTTTCCAAAATAAAGCTATGGCTAACATTTGGACTATTGTGCAACCCAACGACAAAATTTGTCATTAAATAATCTGCTAAATTGTTGGTACACACTAAGCCAAACTAAATAAAACGAAACTTAAATGTTGATAACAAGGGAAATAAAAACAAATAAAAACTCGCCTCGACTTGCGTTTCTTTCACCATAACCAACCTTCGTGCTTTAGTCATTAGCTTGATCAGTAAGTGATTATTAGTTAAGTTTGAAATGAGCTGATTCGTTAATTTACTAAGGAGTTGATGCTTATATCGACTAATGACTTGGAAATCAATAAAAACAATGACTGAATGAATGTAAATTAGTACTTGACAGTCGGTGTAAAAACAAGATAACAATATAATATATATAAATTATGAGAACATAACACAATTGTCAAATCAGTGCCTGTTTTTTTCTCTCCTGGCACCGAAAATATATAAAGATCAACAAGGATATGACTGGAAAATATATATCGATATACTTGTACCATTCATATTTAATAGAATGAACATCATGGTTTTCATAGAAAGCCATGATGTCACTGTTATTTGAGAATTCACCATTCATACTTAGAGAAATATAAAAGAGAAGAAAGTCGTCAGAATAATTAAAGAATACGAAGAAAGCCATCTTGCAGATATGGATGTGGCTGTGCCATAAGATAAAATATATATCTTTTAAAGAATATGAAAAATTATGTAAATATGAAGATGGTGAAGTTGAATAAAAAAATAATTAGCACCTTAAAACTATAGTTATGCCAATAATAACTTCAGCACTTTATCATCAAAATATATTACGGAAAAGAATGCTAACAAAATTATTTGAAGTCCAGTTGACATGAGATATTAAAATGTGCACTATGGAGAATTCTTCGTCAACTCATTATTATCAAAATAACAGAAATATAAAGACGGTATCTGCTTTCGAAGGGATCGTAGAGTAATAGATGGCGGATCGTATTGAGGAATCGAAATGCTAAGTTCGAATTCCATTCGAGTTCATTACACTAACTCTCGTACTAATCTCAATGGGAAATTTATGAATACAACTCTTCTCCTGCAGTTATGGGTTCTACAAGGGTTGGTTGATAAATTGTCGCTATTTTATATTTCTAATTTCGCGGAGGCGCGTTGTTTGTTTTTGATTTTCTCGACTGCACGGTATAGTAGGGTCAATTGGTCACTGTCTATGAAAAAAAGAGCACCGTAACGGAATTCACTCCGTCAGAAATTCGGAAAAAGCATGCTGTACTCTTTGGCATTCTCGCCGGAATCTCCAGTAGGAACATTTCAGAGTGTTTGGGTGTCAATACAGAGGATTCGGAAATAGTTAGATGAGTCTTATTCTGCTTAATAAGGTACGGCAGGTCGGAAAAATATCTCTGGTCGTACTGATAAGAAAAGTACTCAGGAATTGATTGGTGAGGGCCCCAGACCAAACAAGGAGGCTAACATCGTGCTTTCAAGAGGTAGTCTTGGTTTGGTCAAGAGGTTGGCTGCTGGAAGACCCTGTCTGGCAACAGGACTCTGCACCATGCTACAAATGCTGGAGAATCCAGTCATGGACGACAATTTCTGCGATCGCATCACTCCTTACATATGGCCACCAAATTAATCAGACTGCAAGCCCCTTGATAATTATGTGCGGGATGTAGTTAAACAAGAGACCGACAAAACTCCTTATGATACAAAAGATGAACTGAAGGGAAGAATCATGGCAGCATTCACCAACTTAAACAAAGAAAACCGTTCAGAAGAGTTGCAGGTGATTGCGAAGTCGTCTGGAGGACGTGATTGCATGGAGATATTATTGAACAAATTATCTCTTTATTATTTCAAGATATTTTTTTAAATTTCAGAGTGTTTAGGTTTCAATGATAGTACAGGGTATTCGGAAATAGTCGCATGAGTCTTATTTTGCTTAATAAGGTACGGCAGGTCGGTAAAATAATTCTGATCATTTTGATAAGAAAATAACTACAAAATTTGTTGGTGATGGCCTCACATTTAACACGGATAACTACATGAATTGCCTTCAGGAGGTAGTGGTACCCTTAGTCAATAGTGTGGCTGCTGGAAGGCCCTACCACTGGCAACAGGATTCTACACGGTGTCACACAAGAAGGAGAATTCAGTCATAGCTGTCAGACATCTGCGAACACATCACTCTTTACATCTGGCCACCTAACTTCTCAAACTGCAACCCTCTTGATTATTATATGTGCGGGTTAGTTGAGCGAGAGACCAACAAAACTCCCTGCCTTCATTTCATCTTTGGGTAAACAGAAAGCAAAGATCTTGGCAGAATTCACAAACTTAAAAAAGGTGACTATTCAAAAGAGAATCAAGTGATTCCGAAGTCGTCTGAAGGCCGTTGTTGCATCTTATGGCGATTATATTGAATAAATTTACTCTTTAGTATTTCAAGATATTTCTATGTAATTTTGGTAAATATATCTGTTAAAATGAGATACCAGTGTTATTTTCATTTTTGCCTCATTTAGACGACAATGTATCCATCGCAACCTGTAGAGTCACGTGTGGCTACCAGTCTAGGAGAAGGAATATTCTGAATTCAAAACCGTACATAGACTTGACGAAGTACATACAGCCAGCAAAGGATCGTTCACATTGACTCAATGATCCCGACTATGAACAACTCCAACCACCTGTATAATATCACTTCCAGTTAGATTTTAAATAAATAGAACTCATTTATGTTCTTGGCTTGTCCAAGGTTTTTGCATTATAAGATAAGGGACTGTACTAAACTGAAATAATAATATTTTTTTTAAGCATTTCACCCGAAGCAAGGCGGGAAGCCACTAGGACGCAAGGGGTTACAGAAAATTTAGAGCAAGATCAGATAGGAGTGATAGAAGAAAGGATTAGGGTAGTGGATATATCAAGGCAACTGGAGATGTCGATTGACATTACACTTGAATAGCTGGAGATTATAGCTCACAGGGAAACAGGAAAAGGGAAGGGAGTTCCACAGGCGAGAGGTGCGAGACATGAAGCTATTAGAGTAGAAGAGACGGCTACATTTAGGAGTTTCGACAGTGAAGGGGTGAGAGCGGGATGCCAGCCTCGTAAGGCGCTGGAACTCATGACGTCTGGGAACCAGCGAAGGCAGCTCCTCGGAGAAATTTCCATGAAAGTATTTATAGAACACACAGAGAGAGGCGACGGCGCGTCTGTGAGAAAGTGACTGTAGACGAGACGCCAAGGCAGGGCTAACTACATTGCATATCCGCCTCTGGAGCCTATCAAGAACCCAGAGGCAAACAGAAAGGGCACCAGACCATATATGGCAGCAATACTCCATGCAAGGGTGAATTGTTGATTTGTAGATCTGGAGGATCGACTCCGGGAAGAAAAACATCCTGGCGCGGCTCAGGGAGCCAACTGTCCTTGCAGTGGACGAGGCAATTGATTCAAATTGTAAGATGTTACATGAAATGCCCAAACTATTTTTAAGCATTTCACCCCAAGGAAGGTGGGAGTACCACTAGCACGCACTGGGTTACTGAGAATGGCAGCAAGATTAAAGAGGCGTGATAGATGAAGAGAAAGACGGCGAAGGGGTCAAGGCATCTGGAGATATCGATTGACATTGCTTTTGAATAGCTGGAGTTTGTAGTTATCAGGGAAGCAAATAAGAGGAAGGGAGTTCCACAGACGGGAAGTGAGAGACATGAAGCTGTTAGTGTAGATGAGACGGCTACATTTACCCGTTTGAAAGTGTGGGACTAAGATGCCAACCTAGTAGCACATTTAGATGCATGCAGTTTGGGAACCAGCGAAAGTAGCTCGTCGGAGCGGTTGCCGTGAAAGTATTTGTAGAATATATGCATTAGTATAGAACTTATTTTATGCAATCTATACTGATCCCGTGAATTATTCAGGAAAAAAAAAAAAAACAAAAAAAAATTTTTTTCGAGTCTATCACTTAGAATTTTGAAACCAACATCCAACCATTATATTTCATTTTAGAGTTGCTAAACAGAATTTGGTTTGGCAAAATATTTTCGATGTTGTTATATATATCATCCAGCATATATATATATATATATATATATATATATATATATATATATATATATGTGTGTGTGTGTGTGTGGATGTGTGTGTGTGTGTGTGCAAATATATAGGAAATAGGAAAAAACTCGTTAGGTAAATAATCCAAAGTTCTTTAGTATTTTTGTTATTATTTAAAAGAAAATAGTGGTTGATACAAAAGTAGAGCATAAATATAATTATTTATTTAAAAATATGATTCCAACACGCTGCATAAGAGTTCTCATGTTTCAAAACATGTTTTGAAACATGAGAACTCTTATGTAGCGTGTTGGAATCATATTTTTAAATAAATAATTATATATATATGAAAAATTATTATTATATATATATATATATATATATATATATATATATGCGTGAGTGTGTGTATGTATGTATGTATGCGTGTGTGTGTCGTAAGAATATAGTTTTACGGTATGCTATATTTATGGGTAAAAATATCAGGGATTGAGTCTATGTAAATATAAAAGTAAATAACTTTTTTTCGCTGGTTCCCAAACTGCATTATACACACACAGACAATATATATATATATATATATATATATATATATATATATATATATATATATATATATATATATATATATATATATTGTGTGTGTATGTGTTTAAAATTCCAGATAGATTGTAAATCCCTAAAGCGTAATGAATAAAGGCAAAACCAAACTTCTATTAGACGACGCGTTTCGTCCCCTAAGTGACTTGATCAAGGCAAATTCCAAGGATTTTATTTTAGAACAAGTACTTATATATCTCAGAGAAAAAAATGTTATTGAGGTTTCATTATTTTTTTTAAGAACGCTCATAAATATTCTTCAGGTTAGCCGAAAAGTCATGAAAAAAAATCGCTGTTCGGATCTCTGGCTTACGTGCATGTAAGGTTGGAACACCGGTTCTCGTCGATCACAGAAATCAAACAACGTCAAGCCTGGTCGGTACTTAGATTGATGACCGCTTGGGAATACAAGGCATTGCAAGACTGAAGGTTCTGTTGGTGTAATGGATAATCCGCATTCCAGTTCCAGTCGCATTCGTAATATTGACTTACGTGCAAATACCCCTAGGAAAAGTATAAATCCATGACTTCTTCCTCCAACTATAGGTTAAATAGTAAGACCTGTCTCAGTAAATAATTATTATATCCGATTGACACTTACAATCTAGAACTAATTTCTGTCTTTGATAAAGTTGATAAACCGTAAAATAAACAAATCCATCCAATCTAAGTTTTGTGGTCTTGTTAGGGCCAGAAATAAAGATGCCACAGAGGAACTGAGTTAAACAAATATATTAACAGAAACAGAAATATAAACATATACAAACGAGTGTGTTACAGCAACAATGTTCGGTCCGACTATCAGAGCTGACTTCTGGAAATTTCCCTCTCTAAAAGGCAGTACCTGCTCCTATTTATAGCTGGGAGAGTCCCTGCGTGCGTGGGTAAATTACCATAACACTCAGATCACTACAGCCATAACATTTCATTCAAAGTTTAAGCTTTCTTTATATTGCATAATCTTCAATTCTACAACAACCATGTCTTGAGTGATTTTTTGGTCTGATATTGTCTGAATAATATTATGAACAACACACACGAAATGAACAAAGCTAATAAAATGTTTTACCTGGTTATTAATAAAAAAATATATATGTATAACGATCGAGTGATGAATGCTTTCATTGTCGTTGTATTAGACCTGGATTTAATTCTTAATGTAATAAAATGAAGAACTTTGTCAGTAAAAGCAATATCTTTCAATAAAGACAGCACCAAAGATTCACACAAATAAATATTGCTGATGACAACTGAAATTAAATTAAACATATAATTTGAATTCAAATGTCTTCCTGTAAAATGCAAGTGCATATAAAATAATTCAAACGGCTATTTTTGATTTGAATTTATTTACTTTGTTATATGTCATCTATTTATTTCTAACTATATTTCTGAGATGAGGTATTGCAATTACTTACATATTAACATTGTTCGAACTGCTGTCCTCATAGTCGTGGCCATATTCACAATGTGTTTGCCGTCATACACCCCGGACTTCTTCAGCTGATTAAAATTTCGAAGTGAATCCTTTATTTAGTACACTCGGGGTAGTTTTTTATTCTACTTCCAATTGCCACGCCTCTTTTCCGGAGGTCTCTGTGTAAGTTTTCTCTCTTTAACTCAAATCTCCAAGTTTTTGGTTCATCTCTACTGTAGCCAGGTATTGAACTCACAACTCTTTGGGTCAAATCACTAGATTCAACCAATCCGTTTATACACTGAACGACGTGTTCTGAATATGACAACGTAAATAGTATAAATATCTATGTAACTCAAGAATATGTGTTTCACGTGTATTATTGTTCGCTCTCGTGTTTCTAATGTGATTAAAGCAAACCACTGAGCTGTTATGTGGCATCTGACCTTCTTTACGAATTAGAAGATGAAGAAGAGACTCGAGGCGACGGAGACGTGGATCCATAGAAGGATGCTAAGGATATCATGGACCGAGCGTGTAAGCAACGATGAAGTCTTAGAGAGTTTGTAAACAGGGAGAGGCTTATACTTTACATCAGGAAGAGGCAGCTGAGGTTCCTGAGATAAATAATGAGGAAGGAAAGTCTGGAGAATCAGATACTCACCGGTCGAATAGAAGGAAAGGGAGACAAGGGAAAACAATACGTGATATATCTGGCGGGCTTAAGCAAGTGGATGACAGAATATGGTCTGGGGAAGGGGGCAGAGGGAAAGACCTTGTTGAGAGCTGCAAGGGATAGAGGGAAGTGGAGAGACATGATCGCATACGACCTGAAAGGACGCGACACATAGAAAGAAAAGCAATATCAGGGAAGCAAGAAAACGCAAGGGAGTGCCACAGGTGTATAGTGCGAGTAAAGAAACTATTGGAATGGAGGTGATAGTTTCATTGAGCTATTTCCACGGTTAAAATTTTGGGACATGGATGCCAATCTATTAGCACATTTAAATTCATGTATTCGGGGCACAAGGGAAAAAACATCGTCAGAGCAGTTGACATGAAAATATTTGTAGAAAAGACAGAGGGAGGTCATAAAGTCGAAATTCCTGATCCTTCTTTGGATTTTGTCAAAATATATAAATGCAGTGCAGAGGAAACAGACCAGATATGCTAACACTATCCAATTCACGGACGAATGGTAGATATGTGCAAAATGGGTTCTGACGTGAAAAAAGATATCTAACATGACATAGTGACGCAACTTTCCTTGCAGTTGATGCAGCTATTGAGTCAATATAATCGCACCAATTCATGTCAATGGAACACGTGAGACCAAGAAGACGTAGTCTATTGCTCTTCTGGAGTCTATGATAAGAACAAAATTCTCTTTCTTGGTTAAATGAAAGCAGTAATGTTAAGATTTTCGTAAAACTTTACAAGTGGTAACACACTATCACTTCTCATGAAACTAATTCAGATTGTTGTCTTCATATCTGTGTAAGGGTGAGAGGTTTTCGACAAATCTTTGAACAGATCAGAAGTTGGAGCAGTCATAAAATTATCTGCAAAGACATGAATGATACCCAAGGACATCTATGAAGACATGTTAATTTCTGTATGAGTGAGTCCTATACAGAGGTGAAAAGTTTTCGACAAATCTTTGAACAGATCAGAAGCCGGGGCAGTTATAAAGTATCTGCCATGACAGGAATGACACCCAAGGAAATCTATAAAAACACGTTAAAGGTACTTGCTGAGAATTGCGTTTCCTATGCAGG
>OZ010582.1:86465922-86510922 GCA_963932145.1 Acanthosepion lycidas | reverse complement strand
AATGTTCATTTTCTTTATTCTTAATTTCGCGGAACCACACTATACCAATGTTAATTGTAATCTTATCATTTTGTTTATTTTAGTGGGGTGTGGAGAACGCTCAATATCGAATAACGTTTATACATATCGACAGTGTTTATCATTTTAGAATCAGGACTCCTGAAAAGTGGTTGAACTCTAGAGTATCTCATAGTGTATAGAAGGTAAGTGTGGATTAAACTTTATCATTCAAAATACATATATGCATACATGGAAGCAATAAAAAGCAATATTTCATATTTTCAAACTAAGTGTCTCTGCTCCGGTTTATTCGGAAATAAATCCTATGCCAACACTGTCGATATGTATAAACTTTATTCGATATTGAGCGTTCTCCACACCCCACTAAAATAAACAAAATTTTAAGAAATTATATGGACAGGCACTGGTGTTGTATGTGTGTATGTGACATTTTTTTTCTCCAATTCGGAAAGCATATTCAATTTATTGAGTCTTTTTTAAATTATTTTCTCCATTTCACAACCATTTTTTTGCCTGTCCCACTGCAGGCAAGACATATTTGAAGTTTATTCTGCTTCTTTCGACACTGCTGATTTGTTTTCCTTCGCCATTTTCCTGGTTGCTTCGCGTTTACATCGGGGTTTTAATGATTATTTTTCTGCTACGGATAAGACAATTTTTTCTCTCTTTTCTTGTTGACGCAGAGAAGTAAACATCTAATCACATATAAGAAAACACACGAAAACCATAGATAAAAGTGTAAAACAAGCGTGAAGTGTGTTCTTCCGTAGGAAAATTTTGTAGACACGCAAGAAAGGAAAAAAAAAACGACCGGCAAGTCTTGTCAAACACGTGTGATCTTTTTCGCTAAATATGCACAAGTTTACACACTACCTTTTTCTCTTATAATCAGAACTTAAACCAGTATATATATATATATATATATATATATATATATATATATATATATATATATATATATATATATATATGTGTGTGTGTGTGTCAAATGATTAAAAACCGGATGTCACTCCGAAAAACATGACATTAATCAATTAATTACGCGTTTAATTATATCATGCCTCGATTATAGAAATACCAATCGAAATATTAATAAAGCCAGATGCTCAAATATTTTAAGCATTCGTGCCTACAAAAATCCTGTTGCTATATATATATATATATATATATATATATATACATATATATATATATTGTGTGCATTTAGGCAGAATTTTTCATTCATACATGTTTCATTAAATATAAGACAAGTGCTGTCTATTTATTTTGTGTACATTCTTTTCATAACGTCTCATAAGCTTAATAACATCATCATTAAACGAAGAAAGAAAATCACAATATTGATCCATATTTTTAATCCAATCTAAGCTTTCGGCTTACATAAACCATTATGAAAGATGCCAGTTACTGTACAATATATTAAGCAATATACGGACAAGACAGTGATGATAGTCTGCTATTGTTTAGATGGATGATTTCCAAGCAACGATAAACACGTGCATATAAGACTCTACAAGCGAAAATCGCACCGCCGCTCATGACGCCACACATGACCACAATAGAATGAATTCGAGAAGTATTAAGAATGGGAGGCCGTTGGTATAAACCACTGGCTTCTGTTACCAATTATAGACATTTAAGGATATTTGTAGAGATTCCATAGTTGATTTTGTTTAGGTTAGGTTTATATATAGTCATCCATAGACAGAATGTTTCGCTGTATCACATTTGATTAGTGTGTGTGTGTGCGTGTGTATATATATATATATATATATATATATATATATATATATATTTAAATATATGTTTCTGGTACTGAATGACTGCCATAAAAAGACTAGCGGGAAAGTAACAATACCGAACTGCTTCAGAAACCTACTTCGCCTATCTATCATTGATATTACCCAGCCAAGGAAGTCGCAGGTTCACAGGACATCTTTGGATTAAAGCAGGTTTAACTTTATTGAATTAAGCAAATTTATTCTTAATTATTGCTTGAAAAATTCCCAATGGATAGGCATTGTTACAGAGAGTTATAGTGATAAATATTCGTGTGGTTTTCTCTGCCCAGTCTGTCCTTCCGTCGATGCGTATGGACGTTCTCCCTCCACATTATAATAGTTCTTTATTCCTTTAAATGTAGTTGTGGTTCGCACAACATAGGGAGAACGACTCAAAGGCTGGATGTCAGAATGAAGCAACATTTTCCAACGAATATTCACAATCTGAAGTACCTTCCTTCAGACATTGACAAATACATATCGGTTTTCCATCGCAGAACATCTAATAAATAGCCATAACTGTGCTACTAGTTTCAGTGTAGACTCATTTACCATTCTTAGCAAATCCCAGTCGAATTAACAAGTGGAAGTATTGATGGCCATTTATATTTAATCGTTGAAGCCCTCTCTGTGTAAGGATGACTTCGTATTGGGCCTCCAACTAATATCCATCTAAGCAATATTTTTTCCAATACATATTTTCCATCTTTTTTTAATGATAATTCTGTTTAATTTATTAACCTCAATTAAGCTCTGTTGAGCGAGGTTCGAAACCGCTTAGCTAGTTCGTTTTTCAGTTTTACTTTTTATTATCATGAGTGGTAATAAAAATAATTTTTGTCTTTTTATGATCATATATATATATATATATATATATATATATGTGTGTGTGTGTGTGTGTGTGTGTGTATTAAGGCACCAATTCTTCTTTCATGCACATTTCTTTGAATACAACAGGCAAGTTTCTTTTGTTTAGTTTTTTATACAATTTCTCATGCGATCTAATATTTCTCTTTCCTTTTCAGATGATAAATTAGATAAAAACTGTCCGAATGTTATTTTTATCCGAGCGCTTTCGACTACACATTTAGCCATTTTCAAGGATTAAATGTCTTAAATAAGAAATAATTTGTTGTATGTATGATTTTTAAAATGTTTTCATTTTTCAAAACACGGTCAACATATTGTGTCTATGTCCAAAAGTTAATGTTATAATGTTGTTGTTTTTTTTTTGTTTTTTTTTATTAATAAGGCTTCCATTATTTTTAGGTTTTTTTTTTTTCAATAGTTGATATTAGTGTTGTCAACAAGTATCTTACGAATAGTGTGCGGTAGGTTTCCATGCATATTTAAATGAGATCTAATTGAGCTATGGTCAGAAAGGTGTAGAGTGACTCTGCGTGTCAAACATGTTGTAGTGTGGCCTATATAATTATTTCCGAATATTGAGTGATCAGGAATACAATAAATTAATGGGCATTTAAATTCGTAAATAATATTTGCCCTATTTAATTTTGTTCTAGGAGATGAATTATTATTTTTGACTATTAGGTTGGTGCAAAAATAATGTCGTTTTCTCACATATTAACATATGTGAGAAAACGACATTATTTTTGCACCAACCAAGGTTAGAGGTTTTAAATTTTTTTGTAATAAATATTTAATCTATTTTTTTTTTTTACTATCGTCAACTGATGTTATGCCTTTTTTTATAATGTTCTTAATTCTACTTTCATCTTGTTTATAATTTTAATTCGATTCATTTTTCTAAAAAAAAATATTACTGTTATTGTTTATATTCTATTTTCGTCGTTGCTATTAGCTACCTTAGACAGAAAACGCCTAATGTGGAAATCTAACAATTTCCTAATCCGTTATTAATCAGCGTTTGTTTTATATTGTTTAATTCGTTAAAGAAAAAGCGTGCGAGGGGATAATTTCTCGTGAGGAAATTTTTAATAACGCCTATTTTATATCTAAGATGGCATTCACTAGAGAAATTAAGATGGCAAGAGTTTTACTAGTCTTTTTTTTTTATAAACAGGAGTTTTAAAAGTATTATTACTAAAATCGATGAGAGCATAAGTACATAAGTAAAATTTAGGACATAATTTCTTTGAAATATGGCTTTCAGATTTTTTATTTCTTTCTTGTTTTCATCTAAAATAAATATATCGTATACATAACGAACATATATTTTAGGTTTAGTAACTTTAGTAAAAACCTTGTTTTCAACATAGGACATATAATTATTGGAGGCACACGACCCAAGAATCTTTACCATACTTACTCCATCAGGTTGTGCGTAAATATTACCATTCTGGTTATAAAAAAGGAACTCTAGTGGTGCAAGCGAGCAATAGTTTTCTTAAAATATTGAGTTGAATTGATGAAGGTGGAATTAAATTATTTTTATACACCGAGTTAATGATAATATAAATAGTTTCGGAGATGGGAACGTTAGTAAAAAAATTCTCTCCGTCAAGTGACCCAAGAATGCCGAGGTTTGTTTTTACTTTCGTGCTTTTAAGTATTTGGAAGAATTCATGGATAGATTTAATCCTGTAGTTAGTAGGGAGATATGGGGTAAAAATATCACTGAGAAATTTTGATAGTTGGTATATGCATGTTGGAATCTGAAAAATAGTATGTTGTAATGGGTATCCCGGTTTGTGTATTTTAACATTATCGTATAAATAGCCAGGTTTGTAATCTCCAATAATTTTGTTCATTTTAGGGATCCTGCAAGAGCACTGTTGGATGTTATGAGTTTATTAACATATTTCTTTAGAGACTCAATGGTGTTCTTATTCAATTTAGTAAATTTAGAACGATTATTAGTGAGATGCTGAAGTTTTTTGTGATAATCAAATTTATCCAAGATTACATAAATATTGGATTTATCAGCTTTTGTGATTTCGTATTTAACAGTTAAAATATTTAATCCTTGAATATGGCTAAATGTATAGCCGAAAGCGCTCGGATAAAAAGAACATTCGGACAGTTTTTATATAATTTATCATCCGAAGAAAAAAAAAATTAGATCGCATGAGAAATTGTATAAAAAAAAACAACAAATAAAAGCATCTTGTCTTTCGTATTCAATGAAATATATATATATATATATATATATATATATATATATATATATATATATATATATATACATATATATATTGTAGTGTCCTACTTTCAATCTTTCTCATTATATATATCAAGGAGGGGATTCAATCATTTTTTTATTCCATCATCTTGTTTATATTCACCAATTGCGCAAAGAATATATAACCACCCATGTATGTAATTGCGTGTATATATATATATATATATATATATATATATATATATATATATATATTAATAAAAGAAATCAGACATCTCTATCTAAATATTTTTGTCATGTGAAGGAAATATATAAAATACCAAACGTTAAATTGAATATTATAAACAAAACTAGAACTTGCAAAACTTGGGATGACCCATGCCCTTTATGCCTACATGAAAAACTACATAGTATCAAGTTTCTAAATAATAAAAATTTATTAAACAATAGACATGAGTTAACGGTTTTTTGCCGACATCATCAAATTTTCGCATTGAATAATTAGCATAAAAAACAAACAAACAATAAAATAATAAATATAAATTTTAAACTAATAGTCTAAATAAAAAGTTTAAATGCCCTACGCAATAAAAAACAAAAAAACCCTTTATGAAGTCATCAAAAAAAACAGATGTTAGCGAATTATATTTTTATATACACAAAACCCTTTCAGGAAAAAAATAAAAAATAAATAAATAAATCTCCATCGACACTTAACCTGACTAGACGATGTTATCTTCCGCTTTAAATTTAGACACCCCAACTTTACCCTGACTTGACCTCTTTGAATGGAACTGAGATATTGATACAAATTATTTACCCTTACACCCCCGTTTTTTTAAATAATTGCTCTAGTCGTTACGATAGTAATTTTAATTTTAATAATGAATATGCTTATAACACGCGTAAATTTCTGGAATTAGTTATTCCAAAAAAAATTCGCTTGAACATGGAACAGAGCTTGATACTTTAATTCAATTTAATTCAAATAATTATATTGAAGTTTTCGACTCTTGTTTTGCAACATGAGAACTGTTATGTAGCGATGGAATCATATTTTTAAATAAATAATTACATATATATATATATATATATATATATATATATATATATATATATATATATATATGGAATCATATTTTTAAATAAATAATTACACACATATATATATACACACACAGTGAGGGGAAATAAATATTCTTACACATGGGGACTGACTTGGCCATTGCCAGCCATCAACGTTACTTTCAGCTAACCATTTCCTTGTAGATCTAGCGGTATGCTTAGGATCATTATCCGGTTGGAAAACGCATTAAATTGTCTTGCAGGATTTTCTCGTAGGTTTCGGGATTCATCTTGCCATCTATTATTGATATTCTGCCAACACCTCTTGCAGAAAAACAGCTCCAGATCATAATACTGCCAACACCAAACTTTACAATTGGCAACGTGTTCTTTGGTAAGTAGGCTTCACCGTCTTTCTTCCACACATGATTTCGATAATTATGACCAAACAACTCTATTTTAGTTTCATCTGTCCATAGTACTTTTTTTCCCAAAACGAATATTCTTTATACTTATACTCTCTAACGAATTTTAGCCTAGAATCTCTGCGCCGTTTCAAGAGGAGTGGAGTCTTCCTTGGGATGCGTGATTTCAGACTGTTTTTGTGTAGTTCATTACTTATTGTACGCTTGGTTACTTTAATCCCTAATGAACGCAGATGTTCCTGCAGCTATTCTCGGGTATCCTGTGGATTTTGTTGGATCTGGCGTCCTAATATCCTTGCTGATCGTAGAGAAATCTTCCTCGGAGCACCTGTTCGTCTTTGGTTTTCGACGCTGTTACGAGTTTTAAACCTTGCAATGAACGAAGCAATTGTAGTAAAAGGAATATTCACGTTGTTAGAAATCGTTCTGTAACTGTTCCCATCTGTCTAAAGAGACAAAATGTGTTGTGTTTGTGAAATAGTCAATTCTTTACCTTTAGACATGATTAGAACCTTCTCGTAAGACTAGAAATTGTAGAATGCTCTGATAATGGCTAATAGCTGGAACATTCTAGAATATACTTTTTTCATAATTAATTGATTATTTTGTTCTAATAATTGATTTGTACGAATACTTTTTTCACCAGTTAGAATTTTTAAAAATGCATTAATTTCTGTTAGAATAAGAATTAATTAAGTTTATTATTATTTTTTAATAGTATGTGCCTTTATACATAAAATGTGCCGAGATTTGTTTTATTTAAGGCTTTTACATGTTTAAAAATAGAATTTTTCAAGTGTACGAATATTTATTTTCCTCCACTATATAAATATATATTTTAGCGAGATTAATGCTCGACAAGCGTACATACAATTTTCCATCGTAATAGAATTATTTTCATTTTTTCGTTTTCATTCAAAATACTTAAATTTTAGGAATACGTTTTGAAAGCGTCGCCCATTTGACGACAACGTGACCATGCTTAAACGGAAAGCTGATCATTTAAAATTTTCAGTTATCTGTTTTGGATAAGTCTTGTTTTTATGTCCATCGTCTTTGTCATGTTGAACTGATTATGTTAATTGTATTTTAATGAATATTGTCCTGAAGAAGGCTTATTAAACCGAAACGTCAGACGTTGACGTTTCATTCATATTAAAACAACATAATTGCATTTAAGGATTTTTGTTTGTTTTTTTCCAAATATTTTTCTCCATATATATATATATATATATATATATATATATATATATATATATAGAGAGAGAGAGAGAGAGAGAGAGAGAGAGATAGATAGATAGATAGATAGATAGATAGATAGATAGATAGATAGATAGATAGATAGATAGATGTGTCTGATTTTCCTGCTAGAGTTGATTTACGCATTTGTTAGATTTATTCTCATATTATTCACCCACCTCATTATCTATTCGTCTTTGTGAGATGCTAGTGGTAAGACATTTTTTCGGCACTATAAGACCCTGCTATCCACCAAGGTGTGAATATGTAATAATTATTAAAAGTCTCAACTTTCTACATTCGCTCGATGTTTCCCCTGTTGCTGAACGTTACACTTCAAATCAACAAAGTTAAAGATTGAATTCTGAACCAACAATAATATATGTTGTTAATATTTGTTATCTGAAATTAATTCTGAAATCCCCATACTGCTTAAAACGCATGCTGAATACGATAAATATCAAATTAAGCTTTCAGCATTTTCGTACTCTCCCAGAAGTATAGATTACGGCTTTATCGTTGGCCTCAATGGAATCTCGAAACATGAAACGACGCTGAAAGTCTTCGTTAGACGGAAACTGACAAAAATTAATCTTAGATTTAGTCACAGATAATGAAAAATATTTTTGTAGTTGCTTGAAAAGCTTAATTGTTTATACTAAAAAAAATAAATTCTTAGATGGAAGCTGCTTGAGTTCAGATAAAACTCTTAAAGTCATTCTTGATAACTGGAAATTTGATGTGATTTAAACACGAGTGATGTGTTTGAAAATGGTTACCAGACGAAGAAAAGAAAGTTTAGGCAAAAAGATAAAATAAAGTAAAATAAATAACTAAAATAAAATAATGAAAGTCTTAAAAACCTAAATTCTAAATATGTGTGAAAGAGAACTCAATCAACTTTACGATGGCCTCGAGAATTGAAAAGAAAAAATAACAAAATCACAAAAAAAAAAATATGTTGAGGTAATCCACCACATAGTGACAATAGACTGTTTATAGGAAGATCGTTACTCAAAAAAAAAAAAAAAAAAAAAAAAAGGAAGGTAGCCAGTAATTGGAAATTGTTGCGACTAAATGGGCACTTGATCGACTTTATTTCGTTTTCTGCTCAATAAAGCGATTTTGGCGACAGGATCAACATTCTAAAGTGGATTTGAATTACTTTCCTTTTGTGTATATGCTGTTGAAAACGGTTGAAAAAGTTTCGGATAATAGAATCAAACTTTAATTTCCTTGAAGCATAGTTCACCTTTTTGGTGATTTAGAATTTTCCGGAAATATGTTCGTAATGCGATGAGAAACCGAAGATAGAAATTTTAGAGGGATCACATTTAACACTATGTTGCCAAATATATACAGACAATAAGTGAATGTCATCAAAAAGCCGTAAATTCCATCATTATAATTTCCGCATTACACGTGAATTTTATATCGTCATCAAAATTTGCAGTTATCTTAATACATAACTATTCTATTTGACATGTCCATTCAGGGAGTGGACGATCAGAAAAATAAGAGACTTAATCTCCCATAAAAAAAAGCAACAACATTACACTTAATACAACTGCGGAAATTTACAGTTATCGTCAGCCAGTGGGCATGTGTATGCGACTTCTCTGGAAAGAAGCCTTCTCCGATACCCTACAGTCACATGTATGTAAAAGACAGCCTCTTCCCTCTAGGGTGCGTGTTCATGTATCTGTCTCTGTTTAATTTTTAGGCGTGCACATCTTAGGTCACCCCTACACGTGATTTCTGGTATGGGTACTGAGGGCAAATCTATTCTGACATCATCTGAGGTGAGCCACATGCTAAATTTATATGGAATGATTTTATGTTCGAAACATTCGTTTTAATGAAAAAAAGAAAAGTATCGCACAGAAAAGGAAAGATATAAGAAGTGGCAAGTGTAATTGTAAAGATTATAAGCGATTTATTTTTTTTTATTTATAATAGCAAAAAAAATACATTAAAGAATTTCAACATTGCCTTATGACGTGACTTATTAAAAATAAAAAAAAGAAGGCGTTATCTCTATCCGAGGCACATTGCGCAGCTAATGCGGCTTAAGAATTTTAGTCATTGTGAGATTCGACGGGCAGACACTTTCTATCGAGTGATCCAGGATTATTGCCAACGATAGGCAAACATGGATGAAAAGCTTATACCTGCCCATGAGAACATCCATGGATACCAAACAGTTCCGTCTAGCCAATTTCATTCATAAGACTTGGATTAATACTTAGTATGGTTGTAAGCTATTCCCCAAGTGTACCGAATGTTGGCATCGTCTCTGGGATGATAATGATATCAAGAATTCAGCTTCTTGACTAATTGACCATGGTGCAATTCGAGTCCCATGGGCAGAATGCTAAGAACTCAGCCAGGTAGACACTGCAATTCGCTAACTACGTATAATCCAACTTAAAATTAAACGAAATCCTGACTACTTGAGCGACACGACCACCGTTAATTACAACAAGGAGATAGGGTATCTTTTTTTTTTCTTTCTGAATAATTCTCCAGATAAATCTTCTATTTAAGTAATAATTTTTAGCGAATACAGGTGTTACACTATTTACATTGTTCGGGCTCTTTGTACTCATATTCACAACGTTTCAACTATTTTACGCCCCGGCGTTCTTCAGCTGACTGGAATTTCAAACCGAACGCTTTATTTTGTCCACTCGGGTAGATTTTTCTAGTTCCACGTGCCATGCTTCTTCCGGATACCTCAGTATCAGTTATGTCCCTTTTAAATCAACTCTTCAAGTTCTTGTTCCCTTGTAGCTCTTCTGGGACCAAACACTGGATACCACCAACGCTATTCCCAAGGCCACAAGGCCCAGTGGATATATGTGTTGCTTGAATTCAGTGACTGGATCCAAAAGAGTTGCGAGTTCTCTAAAAGATTTGTGAGCGTACAACGGTCGAAACATCGTGAATATTGTAACAAAAACGAGAACAACAGTCTGAAAAATGTAAATAGTGCAAATAATTAGAATAACTCATCTCAAAAATATAGTCAGGTTTATTTAGTAAGGAAACATGTGCAGTTGCTGTTCACATTGAAAAACATCTGAGCGACGGTAATCTATTTCCATTAGTCAAATGTTAGTTTGCAAACGATGTTTTCATTTTTATTTCTATTGATAGTTGTATATATTAATTGGTGAACAATTAACACTATGGCCTCATTTTTAGTCACTTAACTTTTTTAGTTGTGTGTTTCTTTGTTGATGATTGCATTAAGAACGAACAAAATAATATTTTTTTAGCTTCTTTTCTAATTGGTTGTTTTGGAATTGTATCGTACAATTAATTACTTGTTTACATTTCCTTGTCAAATTGCTTTGTTTATTTTATTCCTTCTTTATTTTATTTTAATGCTTTTATGCAGAATTGGTGTTGCTTTTTATTGTATCGGTATTTCTCTTACACTTTATTACAAATGTTATTAATGGAGAGAGAAACACGCTTACGAAAGACATATAAGGCTATAGCATGCAAATATATCAACAGAATGTACGCGATATTCTTATTGAGTAAAAGTTCACACATTGCAGATAGAGTCCAGTGTGACGGGTACACACCTGGCCCAGGGTCGAATCCTTTGGTTACGGCGCCAACTGTGACGTCGCTCCTCCTGGTCGCTCCTCCTGGTTCCAAGCGTGCCGCTCCAACCTCTTGGTTAGATGATCACCAGCCTCGCCCTTCCCAACCCGCTTCCAATACCTGGTTGCTAAAGCAACTGTACTGATCTCCGGTCTGTCTACCCACGCTGTGTTTAGATCTTAGACAGACGGGACCAGCAGGGATTGGGCCGTATGCAAGTTGAGTCCGACGGGGGTGGCAAAACACAAGTAAAAGAAAAAAAAAACTCACGAGACAAAAAATTACTGATAAAAAAAAGGGTGACAACCTTTTATATCTAATGTCCGTTACATAAAGAAAAATTGTTCTCATTCCCGACCCGCTCTGTGGACTATGGCACCAAGCTTCTATCATACAACTTAACGATTTCGAATTGTCTACTCTCCAGGATTGTGTATGTCGGAGTGTGGTTTAGTTCGACACTGGGGCTAATTTCTATCAATCATTCGCAGTTGATTCTTCTCTTCGACTTGAGTTGTATTTCTTCACTTCGATCTGGTTGGGTCGAATTCTGTTCTCGGCTGGGCTTGATTTTAACTTCTTCTTCTTCTTCCGTCCAGTAACTCTTTGGCCTTGTCTTCGACTTGGCTGCAACTTCTCCGCGGCTTTCGAGTAATCTTCTTCTTCGTCGACTTAGATAGAACTTCTCTTGTCTTTGACTTGGGCCGGAAGGATTTCTTGTTTTCGACTTGGGCTGGAAGGATTTCTTGTTTTCGACTTGGGCTGGAAGGATTTCTTGTTTTCGACTTGGGCTGGAAGGACCCCCCCGCCGCAACCCAGCCGCACCCCCCCCCCCCGCCGTCCGAGGTGATCTCTTCACGCTGCCGTCCGGGGCTGAACTCATTTTTTTGTCGATTGGGGTCCTGCTTTTATTGACGCCGCAGCAAACCGGGGTGGGTCTGTCGGCGTCAGGGCTCTCTCGATAATCCCAAAAGTCGCATTAGTTCTGATTTCCCATTATCGCTATTATTTTCACCCCTACTTCCTCACAGTGCCTCTGGGGGGAAGACGCATACCCATCTCTCCCGGTCTCTCGTATGTCAGGTGACCGTTTTCGACCAATGGTTCTTGATCGAGCATTCTCCCTCCTCTTTCCGCATATCACGTGACCGCTTTCGGCTAATGAGACCGTGGTGGGACGCCTCCCGTCTCCAATCGGGCGTGGCTTACATCGTTCTTGTTCTAAAAAAAACAAAATCTAATTTGGCCTTTTTCACACGTACGAAAAATGATAATCTTGGCTTTTTCTCACCTGGGTTCTGTCAAAACAGACTGCCGCTAATTAGATGTGACTTCAGGAAAGAATATTGGCGCTATCTGTGAGCCGAGACAATCGTTTTCTTTCCTTCTTTGTTTTTGGTCAGACCTGATAGTCAAAAATCTTAATTATCTGAATTGAAAATGTCTCCACTTCATCATCGTGGGGTTCCAATTTTTTAACAGGTCAGAATCTGTATACAGTTCCATCGGTCACCCCCTCAACACAAAAGACACCTATCCTCCGATTAAAATTTCGTTCCCATTGTTCAAAAAAATCTTTATTGTTTCAGCCAACCTTAACAACTTCCATCCTACGCGGACACGGAATTAGTTCAAGTGCTTGACCTGATAATTTTGACACTTGTTAGGTGCTGGTCGCATGTGTGTGTTTTCGCTTACGACCTGGTTTCGTATTATGTTTCTGTCTTTCCTCTTCTTTTTGTTTTATTTTATTATCTCCAAACTCTATTTCTTCAACCAAATATAACAATTTCTATTTCCCTGGATTTCGGTCAGGTAATTTGACTTGATATATTTTGACACCTGTCTTGTCTTAGTTTTACTTATGACCGGGTTTTGCATTATCCATTCCTCTTTCTCTTTCTTTTTATTATTTTTTTTTCTTCTTCTCTTTGGATCGCCTAAATACAGTTAGAGAATTATTCTCAAAACTCAATTATTCTTCGTTTCTAAATAACTAACAACTGGTTAATAAACCGAATAAAAATTAAATCATATTTCTATGAATATCTCTTTTTAGTCTTTCTAAAAATGCAGGGTGCCACACCAGCATACAATGTCTTCATGTCGGATAACACTGTCCAACTAAACGGGGCTTTCCCAACAGGCGATATCGCCCATCGGTGGATGATTTCAGCTGTTGGATGGGTGCTGAACAATTGAACAGAAAATGGCTGGCTATATATGATTTTGATTATTAGAAATGTATTTAAAAATACGCTACTCGAAGAAAAAGTCTATTGAAAGAAGATATGCAAAGAAACCGCTATATAAAATAAAAAACAGGAGGGCAGTTGCTAGTAACTGGATCATATTCCTAGATAAGATAAATATCTCTGAAAATCAGGAATATTGTCGTATTTATATAGTTTTGAGAAGGGTCATTTACATTTGAATATTTCGTCAAACGAAATAACATTTTTCATATATAAATCAGACAAGGAAAGGCCAAGAACAGTAAAAAAAAAATATTCATGGAATTTTTATTATTAGTTTTATTAGTTGCTAGTAGTGTATATTCCTTTTTAATTTTATAATTATGAAAAAAATAGTTTGATTTTTTTGTCAACACTTGGAACGCTAACTCAACTGATAAAACTAAGATTGACCATAAGATTATATATATATATATATATATATATATATATATATATATATATATATATATATATATATATTTATATATGTAAAAGTGAACATAGAAGTCAACACTTAGAGGCGACAGTCTGTTTCATGCTATATGCAATCGATTGCATATAGCATGAAACAGACTGTCGCCTCTAAGTGTTGACTTCTATGTTCACTTTTATCTTTTATATTTACAAACGCTCTATCTCTGATATTGAGCACTTTATTCCATAAATATAGCACACCTTAAGACTATATTTCTTTATATATATATATATATATATATATATATATATATATGTAGTTTTCAATGGTCAAATTTTCATTCATTTTTTTTAATATGGTAGCAGCAGAAAACTCACAACTCAGCATTATTTATTACCTCCCTTTGGTATTTTTTTACTACATCATAAAGTCAGATTATGTACCAGTAACAATCTTTTACCAAGCACTTTGGTATGCCTTTGAATATATACTATACAGGTGATCATTGGATTTTTTTGAAATGTAATAGAGGACAATGACACAAAATAGTTGGAAACCCCTGGCCTAAACGGTCTCCGAATGTATTCGTTCAAATACATCTAGAGATGATGCATATGTACCCTTAGCTGACCCACTCTTCAATCTTAAATATATTATTATTGAGTGAATGATTAATGGTTTAATAAATTGACTCTGGAATACAAGTATATGATGACTGATATTACCCATCATCCCACAACACATTACAGCTAAATGTCCGGGGTATGGCGAGGCATTCTCATAAATATAAGCAGTACATGATCTTGAAGACAGGTCCTAGTTAAGAATACATTCAAGCTGAGTAACCCATTTCACTAAGATGTTATTCGATTGGGGTTGTACACAAGCATCGATATGTGGGTCCCATGTCGCTTTGACAGCCTAATCAATCAAACAATTAAAAAGCACAACCTTCTCCACGGTTGACCATGAATCTTTTTTCACTACTTATGAATAGAGATACACAGTGTGTCTGACACTTAGTGACAGATCCAAATGTTTAAATCCAGGCAAATCACAAGCAATCTTGTAGCAGAATATTTACTGTAAGAGATCTGGACTCCTTAAGACAAGACCTACTTGTTAACACTTCCAATAAATCTAAGATTCTATGCAACGAGAGCTATGCATTTTGTAACATCAAAGAAATCTTAATATTTTCTTCCTTTACATGTACAAGCAAGTCTTTTGTTTATTATCGTTAGAATGTCTCATCAACGTTCCTCCATTTTTCTCAGAATAACTGCATTCGTTGACATTATTGTTGATTAGTATAACATAGCAATCCAGCGGTGTTTTCTTGTTCATTTTCTTAATATATTGCCTATTTTCACGAAGGCATCTTTCTGTATTCTCATTAAGGTCTCATCATTTCCTGGAGTTTTCGAAACGACTCTAATCTCGCATTTTTTATAGATTGAACCACATGGAGCAGATATCACACTATTCTCATCTCCCAGAAAAGGTTAAAATATTCCAAATTTTTCGCTTTCTTTTATACTGATTCTTCGGTCAATTGCTACGACCGTATCTACGATCAAGTAGATAAACATGTACCCTTTTTTTATTATTGGGTGTCCTGTACCCCATTAGTGTTGTTGCGGCACCACATACAATGCATCCAAAACAGTAGTGGTATGTCTAGGGAAAGATATTCTGAGGGAACGAAACGCTCTTCATGCTGGTTTTGAAATAAGTTTTCCTTCTCCTACCTAGACTGATTACAGCCTCAATGCAATAGCTTTCACTGCTATTTAACCCATAGGAAAATGGATTCAGGCTTTTTTTCCCTAAAGCATTAGCGCAAAGTGTAAAAAACAGAATTAAACGGGAATTGAACTCAACAGATTGAATTCACGTTCTGCGCCAAAATCAATTACAACAAATATTAAATCAGATTGATCTCAAAATTATATTAATCTGAGACAGATTATGTGATGATAATATTGGTTTATTAAACAGTTGCCTGATTTGTTTCCCAATAGAAACTTGCTGGACAGTGAATTTCTCGCGCTCAGCAACTGTTATCCGAATCTCTATCTCTTTTTTCTTTCACTTTTATCATATTAGATCATTTATTTAATAAGCATTTTAACATTTCATCTGTTCATCCGCACATGTGCCATTTAGTATTTTTCAAGAAATGTAACAGCAATATTTTGTTATAAAACGGAAAAAAAGTGCTGAATTATTATGTATTGGTGCAAAATAATGACGTAATAATGTCGTTTTTTGACGTATTTTTAACGTCAAAAAACGACATTATTACGTCATTATATTTGCACCAACCTAATATCAGTCCTCTTGTATGGCAGTGGATGCTTGCCAATTTCCCCACAGAGGAAGAAAAAGTGCAGGCAACAGAATAGTGATTTTACAGAAGGATACCCAAAATATCATAGACCGACCAAGTAAGCAACGAGGATTTTTGGAAAAAGATAACAAAAAGAACGTTTACAATCAATAAGAGATAGTCGATTTTTTTTTTTTTTGAGACACAATGACGAAGGAGGGCTTGACAAAAATAACTTCAAAGATCAAGATAAATAGGTGAAGGCATCGAATTCAATTGAAAGCAGATATTGTTAAAATAACTGGAAGCTTACTTTTTTCATCATTCCACCCAAAGCAAGGCGATAAAGCCACTAAGACGTAAAGAATTACTTAATGATAAAGTAAACATTAATGCAACAAGAGATGACGAGTGATATTGATCCTGAAAAACTTAAATGTAAAGTTGACTGAGAACTAAGATGCCTGAAGAGATTACGCAAACTAAATAATGTAAAAGAAGAAAATGTTATCATACAAATTATAGATGTAGTTAATATTTAATATACATTTCTATTGATAAAGAACTATTAACCTTAAGAATGTATGGACGTCAGCAAAAGAGAAGTCCCAAAGTGTAAATTACACATTAGGGACGTCAAATGAAAGCATGTGCAGAAATTTCCCTAGCTAAATGGTGTCAACGGAAAATGTATAACAAATACAAAGGCACATTTAAATAGCGAGAGAAACGAAGGAAAGCACGAAGAGATAAGAAAATTTTTTTTAGAAACAAAAAAAAAGTGCTGGAAGGCTATACAATATGAATCTTTCTATAGGTCAGTGTATGCTAGGCAATCTCTTCACAAACGAAGGAGGGTGATGGCGTTTTACCGAAGAATGGTATGAATACCATGGACTGAATATAGGAACAACGAGAAAAATTATACTTCAAATCCTGATCTGGCGTCTCGATTTCAATCACTTTTCCACCACTGTCCGATTTGTTTGTGTCTTTTCTATAAATAATTTCATGGTAATTGTTCGGATGAGTTCAACGATATGGTACGTAGACTTTTTAATTTAAGCGCAGTACTTGACTGGTGTTGATATCTCGTTAATTTTCAGTTAAGCTGGCTGGGTGCAGCCGTTAGTTCTATTGTAAGAGTTCCTTTTCTCGCACTTCTGATTCTGGAACCCCCTTCTGGGTCTATGCTTTTCAGCTAAGAATTTAAAATTAAAAAAAAAATGTAATGTCATCGCTATCTGCTGCCCGCCACCGATTATTCATCTTTTGTTCTTGCTCCTTAGTAAAGTTTTTGTTTTCTAATTCTTTCACGGTCAGCAAACCCTTGTGTCTTAGTGGCTTTATTGCCTTGCTTGGAGTGAAATCGATTTTTTAAAAAAGCCGTGGGGGTCGATTAACTTGCATAACGTGTTTCAGAGAATTGAATGCATAATAAAGTGTTCAATATTATTATTTATTTATTTTTTTTTTTGGAATGTTCAACGTGTCCAAGAGACTGGAGCCACCCGAGTTAAAGTGTTACGGAATAAAAGGCAAAGTTTATGCGGATATGAGCTGAGGAAAGCAGTTAACCTTAGGCTTGAACAGGTTAAAATTTTAGCGTTCGATGAAACATCCTTTTGGGAGTCGGACCCACAAATTAGCGGTTCGCTGACAGAAGCTTTTCGAAGATAAATTCCATTTCATTAATAGAATAGAAACTAGGGAGGTTTCCTTTAAATTACTTGGCATGGAGCGACTTAACCGTAAAGGTCAGGACTGGAGAAACTAAGGAATCCGTAAACGCTTTCCATAGAAAAAGCGATAACAGCAGCGAGAGTTTTGCGATGTTTCGTTTGTGAGAAAGACGTTGGAGGGTTGAAAATAATTTGCCATCCACAAGGACGCTGAGACTCTTTTGGATTCTATCGCGTTAGATAGTGAAGTCTGAGCAGATGCTTCCCATATACGCCAACGGTACTCCATTTTAGGTTTGATCTGTCTCTTGTAAAGGCAAAGAATAACAGAAAGAGCTAGATACTTACTGGAACGGTACAGGGAAAATACTATTTTTCCAACATCTTTAGTGATGGATCGTATACACGGTTTCCAGTTTAAGTCTTCGATGAGGTTAATAGGCGCTCATGGCACGAGGCTTCACTGAGGCAACACCTGTTCATCATAAGCGAAAGTTTACGATCCGATTGGCGATGATGTAATATCACTAGTTTCGTTTTCGAGTCACTGAATGTGACCAGGCAATTTCCCCCCAGTTCTAGAACCACATCAGGGTAGAGATTAGCTACCAATTTCTGGTCATTTAGAATTTTGAAAGTGTAACCCTACAGGAAAAATGGATAACTTGTCGTCTAAATGAGGCAAAAATTAATACAACATGGACATCTCATTTTAACAGGTATATTTACCAAAATTACACAAAAATATCTTGAAATACTAAAGAGTAAATATGTTCAATAAAATCTACATTATTTTTTATACCACAACCTCCAGACGACTTCGCAATCACATACATCTCTTTTCGACGATCTCCTTGTTTAAGTTGGTGAATGCTGTCATAATCCTTGACTTCAGTTCATCTTTGGTGTTACAAGGAATTTTGTTGGTCTCTCGCACAACTGTGCCCCACATATTATAATCAAAGAGGTTGCAGTCTGGGGGTTAGTTGGCCAGATGTAAGGGTTGATGTGGTCGCATAAATTGTCTGACCTCATGAGTGCATTATGCCGCACAAGAAGCGGAACCCAATCTCCTGTTGCCAAACATTGGGTTTCCACGAGTCACACTCTTTACCCCGGGCAGCACTACCTGCCCAACGCAATTGATTTAGGCTTCCGTGTTGAGTCTGAGGCCATCATCAACAAACCCGGGAGTCCTTTTCTTATCAGAATGATCAAATTGAAGTTATCTAGGTCTCGCACCTTCGTAAGAACCATTAACCAAATCCAATTGTTTCCGAATCCTGTGAAATGTCTTTAGATTGTCACCCAAACGGCGCGAATGCCAACCAGTACAGCATGCTGTTTTCGAATTTCAGGCGGAGTGAATTGCGTTAATGTGCTCTTTTCTCACAGCTGGTGCCCTACTATAATGTGCAATCGACAAAATCAAAATCCTAAAAATGCGCATGCGCTTAATTAAAAATATAAAATGGCGACAATTTAACCATCACACTCTATATATCGTTGTATCATCAGAATAGATATTCACAAATGATCAGACTATATTTTTAGGTACATCATTTATATAAAGTAAAAAGAACCCTGGGGTAGGGATTTGGGAAGAGCAATAATCGCAGACGTTCTAAATAGACACGCCTCATTAATTAACCGAAATATTTCTCTAGTATAATATTAGATCCCAATTCCTGGATATGTTTAAAAGATTCCCGGCCTTTCCCCTTCTTCAGAATTTGTATTTATTGACTGAATATGTAAAAGTGTATATATACTCGCCCCCTGCCTACTTTCCTATTGTTTTTCAAGATTCTATCCTTTTTTTTTTTTTTTTTTTTTTTTTGTCAGCTATTTCCAAATTCTTGTCATTCTGTTTTGATTATTTTTTGTCCTGGGTTCAATTCATTTTTTACTGTTTCGTTCCTTCTTCCCTACACTGGTAGTATTTGCATTCCGTTAAACATTTTCTTTTCTTTGTATATTAGTTTACAAACTTGTGAACTAATTTTCCGACGGTTCCTTCACTGTCCTTAATGTTTGACATTTTCTCCACTTCATCCCCGTTTCTAAATTTCAACAACCTTTTTTTTTTTTTCAATAATTAGTTAAGAATAAATATATTGTCTCCATTCCTTCAATTTTTTTTTTTAATTCATCCATAATTCTTTCTTTTATTGTTCCTTAAAATTTTCTGATTATACATTTCACATCGTAAATTATTTCGAATTTCCTCCTGAGAATGCATTCCGTAGGCTTTTCTTTAAAATTTTTACGTTCTCTTAATTCTGGAACTTGAGCGGCTATAATATGAACGCAGTATATAAACCTGGATTACTCTCCAGTGTCTTGCGAAGATGAAGAAACGAAATATTGCATGAAGAAAAAAAAATGTGTTAAAATATAATTTGAAGGGATTTCAGTCAACAATGTGGAATACAACTCTCAGTATTCGAATTTTTTTTATTGCTGACATGAAATCCAAAACGTTATATATATATATATATATATATATATATATATATATATATATATATATATATATATATATGAAGAAATATAGTCTTAAGATGTGCTATATTTATGGGATAAAGTGCTCAATATCAGAGATAGAGCGTGTGTAAATCTAGTATGAGACAGACTGTCGCCTCTAAGTTTTGACCTCTATGTTCATTCATATATATATATATATATATATATATATATATATATATATATATATATATATATGTATATGTGAAGAAATATAATCTTAAGATGTGCTATATTTATGGGATAAAGTGCTCAATATCAGAGATAGAGCGTGTGTAAATATAAAAGTGAAAATAGAAGTCAACACTCAGAGGCTACAGCCTGTTTCATACTAGATGCAATCGTCAGGCTACAGTCTATTTCATGCTAGATGCAATCGTCATATATATGTCCTATATATGCATGTCTGTACGTATGCATATACAGTGACTGATCATTGAAGCCTAACAAAACACGTTGTCCAGTAAATTGTTGAAGTTTAACACGTAAAGGCGAGTAGATTTTTCATAAAAATTTATTCATTCTTAAAAACGCGATCAACAATAATTAATTAATAAAATATGTCAAAAGACCTATCTCTCAACGTCCTGCGTATGACGATAAACAACATCCGCGTCCTGGGTATGGCGATAAACTACATCCAACAGCAACGTCTTAGATAATGTTTTCGGAAAAATAATGTTGACAGCTATACGTTTTTGAAACAATAATGTTGCCAGCTATGCGTTTTTGAAACAATAATGTTGCCAGCTATACATTTTTGAAACAATAATGTTGCCAGCTATACTTTTTTGAAACAACAATGTTGCCAGCTATATGTGTTTTTTTGTAAAAAATAATGTTGTCAGCTATGTGTTTTTGAAACAATAATGTTGCCAGCTATGCGTTTTTGGAACAATAATGTTGCCAGCTATGCGTTTTTGAAACAATAATGTTGCCAGCTGTATGTTTTTGAAACCATAATGTTGCCAGCTATACGTTTTTTGTAAAAAATAATGTTGCCAGCTGTACGTTTTTGAAACAATAATGTTGCCAGCTATACGTTTTTGGAACAATAATGTTGCCAGCTATGCGTTTTTGAAATAATAATGTTGCCAGCTATGCGTTTTTGAAACAATAATGTTGCCAGCTATGCGTTTTTGAAACAATAATGTTGCCAGGTATACGTTTTTTGTAAAAAATAATGTTGCTAGCTGTACGTTTTTGAAACAATAATGTGGCCAGCTGTACGTTTTTCAAACCATAATGTGGCCAGCTGTACGTTTTTGAAACAATAATGTGGCCAGCTGTACCTTTTTTGAAACCATAATGTGGCCAGCTGTACGTTTTTGAAACAATAATGTGGCCAGCTGTACGTTTTTGAAACCATAATGTGGCCAGCTGTACGTTTTTGAAACAATAATGTGGCCAGCTGTACCTTTTTTGAAACCATAATGTGGCCAGCTGTACGTTTTTGAAACAATAATGTGTCCAGCTGTACATTTTTGAAACCATAATGTTGCCAGCTATACGCTTTTTTGTAAAAAATAATGTTGCCAGCTATGCGTTTTTGAGACAATAATGCTGCCAGCTATACATTTTTTATTCCATACAAAATAGGCATTTAAAATTCATATAAACTGGATTTGGCATTAAATAACCCACAGTGGTTGATATGCCATAAAACCCAAACAAACAAACCTATCTCTCAGATTTCAAATTCTGCAGATATAACAGCTGGTTGGCATCAGCAATCTATTGAATTTTTTGACATATATCTATGTGCGATGCATAAAAACTAATTCATGACATGAAATAAATTTCAAACATATTCCATGTTAAAGAAAAAAAAAAACGTTTTCCATAAACTTTTTCAAAATTTCTATTTCTTTTTAATCAATTCATCGGAAACAGCATGGCAATAAATCCACCAAGACGGAAAGAGAGGAAATATAAAAAAAATATTAAGGAAAGAAAACCAAAAAGAACAAGAATTAAGAAAAGAAATGAGGATTGACATTACATATAAATCTCAGAAGATTCAAGTTAACTGGAACGCAAGAAGCCATTAGGGAGTTCCACAAGCTAAGAGTGCAAGAAAAAGACTCCTAGCATACGGCTTACGGCTACATATAGACGTTTCAACTGTAAATGTATGAGACATTGCCGCCAATCTAGTACTGCGTTTAAATTCATATAATTGAGGTAATAGAGGAAAGTTCATTAGGACAACAGGAAAATATTCATAGAGAAGACACAGGTAGGCGTTGGGAATGTCATTGAAGCCGTGATGCTGGGTCAGGACCAATAACATTTCAGATTCGTCTCTATATTTTATCAAAATTTCTAAGTAAATAGCAGAAACACCAGTCAAGATGTGGCAGCAATATCCAATAAATGGACAGAAGGTAGACTTGTAAATGTGTACGCTAGATTAGAGTAAGGAAAGATTGTCTAGCGCAAGTGTATGAAACTACTTTGCTTAAAACATAGTTCTTTACTCTTGCATGGTTTGTATTAGTTGAAAAGGACAATATTCATAATAATTTTCTTTAGGCTGCTTTCTTCCCATGATTATCTACGTGAAAATACTTCATTTGAGATAGTTGCGAAGAAGGCAAAAATTCAGATACAGTGTAACCCGGATATAAGAGACCCAAATATAAGAGAAACCCGGATATAAGGTAGATTTTCTCTGGTCCCAAATTAGAACCATACTTACCTAAACAAAATAGACCAAACCCGGATATAAAATAAACCCGGATATAAGAGACTTCTTCTCCGGTCCCGACAACGCTCTTATATCCGGGTTACACTGTATATTTAACAGAATATTGTCATGGGAATTATTAGGTTGGTGCAAAAATAATGACGTAATAATGTCGTTTTTTGACGTACTTTTTAACGTCAAAAAACGACATTATTACGTCATTATTTTTGCACCAACCTAATATAACTAATATAAAAAAAATAAAATACAAAATACCACAACATTTGAAACCCTGTTCTCGAAACGGTGCTTTCCGAAACACATTTCATAGGAATTAAAAGCTTGATTGTTCATAGCAGTTTTTTATACAGTAATATCATTGTCTGCGGTCTCATTTCTGGGCATGTGACGCTCGTGTCCCTGACTGGGCTCACACCACTTTTGAAAAGTCAGAAAAAAAAGTTCATTCTCTATTGAAACGTCAGATTCACTTGCTCAGTGAATTCTGCCATTTTATTTGTAAGCAAAAACAAACTGACAGGTGTGACAGACACATCAAACAAGAACGATTTCAAACACCAGCCAATGTCTGACGTTTGTTTGTTTGTGAAGGTCAGGGAAGATGTATGTTCGGTTTTTTGGTTAAGGAACAACACTAGCGTGATTCCTCCGAGTTGAATGTAACATACTCATAGCAGACGCAAAAGGGGTTACCTCTCGTACGTCTGAAAAATCAGTAAAAGTCGATAGATATTGGAATAATCAATAATAGAAAGAGCGTTCTAGTCGGACTTTTGTAAAATGGATGTCAAAACGTCCTCCCTTATGTGATGTTAAATACATAATATTGAAAGGTTTAAATAATATTAGCTCAAGAGTGATTAATATTAAACGTTCTGAGGTTGACATTTGATAGAATTCAGTAGTTGGAATAGAGTAACTTCTCAAGTATAAGTCATATCTATCTATCTATCTATCTATCTATCTATCTATCTATCTATATGTGTGTGTGTGTGTGTTTGGGTGGGGGTGTTTTGGGTGTGTGGGTGAATTTCTCACAAATTGCAACATTGGTGTAATTGAATGTAATCACAACTTCGCTGAACTGGTCATGTTTCAAAGTGGAGTGACGACAGAATACTTAAGGTCCTCCTGTATAGCCAGCTTGTCAATGGACAATTGACTATTGATCGACCCTGTTTCAGGTATAAAGTCAAGCTGAAAAGTAACCTGTCAGCTCATAAAGTGCCTCAGACTAATTTCGAGCGAGTTGTCCCGGTTAGAAATAATTGGAAGTATTTCTGCCATAGTAGTATCAGAAATTTTGAAGTCAATGGTTATGCCTCAGAAACGAAAGACAAAGGCGAAAAACCTAAGTAAATGTTCGCGTTCCTATGTCCCGAGATCCACGCTGTTGCACAATATTCGGACTTTTATGCGAGACTCAAATGTCACATACAACACAAACATAAGAATTGAATAAGGTTATGAATCCTCATGCGTCGAATTCGACGGGATTATTATATATATATATATATATATATATATATATATATATATATATATATATATCACGAGTCCAGTAACCAGATAGGGTAGAATGGTTATAAGTGTTGGGATTTGCGCAGGTCAGACTAACAAAACCCAATCCTTTCTAGGTTGGTTTTATTCAGAGATTTCCATCCACAACTTTAGTTAACACCGAGGCTATAGGTGTATTTCCCGAGGGTAATTTCGCTTAAGTGATGTACGGAACGCGATTCATTTTGAATAGCTATTCATTACAAATCTTCCCGAGTATATATATATATATATATATATATATGTGTGTGTGTGTGTGTGTGTGTGTGTGTGTGTGTGTGTGTATGAAGAAATATAGTCTTAAGATGTGCTATATTTATGGGATAAAGTGCTCAATACCAGAGCAGAGATAGAGCGTGTGTAAATATAAAAGTGAACATAGAAGTCAACACTTAGAGGCGACAGTCTGTTTCATGCTATTAATAGATGCAATAACGATTGCATCTAGCATGAAACAGACTGTCGCCTCTAAGTGTTCATTCTATGTTCACACACACACACACACATATATATATATCTATATATATATATGTGTGTGTGTGTATTAATGGATTTTATTTTTATTACACCAAACATAAATTTTTAGTTTATTCCTCTATTCTAGTAGACGCTCCTTTATATCAACAAACCAAATTTATTTCGTTTTCCGAAGTGTCTTCTCGAGAAAACTTAATAAAGATAATGTGCTTTCATGCTACTCCTTTTGTAGGAGGAACCACCGTTTGATCCAGTGTGCCGGAAAACCTAAATAAATACTGTTTAAAATAAACCATGCGTCTTCTTGCGTAGGTGTATCTAGTAAAAGTAACACTTGAAGTAATAAAAATGTTTAAATAAAAAAAATAAGAATCCATTAATTTTTTTACAAATTGCTTTGTTTACGTTTCGGATATGAAACTGAGTAGATATATGTTTGGGAATATCTGAACGAGTTAATGTGCCTTAAAGGCAAAATCCAACCTTACTTTATTGTGATATCATGCTGGATAAGACGGTGGTTCAACATACAAAACCGGATAGAGGTTCAAATCAGGCCGGAGGACACACTCTTCATAAGGTATCCACTAAAACGAACATTTGATACATACATATATATATATATATATATATATATATATATATATATATATATATATATATATATATATATATATATATATATAGTAAAGGTAACAAATCCGTTAGTGTATAATCCAAATGGATATAAAATATTAAAATTGATCCCCGAATAGAGCTCAATGTATTTATTAATACAGAGTCATATAATTAATAAAAAATATAAAAGAAAATTACCTCACATGGGGAATAGCCATTTCACCAAACGAAGATATCGGTCTTTTGTCTTATCAACCCGGCGTGGACTGAGTTCGTATCTGTAGAGTGAAGGAGGTGCGGGAATAGAATTTAACGGTGAAAGCTAAATACATCAACCAGTCGAAAAATTAATACAGAATAAATCCAATTCAATGTTTCAGTAAGACGAAATGCACGAGGCAGAGGTCATGGGAGGGTGGAAGTTTGATAAAATTAAATCCGAATATTGTGACATTAATTTGGCTTTTATGAAGAATTAAAAATATTAATTTAAAATTAAAAGTGGAAAAAAAAAGGAATATAAAATAACTTTAAAATATATAGATAATTGTGTATGGAGTAATGGAAAGAGTTAGCGAGATATTAAAGTAGGTGAAAGTTTATAGAATATAATTAATATAGTCTAAAGAGGTTATAGAGGAGTAATAATATATAAAAAGATCAGAATTAGATACAATGTCGACATTTTAAGAACTAAAAGGTGGTGAATATTATTGAAATATCGTAGCTAATTAAGTTAAAAGCTATATTACAGAAATTTGAATTTGTTTTTTTTATGCCGACATTTTAGCACCAATTCATTCCTCTGATTCAATAGGTGGTTTTTATTATTTTATTAATGTATTTTATTATTCTAATCTTTCTTCGAAATGTAAATCACACTTGTCTCTAAGACTATTACGAGTACGTGCGGCACCTATAATTTTCCAAAGAGTCTGTGGCCTCAAACCTTCCTTCATAAATTCACACACACACACACACACACACACACACACACACACACACACATATATATATATATATATATATATATATAGAGAGAGAGAGAGAGAGAGAGAGACAGACAGAGAGAGAGAGATAAAGTTAGTGGTTAATATACACATACATATGCAATAATATACCTAAACTATATAAATATATATATACATACATACATACACATACATATATATATATATATGTGTGTGTGTGTGTATAAAAATAATATCAAAAGGATGGAATCCAGGTAGAACTCAATGTCTAGGATACAGTAAGGATATAATTAAAAGGCTTAAACACTAATATTCCATGGTAATATTAGTGTTTAAGCCTTTATATTATATATATATATATATATATATATATATATATATATATATATATATATATATATATATATACACACTCACACACACACACACACTTAGTCCAAAGAAGAAAAAAAGGGCATATAAAGACAGTGAAAGCGTAGAGGGCTCAATACGCTAAGTAGAACGATAAATTAGAATAAATCCTAACGAGCTAGGCAAGCCTACGGTAGGGTAAACTGAAGATCATTTTACGTTAAACCTAGGTAGGTTTGCCTGGATCGTTTTAGGAGTTATTCTGATTTGGATTCAGAGATTTTCCTTCTCCGAAACCAGTTGCCATCAAAAGCTACAGAACCCAGTCTGTCCTGCTATGTACCCATAGCTGGGAGGCAGGGAGAAAAAGAGGGTTCATACCTTTCCCAAGTGTATTAGCACGTAAGTGAATGTAATGGATTCGACTGGAATTCGAACTCGGCTTTCCGATTCCTCAATCCAACCACTATCCATTACTCCACCGTGCTTGCCCCACCTCTTTCTCTCTCTCCCTTGATATATATATATATATATATATATACAAAAACTTTTTTTTGGGGGGGTTCTTCTTTTCTTTTTCTTTGGTCACGTGTTATGATTTTGATTATCGCCTATAAATATGCTGTTTCTCTTTTGCCTCTTCCGCCAGCTCTTTCCCTGACGATCCGTTTAGGTGAAACCTGGGTAGGTTTGTCGGGCTCACTAGGTTTGACTAGGACTGCTCTACGGTTATATTGAGCTCTTGTTAGTTAGTTGTTTACTCGTGTCGGGGTTTTGTCTTTGGGCTTTAAAACTGTATCTGTGCGATTTTTTTTCGACAGACCTTCATGTTTCTGGCTCTTTCTTTTTTTAAAAACTTTTTTTCCTTCGAGATTGATTGGATTATTGGCAAATCAAGAATTCGAAAGTTTTTCCGAAACGCATATAGTTACCTTTATATATATACATATATATATATATATATATATATATATATATATATATATATATATATATATATATATATATAAGGTTGGTGCAAAAATAATGACGTAATAATGTCGTTTTTGACGTATTTTTAACGTCAAAAAACGACATTATTACGTCATTATTTTTGCACCAACCTAATACACACACACATATATATATATACATATGTATATATATATATATATATATATATTATATACGTACATGTATGTATATATGTATATTCGTTATATTTTAGTGGCAGTAGTTTCTGCAAAAATGTATAAAGACAAAACGTAATATAAATCTTAGATTTTTTAATTCTTTTTTTATAACGATTGCGTAACTTCCCAAGTGGGACCGTGGAATATAAAAAACGTGTCATGCCGCCGTTTGACGTTGCTGACATGATTCACTGCGCTCCGATACACTGGATTTAACTTTCAACAATAACACAGTAAATAATGACGCATTGAAACTAGCCGATGCGTAAAATACATCAGATGTTAGCCACATTTGAGACAAAAAGTTATTTTCATATTACAAAAACAATTAATATTAATATATATATATATATATATATATATATATATATATATATATATATATATATATATATATATATATATATATATTCATTCTGTTTATATCTTATTTTTACAAGTATTATTTATTTAAATAAATGTTCTGTCTTTAAAATTTACACTTACAGGCCGGAATGTTCGAGAAAATGTGTGCTTCTCTGACAGGAATTGAACTGTAAACGCAATGTGAAACTTCATTTGTTGTGACGCGTTGTTAACCACAAAGGAGATCGTCTGGTTAGCAAAATCCAAATTATTGTTTATAAATATACAACTTCGAGGATTTGTTTTGATCGATCATTTCTGCCCACGAAATATATCGTAACTTAAATTATGACAAATATGAAATGGATTAAATCCGACAAATAATATGTGTATGTATGTGTGCGTGTGTGTGCCTATGTGTGTGAGCGTCTGTGTGTGTGAGAGAGAGAGTCTCTCTGTGTGTGAGAGAGTTAGTGTCTCTGTGTGTGTGCGTGTATATGTGTGTGCATTATATGAACAAAAGACTCTGGATACACTCAGAATATTGGGGTGTAATGTGAGTGCTCAGATATTCTATGCAACGAATGAACTTTGCAAGATTAACAAAGGTAGTAGGAGTCCTGTATATTTACGAAAATCATAGACTAGCAATAGGCGAAAATATCTGGACATCTTTTAAGGATTTAACGTTTTCAGCACGCGAAAATTCTAACCATCTGACTACGCCTGGCACTATACATCTATCTATTGATGAGCGTCTTGGTTTACATATATATATATATATATATATATATATATATATATATATATATATATATATATATATATATATATAGTTAGGAGAGACATACAGACTGATAGACAGCGGAAGAGGAATCTGATCGTAGACAAGGCATGAATTAAAAGAGATCTTTCATGTTTAATCTTTGAATTCATCATTCAAATTTCGTTCGCGGCCGGAGAGGAAATTGTTTTCACTTTAATTTCCGTGTCTACTTCGCGTTTTCCCCATTTGCAAAAAAGAAAACGTTCTCTTAATGTAAAAGAAAAAAAAATCACTAACAAATCAGCGCTTCAATGAATATCAAAAGTTAGATAAAAATCTATGATGGAACATTGTGTCCTTAATCCATGGATGAAGATGAGAGCGTATCTTCATCTTTTTGCTTGGACTATTCTCCAGACATTCTAGCGTGCATATCACATCCGGGGAATAAATGTATACAGATATTTTTTTTTTCAAAAGTATCTTTCCTTACGATTTTTTTTTTATCACAGACGTTTGACGAAATTTCTATATATGGTGCACTATTATTTTTTAAGTAAAAAAGATACAACAAAAATTAAATTCATTTATTATGTTTCTGCAATAATTATTTATTCAGTATTATCTTTGTTTATTACATAATTAAGTCTCAGTTAGTTACTTAATAAATAAAGTTTACTAAGATTTTGATAGTTATTTAGTATATGAATAAGATTAAGTTAGTTATTTAATAAATAAAATTAATAGGTTTTAATGGTAGTTCGTTATTTTACTTATTATATTGGCGTAAGTAGTTCTTCCATGTATTTATTATATTTAGTTAATAACTAGTAATTTTTCAAATGGTTGTCGAACCGAGAAAGCTTCAGAGAATATGGAAATAATTTTCGTTAATCAACAAGAAGCAAATTGTTGTGTTTACAATCTCTTATTATGAGTATAACCTGTAAGTGTTACATTCTATACACATTTATTAATCATTATTAATCTCAGGAATTTCACAAACAACCCGCATGTGCGAAATTAGAATTAAAATTAACACATCGCAGCATATATATATATATATATTTAACCCCTCCCTATACTTTATATTGTCTGTTTAACTGCCACTCTCAACCCCCTCTATTAAATTACAAAAATTACACTACCCACCAATTTCTAATACCATTTTTCCTCTCAATTCGTTGTTGGAAGTTTTACCTGATGATCCTGAATCCTTAAAAAAGGATTTTGGGTGAAATAAATTATCGTAATGGTACCTTAAAGTGGTTTGTTTTTCATTGCATATTAGCTCTGTCCTCACATTGAGCTCTCAGGATTTCATCCTCTTTGGATTTACCAATTCGGTTTACCAAGTTCCTTATAACTTATATATATATATATATATATATATATATATATATATATATATATATATATATATATAAATTTCTTCAAATTTCTTCAAAGATATATTTCTTCACATTTCTTCAAATATTTAAGTATATCTCTTTATGGGACAACACTGACAAAATGCCACTTTGACACAATGAAAAGTAGCCTGCCTGCAGCATATATAACAGAGTTAATTTATTTTTCCCTCAAAATAACTCAAAATATAACCATTAAAAGCTAAATCCCTGGCAACAAAAGTGAGTACACCCCTTAGGAAAAGTTGTCAATATTAACATACAACATGTCAACTGTCAATATTTTGTGTGGCCTCCATCATTATCCAAAACTGCCTTTACTCTCCTGGACATGGAGTTTACCAGAGCTTCACAGGTAGTCACTGGAATGCTCTTCCACTCCTCAATGACGACGTCGTGGAGCTAGCGGATATTTGAGACTTTGCGCACCTCCAACTTCTGCTTGAGGATGCCCCAAAGATGTTCTATTGGGTTCAAGTCTGGAGACATGCTTGGCCAGTCCATCACCTTTACCCTCAGCCTCTTCAGTAAAGCAGTGGTTGTCTTGGATGTGTGTTTCGGGTCATTGTCATGCTGGAACATTGCTCTGCGACCCAGTTTCTGGAGGGAGGGGATCATGCTCTGCTGCAGTATTTCGCAGTACATTTTGAAGTTCATGTTTCCCTCAATTAAATGTAACTCTCCAATACCTGCAGCACTCATGCAGCCCCAGACCATGCCATTCCCACCACCATGCTTCACTGTAGGCATGACGCACTTATCTTTGTACTCTTCACCTGGTCGCCGCCACACATGCTTAAGGCCATCAGAACCAAACAAATTAAATTTCGTATCATCAGACCATAGGACATGGTTCCAGTAATCTATGGGCTTTGTTGACATGTCTTCAGCAAACTGTTTGCGGGCTTTCTTGTGTATTGCCTTCAGAAGAGGCTTCCTCCTGGGGTGACAGCCATGCACACCAATTTGATGTAGTGTGCGGCGTATGTTCTGAACACTAACAGGCTGAATCCCAATCTCTTTAATCTCTGCAGCAATGCTAACAGCACTACTACGCCGATCTTTCAAAGAAAGCATTTGGATGTGACGCTCAGCACGTGCGCTCAACTTCTTTGGACGACCTACCGGAGGCCTGTTCTGAGTGGACCCTGCTCTTTAAAATGCTGGATGATCTTAGCCACTGTGCTGCAGCTCAGTTTCAGGGTGTTGGCAATCTTCTTGTAGCCGGTAAGAGAGAGTATTAGAGCTGCACTACAAATTTGAATACACATGCTTCCCATGAACACATGGGCATAGTTACACTAATGAGTCACATGACATTTTGGAGGGAAAATGAAAAGCAGTACTCAATTTAGACATTTAGGGGTGTAGTTTCTTAGGTGTGTATTCAATTTTAGGGGTGTAGTTTCTTAGGGGTGTACTCACTTTTGTTGCCAGGGATTTAGCATTTAATGGCTATATTTTGAGGGGAAAAGAAATTAACTCTGTTATATATGCTGCAGACAGACTACTTTTCATTGTGTCAAAAGGTAATTTTTTCGGTGCTGTCCCATGAAGAGATATACTTAAATATTTGAAAAAATGTGAGGGTTACTCACTTTTGTGATACACTGTACATACATTATATATATGCACAATATATATATATATATATATATATATATATATATATATATATATATATATACCCACACTATATATATACACACAAGCTATATATATATATATATATATATATATACATTCTATATATATATATGCACACTAAAGATACTATATATATCCACACAGTATATATACAAACTATATATATATACGTATATATATATATATATATATATATATATATATACACACACAATATGAATACTATACACTATATACATACTATATATATATATATATATATATGTATATTATACACTATATATATTCACACTGTATATATCTATATGTATGCACTATATATATACATTAAATATATATATATATATATATATATATATATATGTATATATATATAAAAGTGAACATAGAAGTCAACACTTAAAGGCGACAGTCTGTTTCATACTATATGCAATCGTCAGGCCACTTGTGCTCACGCGTGGCCTGACGACTGCATCTAGCATGAAACAGACTGTCGCCTCTAAGTGTTGACTTCTATGTTCACTTTTATATTTACACACGCTCTATCTCTGATATTGAGCACTTTATTCCATAAATATAGCACACCTTAAGACTATATTTCTTGATATATATATGTATATATCTGTGTATACATTTATATATGTATACTATATGTAGATATATATATGTATATATATATTTCCATTATATATATATATATATATATAACCTATATATATATACATATCTATCTATATATATATATAAAGTATATATATATACACACACACACTCTATATATATATATATAACCTAGATATTAATAATATCGTTTTTTCACCTAGTAACATATGTTATAAAACGACATTATTTTTGCAACAACCTAATATATATATATATATATATATATATATATATATATGTCAAGCATCAATTCCGTTTGCAATAAGATTTATTATGTCACTTTCTTAATTAATCTGTTATTTTCAATAAGGTTAAATGAAATATATTAAGAGAACATGCAGTTTTATTTGGAGTTAATGGTGTTTTATATTCCTATGTGTTGGTACAACGTTGTAAATCGTTTAATCCATACACAAATCGTCAGTATATTCAATCATCTTCGTAACTGCACAGCATGTACCTTTTTTATAGCATCCTTATATGACTGCTCTGATGTTATGGTTCATTACAGAAAGCCAAAAGGCGATACTAGCAAGTCAAAATCTTTAAAAGTTGTACATTAAAGCATTCTATTCAGAGTTCTAGTGAATGCCATTTACTTCTATTAGAATGTGATATGCATGTTTATTCTAAAAAAAATATTACTTTATATATTTCTTTGCTCAGTCTATTAATGTCTCCCCTATTTGTGATTATGTAGGAGGGTAAGTAAAAAAAATTTCCGCAATTTTGCCACACTGCCTTCTGCGCATGCGTGCTTATAGTTAGTAGTTTTGTAGTCACTGTTTCGAAGTTCGATCTTGATCGTGCCAGTTTTCTTAGTGATGTTAGAATACTTATGTGCCCATAGAAGTTTCAATTCGCTCTTTTTGATATTAAGTGTCCTTTTTTTTCCTCCAAAACCTTGTTGTTGCTGACATATTCACATTATGGTTTTTTCAGCATCCTTCTCTAGTTACAAACATCTTTTTCTTTAAGGCTTTTCTTCCACTACTAATGAGATTGTCCCTCTTTCATTGCTATATAAGGTGATCTGATCTTACGGAACAGTTCAGTACTCTTTTGTTTCGAATAAAATAAATGCCCATAATAATTTACTTAAAATCTGAAAATCATATTTCGTTATGACACAGCTACTTCGGATTTCAGTGTCACACTACTTTCTTTGAAATGTCCTCCATTTGCTTCTCCTTAAAGAAGTGCGATAGGTAAGTTGTTATTATTTTATATTTCTAATTTTGCTCAGGCGCGTCGTTTGATTTTTTTATCCATTTCACAATGCAGTAGGTCAGTTTGGCACCGTCTGTGTTAAAAAGAGCACTATGACGCAATTCACCCTGCCAGAAATTTGGAAACGTCATGCTGTACTGATTGGCATTCAGGCCGGAATTCCAATACGAACATTTCAATGTCTATCTGAGGACAGTGAAGAGGATTTGGAATGAATTGGATATGTCTAATTTTGATTACTAAGCCACGGCAGCTCGAAAAACCTACTCTGATCGTTCTGATAAGAAAAGAACTCCCGAATTGGTTGGTGATGGCCCCAGACCCAACACGTAGTCTAACCTCAATACCTTGAGTGGGTAGACTTGGTTTGGGTCAAGAGGGTGGCTGCTGGAAGACCCTGTCTTGGCAACATGATTCTGCACCATGCCACACATGCTGGAGAATCCAGTCGTGGATGTCAGACAATTTCTCCGATCGCATCACTCCTTACAGCTGGCCACCACATTAATCAGACTGCAAGCCCCTTGATCATTATATGCGGGACGCAGTTAAACAAGAGACCAACAAAACTCCTTATGACTCAAAAGATGAACTGAAGGGAAGAATTATGGCAGCATTCACCAACTTAAACAAAGAAAACCGTTCAGAAGAGTTGCAGGTGATTGCGAAGTTGTCTCGAGGTCAGGGATTGAACGGAGATTTTAACTGAACAAATATTCTCTTTAGTATTTCAAAATATTTTTGCGTAATTTTGGTTAATATACCTGTTAAAATGAGATGTCACTGTTTGTTATACATTTTTGCGCAAGTTAGACGACAATTTATCCATTGTTCCTTTATCGATACATCTCCAAAATTCTAAATAACCAGAGATTGGTAGCTAATCTCTACCCTGATGTGGTTCTAAAACTGGGGGGGGGGGGAATTGCTTGATCAAATTCAGTGCCTCAAAGACAAAACTAGCGGTATTACATCATCGCCAATCGGATCGTGAACTTTCGCTTACGATGAACGGGTGTTGGCTCAGTGAGGTCTCGTGCCATGGGCGACTATTAACCTCAACCTAGACTTAAACTGAAACCTGTGCATACGATCCATTGCAAATGATGTTGGAGAAATAGTCGTTTCCCTGTACCGCTTCAGTAAGTATCTGTCGCTTTCTGTTATTCTTTACCTTTACAAGAGACAGATCAAACCTAAAATAGAGTACCCTTGGCGTATATGGGAAGTAGCTGTTCACTTTCTTAATTATTATGGCAGCATTAGCCAACAAACAAGAAGACAGTCCAGAAGAGATGCATATGATTCCGATGTTGTCTGGAGGCCGATATTGCAGCCAATGGAGATTTTATTGAACAAATTTACTCTTTAATATTTAAAGATATTTTTGTGCAATTTTAGGAAATATATCTATTAAAAGGCGATCGCTGTGTTATTTTCATTTTTGAGTAATTTAGACTACAATTTACTCATCAAACCCTTTATATCTTTACGGTTGTTGTATTACTTATCGTGAAAGCGAGTGGATTACATATTTTATGCTAGACAGGATTTTACTATCGTCACATGTTTTATTTAAGCTGGCCTAGTCTTAGTAGAAAGTCTCCGATTAATATTCGATTGAAACAACAGTAAATCCTAAAAGAATGTGTCTTATGACCTCGGATGATATTTACTTTTTGATAACTGGGAAAAAAAATGAATCTTATTAATAATAGTTAAAATGTTGGTTTTTTTTTCTATTGCATCAATTTGTTGTATCATCGCTTCAGATTTGATGTTTCAGTGTACCTCCTTGAGAGGCATAAGTTTCCGCTATTAATAAATTTCCCATTACACAACGATAAAAAAAAAACGGAAATTATTTCCGTAGTATTTTAGATATTTTTTAACGAAAAAAGAATAACGCAAAAATATAAATAAAATTATTTCTTTTCGATGTCATGTCCTCTTGATAAAAAAAAAAAAAAATACAAAAACAGTAAATAAATTTTACCATTTTCAGTTGAATTAAAGCGATGTGTTAGTTTGAATAGAATGTTTAGAAAAGAAAAAAAATGATATGGAGAAAAGAAAATCATATTTAAGAAGCCAACTAAAAGAAAATGAATTTCTTCCGCAGGAATATGTGGGATGTTTTTAGTTGTTATTTTTATTATTATTATTATTGGCGACTTCATGATTGCGTTTATATGCCAAAGTGCGGCCAGTCGAACAAATGACTATTATCTTTCTAATGTGATTATTTTTATGAACTTTTCAGCAAGCAGAATGGATTTTTTTATCTAATTTTCTACCATTAAGATTGATGGGTGCATTCATGATTCATATTTTAAATGATTTCAGAAATGCATTGATGTTATTATTATAAAATGTTTCTTTCTTGCCAGTTTCAATAAGTATTTGATTTGTACTCCCCGACCTTATTTAGGCGTCTTCCCATTTTTAATAAGAAAGTAAAATAAGTAAAGGGATTGGAAATAAAAATTTTTTTTTTTTTTTTTTTTAATTTACACTATTTAAATTGTTCAGACACTTGTCCCCATCTTTATTGTTTCGGCTGTTTTACGCTCTGGTCTTCTTCAGGTAATATACGTTGGAATTTCGACCAGGTATGAGGTTGTTGCAAAAATAATGTGAGAAAACGACATTATTTTTGCAACAACCTAATAGATTGTCCTAGTTTCATGTGCTACGTCCTTTCTTGATATCTCTTTCATTTAAATCCCTTAAGTAACTTAACACTCCAAATTTAAGTTCACCTCTCCTCTAGTCAATATTGAACTCACAACACTTTGAATAACTTCAACCAACGCTTTTGTCAACTGGGCCATTTCTCCTTAGGTCTGCATGGCCCAAGCGATAAAAGTTTAATACCTGTGAGTTGAACTAGAGAAATGATATTGTTGGCGTTTTCACTGTAAATAGGTATCCGTGGTATTTTTTTTTTACATTATAATGTATTGCTAACATTTTAAAACTTTCATGATGTTTTGTTTAGTCGTTCATTATTTGCCCATAGCTCGGAGCCTAACGGGTGCTACTACCCCGAGCTGGGTGAACCTGGGAACAACCACAGTTAAGGGGTAGTCCTTGTTCCTCAAAATTCCCGTTCAGAGACCTTTGTTACTGGACGCAGTTTATCGTCATACTCAGGTTTAGATACCAATTTCGTTTTGAATAGGTTCTGTAATAATATTCAAGAAGAGGTTATTTTGTATCTTGCAAGACGAAACGAAAAAAATGCATGTATTCATTTCACATACTGGAAGAATGTGGGTGTGCTGGTCGCGTAATGGCTGGCGGCTCCGAATATGAAACCGTAGAGCTGTGTTCGATATACAATCGAGTTTGGGTGCTACTATATTATGCGATCTACCACGGTATCAAACACTATAGTATACGGACTATTGTCCTCATCTTTGTCGCCATATTTATCACAACGTTTCGGCCGTTGTACGCTCCGGTCATCGTCAGGTGTTTGGAATTTCGAACTGAACCCTTTATTTCGCTCACTGGGGCAGACTGTTCTAGTTACACGTGCTATGTTTGATGGATGTCAGTTATCAGTTATCTCCTGCTTGAGGACACATGGCACAGTGGATAAAGGCGTTGGTTAGATCCAGTGACAGGACCCAAAGAGTGTGAGTTCAATACCCGGTTAAGGCAGTGAATAACTTCCAGAGGGAAATTAGCAGGAGATAACTGATAACTGAAATCCATCAAACATGGCACGTGGAACTAGAACAGTCTACCCCAGTGAGCGAAATAAAGGGTTCAGTTCGAAATTACAATCACCTGGAGAAGGCCGGAGCTTACAACGGCCGAAACGTTGTGATAAATATCGTGACAAAGATGTGGACAATAGTCCGAATAATGTAAATAATGTACATAATACCTCATCTCAGAAATATAGACAGACTATAGTATACGGCCTATCGCTCTATCTAAGATTATAGAGTATCTAGCAGATTGTTCTCTCGTAAAAATGCGACTGTTTACTCGTCTATAAAAATCTTTCAGCAACATTTTAATCTGAAGGAGGTTATCCAGCTGATGTTAAGTTTCAGACCCAGGGGGATTCTGATGTGTGAGTTCTATTTCCTGTCTTTCACGTGGACAGGCCACACGCGAGATGAGGTGATGTGATCGTAGAATTCATCGTGGTAGACCGCAGATGGATGTAAGGTCACGGTATATTTCATATCGCGGTAGACAGCATACTATAGTAGAACCCGAGTTTGTTACCTTAACTTCGGCTTAATTACACTTGAGCCCCGGAGCAATGTATAAAATAATAGGAGAGGCTTTAATCATGATATTAAAATAATGCAAGTTAAAAACAATGCTTAAATTCAAAACCCGAGCGAGTAGTTTGGAGACAATGAAGTACACTGAAATTATTGCAGTTCTCTACTTTAGGTTCTTGCGAAAAGTCTGGCTGGTTTCTGCACAAGCCTTCAATTCTGTAATCAAATCATATGTGCGGGTAGTTCGATCCTCACTGGGTGCCCCATACTTATGGCTCTCTGCCATATCTAAGCGACGCTTAGATGATTATTTAAGGGCACTTCGACGTGGGGTAATGTTTAGCAAGCTTATCGCGTTAGATCAATTACGACTGAATAGGGAATTCACTCCTCATTGGGTGCCCCATATATTGGGTTTTCTACCACAACGAAGCTCTGCTTAGAAAATCACCATATGCGCGGGTAGTCTAGTTTTCAGATACCTCTTACATCAAAGAACATATATTGTTATATATGGTTGCCAACAGCTGTACGAAGACAAATTCTAAACAGGTCGCACTTGCTTAACTATTTCCTCCTCCGTTAGTCTTGATTGAATATATTTATTCATTGGATGCGCAAAACGATCCCCTCTCAGCACCAAACAGTCATGACCCAATGATAAAAAAGTCATTTTTTCAGTAAAATTCACCCTATAGAAGGTCCAGTTGACACTCGATGTAGATAGTTATAGTAAGAGGCAGTTAATGCAGTTAGGAGGGGAAGTTAACGGTTAACCCTAGACTTGAGCAAGTTGAGATTGCAGTGACCAGGGAAACATCTTCTTAGGAGTCAGTTTCACAGAGCGCTGGTTTGCCAGAAGAAGCTGTTCGAGTGGAACTTCTTACCAATGGAATACAGAGGGAATATGGGGGGGGGTTCGCTATGGAAGTAGAGAAAAATGAGAGGCTCCGATATAAGGGAACTGAACGGACATTTTTAGAAGTGTAAAATGGTATTAAATGTTGGCTATATGCACTTCAAATCGTTATTACTACACCCGTAATAAATGTTGCTGAGTGTTGCTTTTAATATAGAGGGCCACGAGAATTTGATTTTCCTGATGCAGTATATTTGTATTTTCAACAAGTATTTTCCTCTATTTAATGACATTTTGCATTCCTACCAATTTCTGGTTAGCTCCTTTATACGCATCATTTGCAAAAATTCCATTGCTATAAAGAAGAAATTTAAAATTTGAATATATCTGTAACAGCCCGTTCAACCGTGTTTTTTAAAAAAATCACGATAAAAGTTCCAATAAGTATGTTTTTGTAATTCGCCCTTGATGATGATTTCGGAGGAGATCGAAAGCACTTGGGTTTGAAAAAACTAATGCGAAACGATTATTGTAAAAATAAATGCACATAATATGTCTATATTATTCAATGAAACACGTTTGAATAAAGATATGCTGCCCATATATATATATAAATATCTATATATATATATATATATATATATATATATATATATATATATATATATATAATGCACACATGAGAATACGCAATTTAAACCTTGCTTTAAGTGTACTGCCTTCTGAGAAAAACAACGAAATAAAATGTTGACAAAAGGGATTATTATAAAAATAACTACGCCTAATATGTCTATATTATTCAATAAAACATGTTTGAATAAAGATATACTGCCAATATATATATATATTATATATATATATATATATATATATATATATATATATATATATATATATAGGCCGGATACCTTTATATATATACAATATATAATACACACACGAGAATACGCAATTGAAAACTTGCTTCAAGTGTTCTGTCTTCTGAGAAAAAGGTATAAGCGCGAAGCAGTAAATTCATCCATTTCCAGTAAAGCAATACAATAGAGATTTAATCAAACTAGATTACTTATTAACTATACGGTGGTGATTTGTTTCTTGTACATGTTTGTCATGATTAGTTTGGTTGTTTCAAAACACCTGGATTTCATTTGAAATACATCCAATGCAGCAAATGACCACAGGAATTGCTGAAGTGATGACATACAAGCATTTGTTAAAACAAAGCCTTTCAATCGCATGTTGCACTGACTGTAACATTGGGAAATTATGGAAAAACTTAGAAACATCTAAAAAGATACAGAAGAATTTTAAGAGAAAAAAAATATTGTTAAGCATCTCCCTCGATGAATTTATTTTCTCATGAGACATATTTGTGGAAATTATTCGCTGGCGATAAAAAAAATGGTTTCAATAAGATAATCCAAATTGTGGAAGATTAAGGATCTGATAAATTAAAAATAAAACAAAAATGTTAATTCTTGGAAAATAATTGTTCTGTATTTTATTAAATACTAGAAGCATGGTCCGGCATTGCCAGTGCTTGATTCAAAAATCGTACGACTCATACAGCAATCGCTATCACTTGACTTAAAATATTTTTGCCCTTCCTTGCCTTTAAACGAGTGTCCTTTGCTGTGCTGATGTTGATACATGCCTTACTTCTTGCCTATCTCACACTGCGAATTTTTTCTAAGCTCTATACTAAACATTAAATGTGTTACGAAAAAAGAACTAAACAAAAAGAACACAAAACGATCAGCTTTAAAAAAGTACTCGTAACTGGAAAAACCGAATGAAAAAAGAATGTTAACAACATATACTTTTTCACACCTAACCCAGTTCTACAGAATCAGAATCAACGTTGAGTTTAAGCAAGCGAATGAGCCAATTGGAGTAAAGTGCCATGCAAATTTAAATTTTTCCCACTTGTGACGAATGTAGCTATCGATTTTTTTTTGCATGCTAGCATGCTAGTTAACATTCGTGTCAGTCAGCTGTTGGCTCTCACGCTGGTCAGTAGAATCTTCCTGCCTATTCGGGGCAGCCAGCTATAGGCCCTCACTCTGGCCAGAATAAAACGGCCGCAAACTACATGAAAACTGACGTAGAAGCATGAAAAAATCGATTTCGTAACACATTTAAAAATCGAGTTGGGAAATGCACAGTCGGTCTTGGCCTTCCCGCTAACTTGGAGCATGTGCATGTAAATTTTGGTGCAAATCCGTCGAAAATTGGGCCATGCTTTCGTTACACACACACACACACACACACACACAGATGAAGAAAATAGTCCGAATGATGTAAATAGTGTACATAATATCTCATCTCAGAAATCTAGACAGATACTGAATTTCCTTTTGTTGTAAATTATTTTGTTCATCTTTGTTTTACCCGAAATCGCATGAGTCTGCCAATATAGTTTGCGGATAAAATGTTCCAGGAGACCAGAAATATTCCCCAGAGATAAATTGTAACTTAATTACAACCAAACATCATAGAATCCTGCAAACAAGACAGCGAAATAGGAAGTTACTCTACTGCATTGACACCACTCGTCCACACGTTGGTTTGTGAAGTAAGAAGTTTTAGTAATGAAATTCTGCCAAACGGTTTAAATTTATTGGACTTGTCGGCATAGGATTCCGTTAATTCTTCTGTTGATCAATCCAACTGGCCAAAAAGATGGAGATCACTTCAACTTTGATAAGAACTGGCAAAATTATTGCGATCAAGCCAGTGAATTTTTACCAAAATGAAATTCGAAAATTTCTATAACGTCGCCGTTAGATAAGATGCGGTCACCGAAAATATGTTGATAATAAATATATTTAGCGGGTTATTAAATTAATGAAAACAAATGCTGTGAACCTATACTAGTAATATATTTGCCAAATCTACTAGGATGACGCTAAAGTAAAAAAAACAAAAAAAAAAACAGCCCACCTACTTTCCCAATACTTCCTGGCAAGTTACTCAAAAGAAAAAATATTTTGATTAACCGCGTTACTTAGATCGATTACTTCGCTACTTATGTAAACGAAAAAATAGCCTTATATTATTTCCTACTAAGCGACAGAAAGTTATAAAAAGGTACAGTTGATTATTTACGGCACATTTGTTTAAATAAGACACTGAGAGAGTGAAAGAGAATAAAGGAAAGAAGAAAGAAATGATAAGCCAATAGAAAAAATAAAATAGAATGACCTTTTTTTTAAAAGGGATGTCCATATACCGGGTGAGAGGGTGAGAGGGTGATATGAATTTAAAAAATGTTACATAAATCAAGAAAAACCTTAAAAATTCATCGAGGTTATAATTTATTTCATGAATATTTTAATATTCAATTTCTTGATTAATTATTATATTGCTCTCTAACATACATTGAGCTCTCTTTAGATTAATATCTTCCTTGGAATTATCCCTACAAAATACAAATTAGTATTGTTTATAATTGCTCCTTATATACATAAGTTGAGATCTCTTTGGAATATGTCTTTTGGATTACCTTAATTATCTACGTTTTTACCGCCAAATATATAAATTTACACCGAACTATTCTCTGAAATGCATTCCCTATCCTTGCTTACATTTTTTCATTATCAATCACAGATAAAATTATTGATCTTATAAAAAAAAAAGATTACGATGGAAAACATATTTTACCTTAAATTCCCCAGAAACTCAAAATTGTAAAAAGAAAAAAATAATAATACAAAATCCTCAAAATACTCGACCTCGTAATAAACTTTTAGATCCTTTCGAATCTGATACGTTTAACTTAATTAAAAAACTACATTTATAAAGCCATCTACCCAGTTCAAATATAAATAAAACAAAGATATTAAAACATCAGTAATTCTAAGATGATTTGTATTAAAGCCGATAAATCTAGAAATATTTACAAAATTGAACCCTCGAACTATCACAAACTACTCCTCAATAAAATCACTAGTACTCATAAGAAAGATAAGGACAATAGTACTCATTCTTTAATTAACAAATATGCTGTCGATTTTGCTAATAAATTCGACATTGCAAATATTAGGTTGGTGCAAAAATAATGACGTAATAATGTCATTTTTTGACATATTTTTAACGTCAAAAAACGACATTATTACGTCATTATTTTTGCACCAACCTAATATAAAGTATATTAATAAATACACATTTCATGGTTTCATCGTTCTCCATCTTGTCAGGCACAAATGTTAAATAAACCACTTATTACAGTTGCTTTTTTTTTTAAATACTGGGTCTCATGTGAGTGACGCTATTTTAATATTTAGTCTCAAAGTTCAAAGTTGTTATAAACAATATACTATTGAGGTGCAAATTCAATATATACACTATCAAAGAGAGAGAACAATAAAATAACAGGAAGGAAAAAAATAGATGATAAAAATTAACATTGCATTGAAATCGTAGTTGACTGGAAAGCAAGAAGCAAGAAAAAATTCCAAGAAGCGAGAAGTGTGATAGAAGTAACCGTTAGTATATCATTTACAGTGACATTTATCCATTTTAACTGTAAAATGATGAGACATTTCTACTAATCTAGTACTGTCCTTAAATTCCTTAAGTCTAGGTATGGGCCAGTTTGGGAATGGAACGAAAGCATAAAAAGACAATCCCTTTACATTTCATAACAGTTTACAAATATGCCATGAAGCTAGATTTCTATGAAATTATATATATAGAATGGGGAAAGTCGTATACAAAATGCATATTTACTTTTTAAAGACTGCCAAGATTAATTCGTCAATGATCTAAGATCACGATTAATTAATCCTTCTAAAACGGAATTAAGCTTAATTTCACAATATACTTAAAAGAATACTAAAGATTGTACAAAAAACTTTTATAATAAACTTTGGAAAGAGTCTTCTGGTGTTATAAAATTATTCCACAATATCAAAATAAAATAAAGCTATTTTATCCAATTTGATATTATAAATTCCTACGCCTACTTTCCAAAAGATCTATTATTAAAAAGTTTAAATTTTGATAAAAACTATATTAACACGGCCGATGATGAATATGAAGTTATCTTAGCTTCTAGAAAATCTTTACTAATATATAAAAATTCTACTTCGGTTAAAAGTCTTAATGATTTACTTTGACGTTCGTATGGGAGCTTACGACTCTGCTTATTTGCTGATTTAGTAAGTATTCATATATTAGACACTCTTAGTAGAATTATTGATCGTCAACAAGTAGTAGTTCTTTACAGAGATGGCGGATTTATTTTCATCCCATATAGTAATTGTCATCTATCTTCTAGATTACAAAAGAAGATAAGGGCTTTTCAAATCCTGTGTTTTAAAACTGAAATCTCGTTTAAACTTAAATTAATTAATTTCTTAGATATTACTTTCAACTTCTCTAACACATTTCAACTATTTCACAAAGAAAATTAAATTCTATTTATATTAATGTCAACTTCAATCACACAAACTCAATAATTAAACAAATACATAACACTGTAAACCCTTGAATTAATAGATTATCGTCTAAGAAAAAACAAAACA
>OZ010582.1:86433422-86458422 GCA_963932145.1 Acanthosepion lycidas | reverse complement strand
CAAATATTCTATGGAATACATAGTCTAGAAGACTTCCCCGATAAAATGACTATGTAAATTGCTTATACCAAAAATCAATGTAAAACCATATCTACTGTACGAATAATTTTGTCTTTTCTGATTTTTCATTATTCGCTTGTCAAGTTTGTTTTATTTAACCTTTTGCTTTGAAAAAAAATTTTTTTTATTTCTTTTTTGTGCCCATTTGCATATAAAAAAAACTGGCATCATACAGGCATTAGATTAAGAGAAATGGATAAAAATATTAAAAATTGATAGGTGTACGAATAATTTCATTGTGAAGGAAAATCAGGAACAGCAATTATAATTGTTATGTGATCTTACCCATATTAATAATAATGGACAATTCCATACTTACTAAATACTGCGCCTCAGAAGTAGGCAAGGCGAAGAGTCAGTCGGTAGTTGAAGTCGAGTCAGTAGTTCAAGTCGAGTCAAGAGTCGAGTCAGAGGCACTCCGAAACAGAGTCGCGTTCAGATAATTACTGCAAGACATTGGAATAGTGATATTAGGTTGGTTCAAAAATAATGTCGTTAATGACGTTAAAAAAATACGCCAAAAAACGACATTATTTTTGCATCAACCTAATACTGGTCGAGACTGCATTGTTCTCTGTACTAAACCTGATTGTTCATACTAACACTTTCTACTTCTCTGTATATATTCCTGTTTGTAATATATCGGTGTTATTCCATACGTGTGTTCGAGTTCTTCTTTATTGGTTCTACCTTGGACTATCACCGTGGTACAAGGAACTGGACCATAACAATAATGATGACCAGAAGGAGAAGAGAATAATAGCGATTGACATTGCATTCAAATTTTTTGCAGATTAGAAGAAACTGTTAGCCTAGAATTTACGGCGACATCTAGACAGTTGAACTATAATTGATGAGACCTCGATATCAGTCAGGAGCTGCATTTAAATTCATAAACAATTGGTACTATCGCAAAGAACTCATCCGGACCATTTTCATGAATATACGTATAGAAAATACATAGTGAGTCGACCTCACGGCGGTGAGAAAGTGATTGGAGCCAACCCGGCCACATCACTGATACTTCTTAGGATTTCAAAAAGGTGTTCAAGGTAAATTAGAAGGTCATAGGACAAAATGTGGCAGCAATATTCTCCTGTGTGTGCGAGTTCGAGGTGGGCGATTAACATTTGCCTTCAGCTTATGTAGGTATGTAATCCCTGTTGAAGACGTCTGCTCTGTTATATGTAATTTTTTTCTTCAATATAATTCTAATTTTATCAGTTATTTGACATGGAAATTCAGAATTTTCTAAATAGTTCAGCCTTACGGCGATATCACTTTAAAACTCCGGTTCTCATACAATCGACCAAGTTAAGCATCTTCGAACCTGGTCACTATCCAGATCCCAGACGCTATTGTTATATTATGCGCAAAAACTCGTGGGAAATATATGAATTCACCTCTTCCCCACACTAAACTATGTGTTAATTACTATGACGTATATATATATAAAAAAAAAAAAAAAAAACATTATTAACAAGAAAATGTCTTACAATCTAAATTTATTTCTTGCCTTTCATTGACCTGCAATGGGTTGGTAAACCGTAAAAAATTCAATCTAAATGGACTTCGTGTCGGATTTTTGACAATTGTAATTTATAGTAAATACGAAATTGTAGTAACTGCGTCGTTTCCTGTAAATTTGCACCCAGAATAAGTAATGGTAAGAAAGGATAATATCTTTGGCGTTTATATATTAGGCTGGTGCAAAAATAATGACGTAATAATGTCGTTTTTTGACGTATTTTTAACGTCAAAAAACGACATTATTGCGTCATTATTTTTGCACCAACCTAATAGATGCTGAGTCAGTTCAATCTTAAATCATATATCGACAAAAATACTTGCCATATATTTAAAGTTACGATTTTGGTTTACATCGAATAAATCGTGGATTTAAACTAAATAACAAGATTTCTGTAAGTGTATATGCTTCACATAGTGTACACATAAAGGTAAGCACTTAAGTATTTATTTAATTTATGGTGTAAATGAAACAGTACTCAATGTAGTTAAACATATCTATTTGGTTGGTCCAAAAATAATGACGTAATAATGTCGTTTTTTGACATATTTTTTGAACGTCAAAAACGACATTATTACGTCATTGTTTTTGCACCAACCTAATATAAAGTATATTAATAAATACACATTTCATGGTTTCATGGTTCTCCATCTTGTCAGGCACAAATGTTAAATAAACCACTTATTACAGTTGTTTTTTTTTAAATACTGGGTCTCATGTGAGTGACGCTATTTTTATATTTAGTCTCAAAGTTCAAAGTTGTTATAAGCAATATACTATTGAAGTGCAAATTCAATATATACACTATCAAAGAGAGAGAACAATAAAAGAACAGGAAGGAAAAAAATAGATGATAAAAATTAACATTGCATTGAAATCGTAGTTGACTGGAAAGCAAGTAGCCAGAAAAAATTCCGAGAAGCGAGAAGTGTGATAGAAGTAACCGTTAGTATATCACTTACAGTGACATTTATCCATTTTAACTGTAAAATGATGAGACATTTCTACTAATCTAGTACTGTCCTTAAATTCCTTAAGTCCAGGTATGGGCCAGTTTGGGAATGGAACGAAAGCATAAAAAGACAATCCCTTTACATTTCATAACAGTTTACAAATATGCCATGAAGCTAGATTTCTATGAAATTATATATATATATATATATATATATATATATATATATATATAAATATATATATATATATATATATATAACTGCCTTCTCAAATTTTCTTGCGATAATGACGAACTATATTGCATGTAGTTATTAATATCTAGACCCAAACAATGCTTCTGCAACTTTTTCCTGAAAGCTCACGAAGCGAGCACGATCGTCAACTAACTTTAGCTAATGGCGGAAGCCGTTCAGTTTGAAGCGGATTCCGACACGTTATCTGAAAGAGAAGAAAGAATAGATTGACGAAATGGTTTGCATTGCTGCAAACGTCAGTTCGGAAGCTGCCAGGTCTGATTTCACACACATTTGTGGAAGTTAAGGCATGACTACGGATGGCTTATAAAGAGATGATGAAACAGCATTATGATTCAGTCTTTAATGTCTCTTTTTTTTTTGTTTGTTTGTTTTATCTCGGGAAGGTCAAGAGCCCAGATCGGGTCAGATGCTTGTAGGTTGCCAGCAGCTATATGAAGCCAGTAACAGAGTAGGATATTCTATTGAGAACTTTCTAGAAAATAACGACACGCTTGACATTTCTGCCAATGGCATAAAATCCCATGCGCGCGGCATTTGCTCTTTTAAATTTATTGTTGATTTTCTTTTCTTTTAAACCGTTTTTTTTTTTCAAAGATTAACCAGATTATTTTCGTCAGGATCAAGTGATAGCAAGCATTAAATCTCACAGACTATATCCGCAATTAGTAATATAGTTTGTAATATATTTCGAAATGCTTTCTCATTCCTAATCATAAAATACACCGAAAATCAAACCATTATTTTGTAATAGGTTTTAATAATTTCACCACAAGCAAAGCAATAAAATCACTAAGACGCAAGTGGGTGACTCATTGTGTGATGGAGAATACGAGAAAAGACACTATTAAAGAGAGAGAACTATAAAAGAACAGGAATTAAAAAAAATAAAAAAACATGTCGAAAATGAACATTGCATTTAAATTTTTTGAAGATCAAAGTTGACTGGAAAGCAAGTGTGGTGAACAGCCCCGTAGAAGCAAGCGAGCCAGAGTGGCTTGCATCTGGTGTATAGGAAAATAAGTTTTTACCTTAACGTGCGGCACGTGACATCAGCCAGTTTGCTTCGTGAAAATGGCATTACTCTCCCGTCCAGCCATTCTAGCAGTATGTGCAGTAATGAGGGTTTTTTTTTTGTACAGTTTCGCTTGCTTCCAATAGAAAGTCGTCTGCTGATTGGTCGAACTGGAGGAGGCAATTTGCCTGTGTAACCGAGAATAACAGCGAAGAACGCTAATTGGCTGGTGAACCGCGGTGTTCGCCTGATAAAAGAGTGCTGTTGCAGTGAAAAGGGGAGAGAAACGTCGGCTATGCGTAGTGACGTGTGAAGAAAACGAGGCCGGTGAATTGAACCAGCGATATTTTCATTTATACAAGTGACGTTCCAGCAATACAGACTTATTTAAACTACAGCAAGAAACCGGAAGAGAGTTCGAGAATCGAGAAGTGCAATAGAAATAACTGTTAGCATAGAACTTATGCTGAAATCTAGCCATTTTAACGGTAAAATCATGAGACCTTACTGCCAATCTAGTACTGGGCTTAAAATCTTAAAGTCTAGGTATGGATCAGCTTGGGAATGGAACCGAAGCATAAACACGATATACCTTTACACTTCATAACACCGCTTATACATGTACCGTGAAAGTAGATAAAATTTAATCAAATGTTTGTAATGACGCTAGTCATGTAATGCTCACATGGATTTTGAAGTTGTGAAATTAAGATTTCACGTAAAAAGTTTTATATTTTCTGTATGTATATAAAAAAAAACCTGAATACTACTTACAAAATATGTATAAATACAGGAAATTTTCATATTTTGAATAATATCTTTATTAAGCCCGAAACACCTGATATATAATACATGAACGAATATGTTGAGGTGACAAATCGCTAAAAAAAAAAAAAAAAAATGGCGGCAACGGAGGCTACTTATTTGAGCTTTTTGAAATTTTCCATTTGTGACACGTCAAAAAGTTTCGGGTTTTGAAATTACGGAGAAAGGATACTCAACCTTTAAAGAACTACGACAGCTAAGTTATGGCGGTCGTAAAGTGACTGAAACCAAGACTACATGTCATAACCATTGACATTGCATATTTTGGATTTTAACAGTAATCTTTAAATAATAAAAAGAGACATCTGACTACATATTACAACAATATTCAAAGCAAGGACGATTGGTAGACTTATAAATATTTAAATTAAATTCTGGCGAGAACAATTGTCTAGCACTACACAAGTAACCAGCAATCTTAGCAACAGACTTAGCAATTTATTCAATATAAACTTTACAAATCATAATTATGTATTATGTAATTCAGAACAATTCGGACTAATAATATAAATATTTTTTTGTAAAAGAAGTTTATATGCGGTGATCATAATATATAGTAAATATACTAGATACCGAAGTAACTTTGCATGCAAATGTCACACTAGCCCATAACATAATACTGATTCAGAGATTCAGAAAGGTAACCTCATAGTTATTAGGTGCGTATTCGGGCGTCACAACGCGTCAGTGTCAGTAACCGAGAGGTGGTCAAACCAGATTAGATTATAATGTGCACACTTGGGATAATTGTGTGAGAGAAAGGATCACACCGCAAAGGAAAAAGAGTGCCTGACATCACCACGAGAAAAAAGAATCCAAGTTAGAAGAAATTCAACATAGCCATACACCCTTACGTCGATATTAAATGACGGAGAAAAATAGTGGGTATTAGAGATTTTGTTTCATTTTCTTATTAGTTATAATAACGATACACTTATCAATTTCTTATTATTTATTATGATGATATCAATTCGAAAAATGTAATTAAATATAACATCGGAATGTTTTAAATTAAGTGAGAAGGACAATTTTACTAATAATTTGTCTCAGATAGGTCTACGTTCTCCTTAACAGTATACAGAATGGTCATCTTATTATTGTTACTTTTAAAAATATTCCAATGTTAATAACTTCACTTTCTTTGTTTTGCATCTCTCAAACTGTCATTGATCAGCAACAGTTACTTATTGAAATTATCTTAGCTCTTGCAAATGGACATGCGGCTCGTATAACGGTTAGCGAATCGTTAGCTAAAATCTACGAGCTAAGTTCTAATTCCAGCCGAGTTGGTCCCGTTTAATTTCGCAAGATTGACATTGAAGGCGTGGATATGAATCTATCTGTTCTTACCAGTGGGTTAAATAACACAGCTGGCTGCGTTTTTTGAGAGACTTGAAGTCATGACCAGTCTAAAGAGGGATAGTCTCCGTCAGGCATTCAAGTCACAACCATAAAATACAGAAGAAAAAAATATGATGAGATTCGATCTATTAAAATTTTCATTGAGTAATCTTTATTGTTATTCATGTGAAGTAAATAATGACATCACTCTAATTGTCTGTAATCTATTTCAACCTCTTTAATATTTATTGAAGGATTCAATCCCTTTTCAATTTCAGTCTCTGGTATGAGATTTCAGTAGAATCCACTGATTCATATATATATATATATATGTGTATATATATATATATATATATATATATATATATATATATATATATATATATATATATATACATTAAGAAATGGACAGTGTCCGCAAATTTATTTTATTAAAGACATTTTTTTTATGTTTAGCGTTCTTTTTATAGATACAAGTATTTAAGTAAATGCTCTGTTTATAATAAACAGTATTAAATAACATTTACCGGCCTGAATGTCCGAGAAATTTTCATAGGAAATATTCGTCCTTTGACACGATTCGAACCTGCATCCTATACGGAACCGTCATTTACGCTGACGTGCCTTAACCGATGTCTTTAAAAAATGACTTTAATAAAATAAATTGTCGGACGTTGTCCATTTCTTAATGCATGATGTCATTTGTTTACATTTGATACGCCATGAGAAGTTATGAATGTACGAGATTCATGGAAGATTGAAGTTTATAAGCAGTAAATTTGACCTTGCTTACTGAACGCTCCTTTGTGGCCGAATCGGTTAGGCACGCCCGGCTAAATGGCGGTTCCGTATAGGATGCAGGTTCGAATCCTGTCAAAGGACGAATATTTTCTATGAAAATTTCTCGGACATTCAGGCCGGTAAATGTTATTTAATACTGTTTATTATAAACAGAGTATTTACTTAAATACTTGTATCTATAAAAAGAACGTTAAACATAAAAAATGTCTTTAATAATATATATATATATATATATATAACAGAAAAACAAACCACTTTAACGTACCATTATAATAATTTATTTCACCAGAGCCCCTTTAAAGGACGCCGGATCATCAGATAGCACTTCCAAAAATGAAATGAAATGAAATTAAAATTGATGGGTAGTGTAAACTTTTGTAATTTAACAGAAGGAATAGTTAAAGAGACATGGTAGAGTATAGGGAGGGATTAATTTCATATCTCTCTCAAGCATACTTTGTATTGGGGGAGGAGGAGTGACCAGGCCTTGACCTATTTAGACGGTTAACTTAAAGGGAAGTGATATATTGATATGGTAGAGGAGAAGGGAGAAAAGAAAAAGTAAAGAGAAAGAAGAGAGAGAGGGAGAGGGAAGTAAAGAGAAAGAGGCTGTAATTGGGTTTTAGCAATTTATGTAAAGAATAGATTTTAATGCTTGATAGAAATTTACATGTCTAAAAAAACTGAAAGAAATTAATACGATGGTTGCTATCAATTTAAATATTAATTTATTTTTTAACAAATAGTTTAGGGATTTAATATAAGTTCAATACTATATTTATTAACAGATTTATAGAGAACATATTAAAAAAAATATTTTAAATTATAACAGTTCGTTTACTCGACCAATCCTACTTTTTTAATATATGTATATATTTTTAATATATATATATATATATATATATATATATATATATATATATATATATATATATATAATCTATTATATATATATATATATAATCTATTATATATATATATATATAATCTATTATATATATATATATATATATATAATCTATTATATATATATATATAATCTATTATATATATATATATATATAATCTATTATATATATATAATCTATTATATATATATGTATAATCTATTATATATATATATAATCTATTATATATATATAATCTATTATATATATATATATATATAATATATTACATATATATATATAATGTATTATATATATATATAATCTATTATATATATATATATATATATATATATATATATATATATATATATATATATATAATGTATAAGATTTTGATAACTCCATTGGACTCTACTTTGAGCAACAAGTACGTATACTTACTTACTATGTTTAAATTAAAATCTGGTTGAAATCGATAATAAACGAAAAAGTGATACCTGATCTTAGACGTATAGACATACGTGTTTTTTTCTTCATAATGACTTCCTCGTTGTTTACTTGCTCCGTCTATGGTTTTCACAACATGCTTCTATAGATTTACATTTCTGTTGCCTCAAGTTTTATCTTCATCTTTTAAGAGATTGGCCAGCATTCACTGCCATAGAAGATCGACATCACCACGCAACTCAGCATTATCTTTCTGACGTATTTTTCTTGTTGCTCGGCATCTTAGCTTTTGTAATGCATCTGTCAATAGTGCAATGCGTTTTAGGATTTTCGGTGTCGGATTTTTTATCCTGTCAAAACACTTTCCCGATATTTATCCTTCTCTATTTGCTTGAAGTAGACTTCTCCACTTCGTAACGTACGTTTTTTGTATTTTTTTTTTTCAGTATCTGTTTACATTTCTGAGATGAGTTATTATGTATACTAAGATGATATATTTATCCACTGTCTCATGTATCCTCAAGAACACCTGGCACAGTGGATAAAGGTGTTAGTTAGATCCAGTGACAGGACCCAAAGTGTGTGAGTTCAGTACCTGTTTAAAGCGGTGGAGAACTTGAAGAATTAACAGGAGATAACTGATAACTAACATCCATTGGACATGGCACCTGAAACTAGAACAGTCTATCCCAGCTAGCGAAATAAAGGGTTCAGTTCGACATCCTGAAGATGGCCGGAGCGTACAACGTATGAAACGTGATAAATATGGCAACAAATAAGAGCATCGTAATCAGGGCAATGTAAATAGTGTAGTATTCTTTTCTTGTATGCATTCTGCCCTGTGGTTGATAGTTACTCCATTTTTTTGTCATTTTAATTTTGGTATCAATCATTAACACAGTGTCATATTTTATCGTCAACTTTATACCACCGTATAATTCCTGCTATGTTCTTTTTAGAGTTCCTTAGAACACGCTATAAAGGTTGCATAAATCGGAGGGGGATAGATCCATGTTTTGCCCCCCACCCTAAAATCTTTGTTATACATGCGTAAAAGACGTATTGCTATATATGTATATCTATCAAGTTATCTACATCTCTATTGACGTGTTTAGAAGTCATCTAATTTTTTTTTTAACAAAACAACGTTGTTATTCACTTGCTCTCCAAGTTGTTTGTCTGTATTCAACCCTGGATGCACCGGGAAACGTTCGCCGCACCTTTGCTTTGTTAGTTATTTTTTATTTGTTTACTTTTGCTGTTTCTTAAGTTTTCTTCTTTTCATATCAACACAAAGGTTCTCCAACGTTAGATCTGTCACTTTCAGGAGGAAATAAGAATTCTTCAATGTCTGTGGATAAAAAATATATATAGGAAAAGACAATGTGGATGTAGGAGGTAGAGTTTGGTGTGAGAATATTCGAGAGAAAAAAAAAACAATTGTTCGTAGATATGCGCAAACTCCGACCTGCATAATATGCTTTATCTTTCGCGTTTATTCCGAATTACAATAAATATCTGGTATATTATTTTAAGTAAATGCTATTTACTAAATTTAGTATGACACGAGAGATGCTGTGATGAACATAGGAGTAGAGGCCTTGAGTTGTGGCTATCTGGCAAGTGGAAGAGTATGTAAATCTTGATTAGAAATTTACATTTTGCTCGGGAAATTTAACTCTAGTATAATGACATTACGGTGCAAACCGGGAACGTTAACTCTAGCAGAAGGACATTACGGCCCAAACCGGGATCATTAATTCTAGCAGAAAGACATTTCGGTTAAAACCGGGGTCGTTGACTCTAACAGATGTACATTACGGTCTACACCGAGAACGTTAAATCTAGCAGAAGGAGATTACAGTCTATACCGGAAACGTTAACTCTAGCAGGACATTACGGTCTAAACCGGGAAGGTTAATTCTAGCAGAAGGACAACATAGTCCAGATCGGGAACGTTGACTCTAGCAGAAGGACATCACAGTCCAGATAGGTAACGGTAACTCTAGAAGAACGACTGTACAGTCCAGATTGGGAACGTTAACTCTCGCAGGACGCCATTACGGTCCAGATCTGGAACGTTAACTCCAGCAGAACGAGTTTATGCCCAGAGCGATATCGAGAGGTCTTGCCGTCATCGTCCCGGCTTGTAAGAAATTTGAAAGATATTTAGTTGGTTTGGAATCCCTTATACTAGAGAGCAAAAAAAACAAACAAAAAAAAAACATTTATTTCATTAATAAATGCAAGGGACATAAAAAAAAAATATCTGTACTTTGACAAAGATTATTAATGAACATGTTGAGTTTTAATATAAATGCAGAGTTTTTGCCAGGAAAAAGACTAAAAGTTGCGGATAAACGCTGTTAAGTATAATTCTACTTGACAGAAAAAAATCAGCAGATCTTCCAGTTGACGAACGAAGTTGAAGAGTTAATCCAACTTAATCCGATCAACATGGCTAGTCACTAACAAGCGTCTACTGGAGATAGCTCCTGCGACACTAGATATTAAGACAAGCTCTTGAATATATTTTTTAAATGGATAAGAGCAGTCTTATCAAAGGAAGACATGTATAAATATGGCGAAATATGTTTTAGGATTATAATTAGAATGAGATTCATTATTTATATTTATGGATAGTGCAGTTTCTCACTATTAAACATATTTCTTAATTCAAAACTTTAATAAAACCTCATTAAAAATATACAAATCATTCGACTACAAACACATATCAAATCTGTATCAAATCCCATATGAAAATCTCGTCTATTCCTGGTGATTTAAGTATTTATATGAAAGAGGTCCTAAATTTACCTTAGTATGCGTGTTTTGTTTTCTTTTAGCCAGACTTCTGAAGTTTTATGTAATAACAGTTCGTCTCTATGGCAGTTAGTGCTGAAAAAAGGGATTTGATGCGACAGAAATGTGGTTCTACAGAAGGATGCGGATAATAGCCAGGATTTAAAATTGAAGCAAAAAAGACATATTTACAATCAGGAAGAGACAGTTGAAATTTGTAGGGTACATAATGAATAAGGAAAGAAGGCTTAAAAAATTTGATACTTACGGGAGAAATTGAAGGAAAGAAGTATGGGGGAAGACAATGTATAACGTCCGTTAACGAGCTTGAGTAAATAGATAGCAGACTAAGGTTTAAAAATCAACAAAATGATAAGATTTATTAAGATCTCCAAAGGACAGGAAATTATGGAGAGTCATGATCGCCAACGAACCGAAGGGACACGTCCCATAGAAGAAAAAGTGTTGAAAATTTTATCTCCGAGTTCACGACAAAAAAACAAAATATTGTATAATTTTATATCAGTAAGATATTCAGGTAGCCTTACCATTTTTGGCACGGAAAAATATATTGTGGGCAGAGTTCGAATTACAGCCAAGTCGTGGTAACTTTGGAATAAATTGTCTTTGTGAAAGACGTGAATTCTTATGTCCATTTCACTCCATAAAATATGAATTAAATCGTAGGATACACTAGATTATCTAAATTTTGGTATTAATTAGTCCAAAAGTAAATTTTTGAAATTCAATATGATAATCAAATAATTACATGTCATTTATATAAATATATCTTTTCCTCCATTGCTAAACATTATGACACAGACAATTTCGCCAAAGAACGATCAACCATTTTAAAGAAATTTTTAATTATTTAAGTCTCTTGAAGTGGATGAATATCCGCAAAGGTTTGTAAATAGAAAGCACATCAGAATAGCAAAAGACGATTTCCAAAAAAACTAAACAAAACTATGTATTATCTGTCCTTCTATATGCCAGCGATTACTGGATAATTTAGTCATCGATGAACAGATTTTCGGACACGGATATGGGTTTTACGGAAGAATGTTGAGAATACCATGGATTGAGCATACGAGACTGGAGAATGATTTAAGGAATATTGCAATACAAAGGACACTGATATTTGGAATTTCCGGGACACAGGAAGAAAGGGGGCTTGGCGAATATGACATTCAATGGCCAATTGAAAGGCAATAAAACTGGGAGAAATAAGAAGCTTGTGTAAATGGATGACAGAACAGAGTCCATTATATTATGGCTCCATGTACAATAAACTGATATCTGGTGTTACAAATCTAGTGCATAACATCTAAAAGCATTTTCTTGTCTACGTTCACAATACATAAAATACAAGTTGACAACACCAATAAACTACACCATCAAAACGATAAAAAAAAAATTCAACTTATCGAGACACTTTATATCAAAATCACACAAACAACCAACACTCCAAAAAATTATTACGAATATAGCAACAATATATTAAAGCGAATAGAGCATTTATATACTAATGGCGTTTTACATTTCTACCAATTCCCGTTAGCTACTTTATTAAAACGCTTGTTACGACGAATGAATTTAAAAATTCTAAAATAACAAAAACAGAGCGCGTTCGCCCGTGTTTTTTAAAAACTCACTGACAACGCAATGCAGATATTGTCACAGTTACAATAGCATATTTGCCATTGTAATTTAGATCTGAAGATGATCTTAGAAAGGGTCGAAAGTACTTGGGTTAACAAAAAAAAATAAATAAAGCGGCTTCCTTGGTGGATTTCAACTCAACATCAAAAAACTGATTAGATAAATGGAGAGGATCAGTATACAAATTGGTAGACTCAATATGTCTGTATTATAGAATGAAACATGTTTGAATAGATGTATACTGCGTTATATATATATATATATATATATATATATATATATATATATATTGAGTGTGAATGTATACATATATATGTGTGTGTGGGCGTGTGTGTATTATACATGAAACATGAATGTATGCTGCCTTTATATATATATATATATATATATATATATAGATTGTGTGAGTGTACACACACACACACACACATACATATATATATATATATATATATATATATATATATATATATATATATATATATATATGCGTTTGTGTGTGCGTGTATGTGTGTGCGTACCGTTTACCTTGATCCCTGTCCTCTTTTCTTTACCTCAATCCCTCTACACCCAATCCTTTCTCTGGCTTACACTCTCCATAACCACCTGCGTGCTAGTGGCGCTCCTGCCTTGCTTGGGGTGAAATATATATATATATATAGCAATGTTGAGAGAAAATCTAATTCTATAAACAACAGTCACCTGCATTGATGCAAAGCTCTTCAGTAAAATTAATTAGAGAAATCCGGCATTCGTAAAAGAAAACAATATGCTTGATTTAATTGTTTCTCTTTATCGAATGAAGACAGCTCATTGGTAGAAACACCGACACCGGTTGGGTTACGATACGGGTTTGAGGCATTCGGAAGTCTAGTCACACTGAGGATCTGTGATACAGAAAATGTGTACTGTCGGCGAATGACAACATTTAGCTCTTGAAAATATATTTCATTTGAGCATTGTTGAGTGATAGTCTAATTATATAAACAACAGCCACCTACGTAAATGTAACGCTCTCCAGAAAAATGAATTTGGCATTTATTTACATTCGCAAAAACAACATGCTAGATTTAGCTGTGTTACTCTGCCGAATGAAGATAGTTCAGTGGTAGAAACTCTGACACCAAATCGGTTAGGTTTCGATCTTGGCATGAGGCATTCTGGTGTCTAGTTGTACCGAGGAGCTGTGATACAATAAAACAGTACTGTCTGCGAATGACATAATATATATATATATATATATATATATATATATATATATATATATATATATATGTATATATATATATATATATATATATATATATATGTGTGTGTTTCACATATAAATATATATATATATATATATATATATATATATAACATATATATAGAGAGAGATAGCATGAAACTGACTGTCGTCTCTAAGTGTTGACTTCTATGTTCCTTTTTATATTTACAAACCCTCTGTCTCTGATATTGAGCAATTTATCCCATAAATATAGCACATCTTAAGATTATATTTCTTCGTAAATATATATATATGTATAGAAATATATATCTATATGAATATATATATTTATATATGTATATATAACGATTTTACAAGTATATCGTAGATGTGGCACAATGCCGAAATTATGGCTAACGCACTACTCAGTCGTAATTATTCTAGAGAGACAAATAGATAAACCATTACATCACATCGAGACGCTGTCTCTCTCTCTCTCTCTGTATATATATATATATATATATATATATATATATATATATATATATATATATATATATATGCGCGCGTCTGCCTGCTTTCGCTTTTTTATACACAGCGTAAATTTCCCCGAACTTTTGAAACCATGTCTTTAGGCGTGATCCATGCTGTGTCATCTTGTCTCTAATATATCTTGGTGCACAATAATGACATATTCTAATGCATCAAGTCTTAAATCTCATAAAAATCTTTGATGCAATCCTTTGATCTCCGTAAACACAAAAATGGCCATACATAATAAATGCATTTCGCTTTGTGCTTATCATAAGCTACTACCTATGAGAACACCTTTCACCTTCACACGCTAAGTTTTCAAATGGTTAATTCTTATGAAAATCTTTCTTAACAGCTATGAAATCTATACGCGCATTACCTGTTGGATGTTAACATGAAAAACGGTTTGGTAGGGAATTAATATACGCACGTCTTTCTTTCCAGAAGCTACATATGAAGAATGTGAAAGCTTGAAGGAAACAATGTATTTCTCTATAAACAGAAATATAGGGACCTGTTCTCAATCTGATCATCGTCCAACTCGAAACTATATAAATAATCTTGCCATGAGACATTGCACCTGTTTCAGATTTGTTGTAACAAACATACAGACGATAATGGATATGTCCCCATTGACTACTACATAAATACAGTAGTAAATACTATATGTTTGTCTGCAGTTGGAGATTCGTAGAGAGGATCCTCAGACGACGGAGTCTCGTCTCGAGAAACAGCTACACCAACCCGTTTTATACGGGACATACCGGGCATTTTGGGCCAAGGTTACGAGCACTGATACCCACACTAAATTTGTCCTTCTGCCACATCTGACCGGGTGGGACGGTTTCTAGTCATCCTGCAGCTGTTCTGTTCAAACTTTCTGTCTCCGGGCAGATAGTATCCCCAAACGAGGTTATGTCGAAGGACAGAGTCTCGACACGGGAAACAGCGACGCAACATCGTCTGATACAGGGTCTATGGGGAATTTTTTGGTGTGCCTACGAGCTTGGATACCCCACATTAAATTCGGCCTTGTGCCACATCTGACCGCGTAGAGCTGTTGTTAAATATCCTGCAGTTGAAGATGCGTCTCCAGCTGTGCTGGCCAAACTCTCTGCGTTCCGCCAGAGGAGATCCACAGACGTGGTTATATCGAAGGACAGAGTCTGGTCTCAGGAAACAGATACCCGAACCTGTTTGTGACCAGAACTAAAAATAATTAGTAGATAAATTTAGACACGAACAGCGGAACGTTATATCCCGGTAGATTAAATTTAAATTATTTATCGATCAGTCTCTACCGAGCACCTAAAACTGCGTTGTGCATTAAATTCCGAGTCGTGCTACAGGTGAGGGATTATATATATATATATATATATATATATATATATATATATATATATAATTATTCCGTCAGTGAATATATATATATATATATATATATATATATATGTATATATATATGCTCCTCTTTTTTTGTCTATATCATGTCCTGTGAGATGACGTATTGAATTGGTCAATGTATGGATCTTACCCACCTACCTCACTATTAAGTATTATAAAAAAATGAATTGAAAATGCTTCCTATCCTTCACTCCCCCTCTCTAATTTCGGCCATGTCTGTCAAGCGCTCTCTCACTACTCTCTGTATCACCTTACATCAACTTAATACTACCCCTCAAAAGTGTATAAAAAGTATACGTTAATTTAAATTCATTTTAAAATTCATTTTTCATCCATGGAAGAGTAGCCTGATGAGCCAGGGATTAAAAAATTCCCTGGTGCAATAAATCATAACCAATGGACCCTTAGAACTCTCTGCTTTCATTACATTATATATATATATATATATAATATATATATATATATATATATATATATATATATATATATATATATATATATATATATATATATATATAAAATCCCTCACAAGTAGCACGACTATATATATATATATATATCGAAAAAAATAATTTGTGTGATGACATTCTTTCTTTTCTTCCTGGAAAATCGTAGAGCCTTGCTTAGCCTGAAGATCTGTGTTGACGAGCGTTAAACCACGTCGGAACAAGTGGGACGCAAGTTCGATCCCTGACGAATACATTTTCTTCTTTACTAAGTGTTATGGGACCTTTCCCAAAATAAAATAATGGACTATTCCATACGTAATAAATACTGCGCCTCAAGAGGAAACACGGAGTTCTGCCCGAAGTCGGGCGATCGGCTGTCGTTTGAACTTTCCGCCTTTGGGCGGGGAGGAACCCGAACGAGGCTACGCCGAAGGGCGGAATCTCTTTCGAGAAGGTAGACCGACCCTGAACCCGTTTATACGGGTTCAAAGGGCATATTTTTGCCCGAGCCCACGGGCTCGAAAACCCCACGGGCTCGGAAAACCCACGTTAAACCGGCCTTGTGCCACATGATGCCTTCGTGTGGGGGGGTGACTAAATACCGTTCAGCCCGAATTTTGGCAACCGGCTGATCGGCTGATCGGTTGAACTCTCTGCCTTCGGGCGGGGAGGAACCCGAACGAGGCTACGCCGAAGGGCGGAGTCTCTTTTGAGAAGGTAAACCGACCCTGAACCCGTTTATACGGGTTCAGACGGCATATTTTATGCCGAGCCCACGGGCTCGGGGATCCCACGGGCTCGGAGATCCCACGTTAAACCAGCCTTGTGCCACATGATGCCTTCGTGGTGGGTGATTAAATACCGTTCAGTCTGAAGTCTGGAGTGAGGTCCGTCAGAAGTCGGTCAGGAGTCTGTCAGTCAGTCAGAGCGAGAGAGTCAGTCAGTCGAGTCAGAGGTAGTCCGAAACAGAGTCGCGTCAGACTAGTACTACAAGACATTAGAATAGTGATACTGGTCGAGACTACATTGTTCTCCCTATTCAACCTGATTGTTCGTACTAACACTTTCTACTTCTCTGTATATATTCCTGTTTGTAATATATCTGTGTTATTCCATATCCGTGTTCGAGTTCTTCTTTGTTGGTTCTACCTTGGAATATCACCGTGGTACTAGGACCTGCACCATAACACTAATGTTGCTCGAAGTTGCAGTATTACACGCTGTTTGATGAATAAAAACGGAGCGTCTTTTTCAAATACGAAATCTTCAATATAATAATGCGTTTAAGTAATTCATGCATGTATGTATATAAATGCTTTGCCAAACAAACCTATTTACCACGAAGAAAGTGTCACACTTCACTATCCATTGCTAATTTTATTTCTCCTTGTCTATGTCAGTTTCTTGGCCTTGTGCCAGATTTGGCTGATGAACACACTTTGAACAGAAATGCTTCATTTCATGCAAAGGGAATAACCATTCATTCATGCCTTATTTGATATGTGCTGTACTATTCTATTTGACGTTAATATATTCTGCTTTATCTCCCACTTTCCAAACTACAGTCTCTGCTGTGTTTAGCATCCTACATCAGGTTCATCTCGCCATCAGGTATTCACTCAAGCGAAGCCAATATTTGTACTCACTAATTAGTGTAATTATCTTATCATAAACTATCAAATTGACTCAATGAAATATTAAAGTTATTATATATATATATATATATATATATATATATTAGGTTGGTGCAAAAATAATGTCGTTTTCTCTCATATGTTACTATGTCAGAAAATGACATTATTTTTGCACCAACCATATATATATATATATATATATATATATATATATATATATATATATATATATATATATATGTTTCGGCGAAGAAAGGTCAAGGAAGGAATTTGGGCTCAGTTGACAACAAATACAATGAACTAAGAAATAATAGGAAGAGAATTTGGGATTGCTTGACAACAAACAGAATGAACTCCTAAGAAATGGAGTAAGGATCGGTTGACTACCCTTACATGACATACATCACCAAGTGGGATTTGGGCTCTGTAATTTTTAGTTTCCTGATGACCTCCAACGACAACAGTTCATGAAAATATAAGCTCTCATCATTCGATCATACGGGATGAGAAATACACCCAGACTCCTATTCCATAACTTGTTGTGTAGATAATAAGGAATTTTTTTTTCCTGAAGGTCTTGGGACTATTTGACTATTTATTTAAGAATAAAGGAATATTGTACCCAAATAAATACAAAGAGATCATTTTATTTCCATGCTGGATACAATCCAATTAACGAAGGAGGAACGGAACACATAATTCTATATTTCAAATTGCGGACGGAAAAAAACAATCAACTTTTGTAAACATTGTACACCAACTTTGCATGTCATTACGAAGAATCAGACTCCAAATTCCTGAAACACTAACGCTTGAACTGATTTTCAATATCAGTTAAGCGTTCTGTTATTATTAGATTTGTGCAAAAATAATGACCTAATAATGTCGTTTTTTGACGTTAAAAATACGTCAAAAAACGACATTATTACGTCATTATTTTTGCACCAACCTAATAATTGTACGTCTGTCACAACACACGCACACACACACACACATATATATATATATATATATATATATATATATATATATATATATATATATATATATATGTATATATATGTATATATGCTTTTAAAAGGGAGTATAGATATGCCAACAATTTTTTAAAGAAATTTGACAATTGGAAAACGTTTCATTGAGAATAGATTTTATTATACGTTTCCCCTTTCTAGGCTCACACCAACTCCCAAAAAACGTCTGTATATGTATTTGTTTGTATGTTTGAATAATGAATCATAGTACTTTTTCTATTATTCTTTATTATGCTTAAATAATGATATACACATACACATCTTTTTTGTTTCCTTTTCGGATCTGATTATGTCGAAGAAGTCGAAACGCGTAATCAAATCTATTTTCAATGAAAAATTTTTCATGTTTTGAATTTCTCAAAAAAAAATTGTTAAAATACCTGCTCAACACGACTTTATTACCCCTTAGTATATTAAAATGTGAGCATCCTTCAAAAATAAAGTCAAATATATTAATATTCGTAGATTTATCATTGAGCACGCTGAAGATTAAATTATTAGTATAACAAAACAAAGAACTTGCATCTGTCAGTTCTGTCCGAATTTTGAATAAAGAAAACAAGTGACCAAATGTTACATTTAATTACAGATTCAATCAACAATGTATTTTCCCTGATTATCTATGACTTCCTTCCATCTATTAACAAGCTTACTAATTCCATTACTGTAAAATTCTTTTGGTTTTGATTCGAAGAATTCACAAATGTAAGTTTTAACCTCATCCTGTGTTACAAAAGCTGTTTCTTCCAAATGATTCTGTAAGCTAAGAAACAAATGGTAGTCTGAAGGAGCAAGATCGGGAGAATAAGGTGGATGAGGAATTTTCTCTCAACCAAGTTCTTCGATTTTTTGTGACGTGATTCTTGCTGTGTGGGGTCGCGCATTTTCCTGATGAAACATCACCTCTTTTCGATTCACTAGAGCAGGTCTTTTTTTGTCAAAGGTTGGTTCAAACACTCTAATTGCTGACAGTATATCTGAGCATTAATTGTTGCATTAGGTGGTAAGAATTTAAAGTGGATTATTCCTTGGCGATCCCACCAGATTGAAAGAAGAACCTTTTGCACATGAAGTTCCCTTCTCAGCTGTGGCTGGGATCCTTCCCCTTTACCAAGCCACTGTCTACGACGCTTAACATTTCCATAAAAAATCCATTTTTCGTTGCCAGTCACAAGTCTATCCAAAAAAGGTGAAACAAGTTGGTGAGAATGGAGAGAAGAGCAAATGTCAACTCGGGATTTGAGGTTGTTTTCAGACAATTCATGAGGCACCCGTTTTCCAAGTTTAGGAACTTTTCCAAGTTGGTGAAGATGATGATGAATAGTTGTATGGTTTGAACTGAGAACTACTGCCAATTCCTCAACTGATAAAGCAGGATTTTCTTCAAGGGCTGCTTCAAGAAGCTTTTCATCAAACTCAACTGGACGTCGGCTTCGATCTTCATCTTCAAGGGTGAAATCTCCACCTCTGAATTTTGCAAACCATCTTCTGCAAGTTCTTTCATTCACACATTCCTCTCCATAAACTGAGTGAATGTTTCTAACCGCTTCGGCTGCCGAGTTTCCTTTCTTGAACTCATAAAGCATTATGTGCCTCAAATGATTCTTGGGTACTTCCATGTTAGCAGGGTTTTAATCAAACAAAATTTAATTTTATTGTTCTCTGAAAGATAATTTGACCAGTTTAAATGCATCTAAACATAAAAATAATGTTCAGCTCCATTAGACATTATACTCTTTAAATTTCGTTCATTATAACAAAAAGGTAAAATTCGGACAGAACTTATGGGATGACCTGATATTATATTTTTGACGAGATTATATGAATATTAGATGATTATTAGATGAATATTCGTAGATTTATCGTTGTGCACTCTAAAGATTAAATTATTATTATATTTTTAACGAGATTCAAAAACTTCGATATAGACAATGTTTCATTTTTCTTATCTGTTCGGTGGGACTAGCTTATTTTTTCTTACGGGGCTCAGATTAGGTCAATGGCAGTAGAGAAAACAACTAATTACATCAACCTACAGGAAGGACAGAGAAAAAACGAACGTGACAACCATTTTACAAAACTAACCCAATAAAATCTATTTAAAAGAAATTGAATATCACCCCTCATTCAATTAACATTTTCTTTCTTATCAAATCCCGTAATTATTTCTCGCCAAGTTAATTTATTTCTCCAAGAGAAATTTCGTAGGTTCGTATATTGACACCATTATGTGTGTGTAGCGTAATGTATGACGAGAAAAATCGTCACGTTAATACGCAAACAAAAAATAATTCAAACTTATTCTTAAAATATAAAGTCCACTGATTTGTAGTAAACTTGTTTTTCCAATTGTGATTAGTAATTTATTTTTCATTTCATCCCAAGCAAAGCAGGAATAATAGTAATACGCAGTATATTATTGTTGAAACTTGACTAATGCATGGAATAATAATGCAACACAAAATGTACTTAGAACAAAATGTATTGAAACAAGAAAGTGTACACAATATTTACATATAGTCTTTTGTATATTCCTGGGAAGACCGTTCCTGGAGAATGTGTTGACTGAGTCGCAGTTGGGCAGAGTCTCTGGTTGAATCTCTTGATTCCTGTATTTATCAATCCGACCACGAGGATCGAATGTGGCACAAGGCCGTTTTAATGTGGGTATCCCCGAGCCCGTAGGCTCGGCCAAAAATATGGCCTTTCTGAACCCGCCTAGATGGGTTCAGGCCCTGTCAACCTCCCCGGACGAAACCTTGCCGTTCGGCAAAGCCTCGTCCGGGTTCCCCTCTGCTAATGCAGAGAGTTCGACAGTCGCCGAGGAATCTCTTGATTCCTCCCCCTCTCTTCCCGGTACCAACCATATTTACATGGTCGGTACTCCACTATGCAAATTAGGTGGATCCTATCACAACAATTATAGAGAGTGAAAGTGAGAGAAAAGACTGTGTATAGGAAGGATTGAAGAATAGACAAAAGTTGAATGGTTTTCTAAAATATGGCGATTGACGTTGCATTTAAATTTTTGAAGATTGTAGTTATCAGGGAAGCAAGTAAACGGAAGGGAGTTCCACAGGCAGGAAGTGTGAGAAAATAAACTGTGAAACTGGAAGTGGCTGTTGCATTTAAATATCCCAACAATAAAAGTGTGGGACCTATATGCCAATCTAGTAGCACGTTTAAATTCATTTAGTCGAGTCACCAGGGGTAAAAAATCTCATCAAAGTAGTTGCCATAAAAATGTTTGTAGAAAAGACAGAGAGAAGTCCCGTCGCGTCGGTGAGAAATTGACTGAAGTCGAGATGCCAAGACAGGATCGATTACATTCGAAATCCTCGTTTGGATTTTGTCAAGAACATCGAATTGCATAACAAAAAGCCTCAGAAAATATATGGCAGCAGTATTCACTGCACGGGCGAATGGAAGACTTGTACATGAGCAAGATGGGATTCTGACGAGAAAATGTTTCTGGCACGACACAGTGACACACCTTCTCATGCAATAGATGCAGCACCTGATTCGATGTAGTTGCTCTACATCAATTCAGTCGAAAATGTGAGGACAAGAAGGCGCTGAGTGTTGCTCTCCCGGAGCCTAGCATCATCCATGCTGATGTTAGGCAGAATAGTTTCTCTGTGAATAGCTTTTACTTAATAACATTATCAGCTATACTATACAGGATTTTAAAAGATTTAAAATTTTCTAAATTCTTCTAAGTAGAATTTTAAATAAAATGAAAACAATTCACGTAAAAATGAATTATTTTGAAACTACGAACGTCCGTAGACGACATTATCAGCATAATAACTATGGTAAAATTAAAACAAAACTATCTAAAATTTAGTAAATTTATAAGATTGCTGGGTAGTTGAATAATAAATATTAATTTTGTCGAATATTCGAGAAATTTTATTAAAGAAAAATAAGATCTCCTCGTCAAGATCTCGATTATTGTGGCCGTTAGACGAAAATAAAGATAATCTATAATAAATAAATCGAACGTCTACTCAAATAAGGTATCCAATAAAAATAATATCGAAAGGATAAAATCTGTTGGATTAATTATTAAAAATTCATTATTTTATATATCGACGTCATCTCGTATACAATATGTATATATGATCGCTTCATTAATGATGATGATTTTGATGACTAAATTCGCCGCCAAGAGTTGGTTGCGGGTGAAAGAAAATTAGAGTAGAAGAAAGTGCCGATGGGGTAATTTTGTTTAAGGTGAAATTCAATTTGCCAAAAAGTGGCCCACACACTTGATTTCACGACCTTGCTATGCGGTACATATGTAATGAGATATGTAGAAGCAAGTTATGAAACTGCAACGGACTGCCGGTGAAACTAGTATAAGTTCCAGAGGCGCCTTCTGTAGATATGTCCGTAATGCGTAGCCCTCTTCATCCGTTGGCTCAACCGTTGAGATATATTGTAATCATCATCAGCTTGTTCCCTTGAATAAAATACCTTACGCCTCCTACCAGTCGCTAGCACAAGGCCATTATCATTATCAAGGTGTCTACCTGAGGAGGACTGACGTTGAAAATAAATCTAAAACAATGTTCCAAGACAGACACTTAGGGGCTGATGATAGCCGCATATAGAACGGCTTGAAATAGAATATTTCCATAATTATAGGCATTTTTCCCTGTAAAAATACATATGCTCTGTTATAACAAATACATCGAGCTCTCTCTGGATCAGTTTTAAGAATTAATATTACCAGGATCCACACGGATTACATACCAACAGATCGATTACCTGTAATATATATATATATATATATATATATATATATATATATATATATATATATATATATATATATATATGCATGCATGTTTCGTTAAAAACAACAGACAAGTATATATGATCGCTTCGGTTAAGTTTTTTATTTAATTTTTCTTGTGTTCGGAAATTAAAAACATCCCTACCACACACTAAGACATACACAGAACGCCCACACTCAATTAAGCTGAAAATTCGAATCATCCTTGATAATGACTAAAGGTATAGCCGAAAGCGCTCGGAAATATAAAACATTTGGACATTTCTTACACACCCTTTGTCCAGGAAAGAAATCTCTTATTCGAACACAAGAAAAATTAAATAAAAAGCTTAATCGTAGTACCGTGACGGTCGTTTTTAATGAAACATGCATAAAGGAAGGATTGCTGCCTAAATATACAAATATATATATATATATATATATATATATATATATATATATATATATATATATATGTATATATGTCATCCACAGAATGACTGTTTCGCTGTTTCACAGCTTATCAGTGTGACTAGACATCTGATTGCCTCAAGGCCATTTTGAAACAGTCGGAGAATCTACCCTTAAGCCAATGACGCATAGCAGGGATGAAGGTGAATTTAGACGTATTTATTTTTAGATAAACAGGCAAGTGACTGTAGAATTCCATTCGTTTTAACGCAATCGTATACTATGACGTATTTTCCCCAAGGCAATTAACGCATACATCATCCTGCGTCTCAGCGTTGAATGATCAAATTGTAGAGAGGAATTTGCCAATCCCCACGAACCCGTCACAAGATACAAACATTCAAGAAACCCAGACATATAATGTAATCCGACCATTGTCATTAATATTTTGAGCGCAGCCTTGAAACTTCTGCTGGGACATTAAAACGTCTTGTGGTGAAGAGGTGTCTGTTTCTTCGAAATGGAATAAGTATAACATTGTGTCAGACTAAAAGCAAATCTTACTAATACCCACAATTATTTAATAAAAGGTTCAAAATATGATAATTTGCCTGAGAAAGAAAAATGACCGTGTAGAGTCGGTGACATGGACTTGATAAATCAGTAAGCTATTAAATCTTCAAATATGTTTTCCACAAAAAAAAACTAGCTAATTATAGGGTGTGTCTTACCATGTGAAGTGTCTTAGCACACAGGAAATACGGTTCATACAATAATAACCCTAATACATTTTTCTGCATCAGTAACACGCGTCTTCATTTCATGTACAAAGCAAGCGTCAGATGGTCTTTTATTACCAACTAGTTTAAAAGACGCACTCAGTGCGGACATTTAAGCATGCTAATTGGGCGTCCGGTCCAACAATAAAGAGATCTCTGGTCCAGCTTAGAAGCCAGCAATGATGA
>OZ010582.1:86423422-86430922 GCA_963932145.1 Acanthosepion lycidas | reverse complement strand
ACATATATGTAAACATATATATATATATATATATATATATATATATATATATATATATATATATATATATATATATATAAAACCTGGTTCAGTTGATTTCGCTACCTTGCTTTCAGCCTTACAATATCTTCAGGGAATTTTTTACATATGAGTTACGGTGGAGTAATATATAGAAGCGTTCAAATCCCAGTCGAGTTCATTACATTCTCTTACGTTATTATACTCTTGGCATAGGTATTACTATCTCTTCTCCGCCCATCAAAGTGTCAATATAAGGACAGTCTTGACTCTATAACGTTGGTTGATGAACGGTATAAAAGAAGGACAACTCTAAATGAAAAACTTGCTGTGGGTCGTTCCAGGACATTATATACCAGATTTTTCGTTTTTTTTTTTTTTTTTTTTTTTGTATTTAGCACTCCCTTCACCACTATAATCAAATACGTGCGGATAGTCTGGTTGTTGGTTCTAAGAACTGAGCTACTTGATTATCATACGTCGAAAACGATACTCGGCCCGGTCGCTAGGATCAAAGTGTAGTATCTGCGCTTTGTGAGCTTCCGGGCTGGCTTCTGTCGAACTCTCTAATGCAGAGAGGAAATCGGACGAAGCTTTGCCGAAGGGCAAGGTTGCGTTCAGGGAGGTAGACAGGACCTGAACCCGTCTAGGCGGGTTCAAATGTCATATTTTTGGCCGAGCCTACCGGCTCGCGGGCTACCCACATTAAACCGGCCTTGTGCCACATTTAATCCTGGTGGGTGGATTAATAAATACCAAACGATGATATATATATATATATATATATATATATATATATATATATATATATATATATATATATATATATATATATATATCAAATTGAGAGAGATAAATACATTATTTATCTACACGCGTCGATCAGTCAGTTGTGTGCCATACGTGATACACGCGTAGGCGATCCTGTATCTTTCGATACATGACTGACGAGGCACATTTTTTTCCCGCAGTAGCTTAACATTTCCTTTTGCGGTAGACCAGTTGCCATCCAAGACTATTGAACCCGATCTGTCATGCTAATTACACATATTAGGTTGGTGCAAAAATAACCACGTAATAATGTCGTTCTTTGACGTTAAAAAATACGTCAAAATCTACATTATTACGTCATTATTTTTGCAGCAACCTAATAGCTGGTGGGAGAGGAAAAGGGTTCATAACTTTTCCCAATGGTATTATTAGCAAGGGGATGTAACGGATTTCAATTGGAAATCTAACTCGGCTCTCCGATTCTGCAATCCGAGACGCTATCCATTACTCCACGGTGACTTCTACACGCGTATACATATATATGTATATGTGGGGAGATTATATATATATATATATATATATATATATATATATATACTGCGTGCCAAATTATTATCGAGGTAACTTTTTTTCTAATATTTCAAAAACCCTACAATCAATTCACATAAAATTTTCATACAATGTTGGCAACACAGAGTTGCGCAATCCCTGAAATTTTCCTACTAATCTGCGTAATGTAAACAAACTGGCGCCGTATTTGTTATCAGCACAGTGATTTGAGAGTGCCAAATTATTAGAAAAGTGTAAGAATCTAGTGAAAAGATGGGTCGTAATAACAGTTTAAGTGATGCTGAAAAGAAAACTATCACCTCAGAACTCTCAAAAGGTAAATCTACCCTAGACGTTTCTAGAATGATAGGGAGGTGTCATCAAAAAAAAGTTTACCGCCGACCCTACACAAGCACGAAAAAGGGCAGATAAAGGCAAGCCGAAGGTTATTTCACGTCGTCTCATGTCACGACTTAAACGAGAGGCCACGAAAGACCTTGGACTTACCAGTCAAGGGCTTTTCAGCCGCATTGGGGATCCTACTGTATCTAAAAGTACGGTGTGTGAAAATTTTGTGTGAATTGATTGGCGGGTTTTTGAAATATTAGAAAAAAAAAGTTATCTCGATAATAATTTGGCACGCAGTGTATATATATATATATATATATATATATATATATATATATATATATATATATAAATATATGTTTGTGTGTGTGTATGCGTGTGTATGGAAATAGAGAAGCAGAGTCAAGTGGATATACGTGTGCATAATTGTCAATAGCCTATTTTTACTTACAATTGTTTGATGCAGAGAAACCGACTTTAGAATCCAATTCTCTTGCATCACCATCAGTCATTTTAATGCATGTAAAATATATGATGTCCACTAATGAAATTGGTATTCACCTTCTCTGAAACACTTACATATGTGCATGTTTAACCTTCACCATGTTTTTCTCTATCTATTGATTAAACGAAATCAATACGTTTCCCGCCAACTGTGCAATTCAACCGCTCTAACTCTTGGCCTAACACCAAACAGCTAAGCGAAAATACACCAATGATCTCTGACCGCACAGTTATATTCCTTGGCCAATTTCCAGAATAGGAGATTTGTGTAATGGCAGCTATTTTCTTGTCGGTCCTAGTCAGGGATTCCAGGCTAAAGGAAGATCATTACCTAATGCCTAATGGTCACGTGGCATAAGCTACTAAACAATTTATGGAAATGCTTTTTTTTTTCCCAATACAAATTATTTTTTTGATATAGCAGGATTATATTTTATTATCATTTCTCACATTATAAATAGTTTGACAAGAAGGTTGAATTCTGCTAATTACTGACAGCTATCAAGTCAGAAAGATGTCACACGCACACACATAGACATATATATATATATATATATATATATATATATATATATATATATATAAAATGTATGAACAAAATTCACATTATAACCAAAAATGTTTGCAGCTTCTCTTTTGGCTTTAAGAAATTCTCTTTTCGCTTTAAAAAATACACTTTTCTCTCGTTGGGACAACTATAATGTCTCCCGAATATATGTGTGTATATCTAAGATACATTTGTCTCTCGACCTATCTCTGTTCTGCCATCTATTTTCACAATCTTGTTAGGTAGATGAATATATATTTTTCTCTACAGATCAATTTGCCACGTGAGGCCTTGTGCCACAGGACACCCTCGTGGTGTGGGGCGGTGACTGAATATCGTCAAATTCCTGATGCCATTTTTTGGCGGGGAACGCATAATAGCTAGGAATCGGAGAGCCTTCTTCCAAACCCCGTAGGTTTCGTTATGTTCACTTACGTCGGAAAGGTATTAATCCACCTCTTCTATCCCCAGTTATGGGTTAATTAGTAAGATTTGTATCATTAAAACCATAATTATCGCAAAAGAATTAAAAAAAAATAATTAGATTTCGGAATTATCCTATAGAGGTTGATATGCTGCTAAGCAAAACGAACCAACCGAAATTTAGCTTATAGAAAAAGAAGCACTAACCAACGATTAGTTTAGAGAGTTGTAAATTTTTACGGACAGGTAGAGTTTTATCGTAAAGTAGGGACCTCCACTAATTCACTGAAAAAACGGATAGCATAATGCAAAAAGTCTTCAAACTTAATAAAAACAAATTCTTATCGTCAAAATGTTTGTTATTATTAAAAGAAAATACCAAAATATTTTTTATATTTTATTAAAATGTTTTAATAATTTCTAGCCTATTTGAAATTTGAGCTTAAATTTGTTTTTTTTTCTATCGTCATCTTACTATTTAGCGACCTTTTCTGGTAAAAAGCACAGTGATTTGGAAATTCTGGCAAAAATCAGATAATGGTTGGGATTGATGAATCATTCAAAACTTCAATATAATGAAAATATTTTTGAATTTTTTTATAAATAATTTGGAAAAATATTTACCTCTCCACATAATATAATGAAATTACGAGAAATTAAAAATCCACCCTCTCCATATTTGCATTATTCAAAAGCAGCACTACTTGGAGAAATTAAATTATCAATTTCTTTTTGTCGAACACCAATTTCGTACTAAAAATCTGCTCAGAGACGTAAAATAAAAATGCCATAAAACATTGACAATATTTAGTTGCGAAAAATTTTAATTGCATATATAAATAAGATATATTAAGGACTTAAGCAAAAAAATCGAAGAATGATGAATTTTTACAAGAACTGTTTTCATGTTTTTAAAATTTTAATTAAAATTTAAATATATTTTAAATCTTTGAAAATTCGTTAACTTCAGCAATTTAGATTATATTAATTGAAATTAAATGAAAATTATATTTGCTAATCATAAATGGTAACGATTAATACAAGGCATCAGACACGAAGATTTCAAAAACAATTTTACATTTTTTTTTTTTTTGGTTGCCCATACACGACATTATCAAAACATAAGAACGATGACTACAGTAAATTTAAAATCAACATACCTGAAATTAGATTACAGAAACTATTTTCCAACATTTTTTAGATGACTTCGTACTTAAAAATTATCTACAAAGGCACTGTCGTCATTTTCTTAAATTATGTTTCACAGAAAAAGTCTCCGTAGAACAACAATGAATCTGTATTCAGCTCGTTAAAGACAGTAACATGGCTACTGTCGGTTAAAAACACTGTTCCTTTTTGCTCAAAAAATGATTTCAGCAGTTTTTTCAGCTTGAGGTAAATGATATTTGTTTCAAATCAGATTAATTAAAGATTTAATCAGCTAATATTCTTGAAATAAAATTTCAGAAAAGCATATTTTATTTTTGGAAGATATTTTTAATAAATAAAATTACATTGCGATGGTATTTATCAATGCACCCACGAGGATTGAATGTGGCACAAGGCCTTTTTAATGTGGGTATCCCCGAGCCCGTAGGCCCAGCCAAAAATAAATAACCATCGTCCCCACCGAGGCGGGTCAATTCCGTCAACCTCCCTCAACGAAATCCTACCCTTCGGCGGAGCTTCGTCAGGGTTCCTCCCTGCAAGCAGAGAGTTCGACAGACACCCGACCCGGCAGCTCACAAAGCACAGATACTACACTTTGATCCTAGCCACCGGGCCGAGCGGGTATATTTGTTCCGATACAAAATTACATTGCGATGAAAGATGGCTAAAAAGGGAGATAATCAGCTATTTTTGCAAAGAAAATTTCGATTCCAATCAATATAATTTCTGTTTGAAATACACCAGAGTATTTTGCTTACTGGAAATGGTAAATGTAATGTTTTAGCTTTCAATTAAGTCTAAAATTAAAGCTTCAAGAAAACTTTATCATTTTGAAAAATTAATTTTAGATATTAAGTATCGCGAATTAGTAGAGCTACCTATTGTAAAAGCAAAAATAGCTTTCAAATTAAAAGGCAGAATGGTATAGATGTTCAGGATTCTTATTTTGACTGATCAAGAACTGTTTACAAAGATCATTGCAAATATTTGTCTGATTAGATCATTAAAAACAAAGCAATTAGATGATCACAAAAATATTATTAGTCAAGCACATAGTGTTTATTGTCTTTGATAACTTATTCAAATGTAGGGTTAACCGTTATCTTCCAGCACACACGCGTAAACTATGCCTTTTACTCTGCAGCAATTTACCTCGAGAGAATCCAGGGCCTTCTACAGGGTGAACCTCACCGAAAAAAACAAAAATGCTTAAAACATTACCTATTTCCTGAGTCAAATAAATGTTTATAGACGTAAATATAAATTAACAAGATTTACCTACTCCCGAATGAAGTGAATGTTTGCATTGTCTTCCATCGTTCTACAAGCTTTCTGATGTCATTATCGCAGAAACTTCACGTTTGTGTTGGAAGATTGACACAGTAAACGTTATGTCATTTAAATTGTTCTGTAGAGACCAAAACAAATAAAAATCTGAAGGACCCCATTCAGAAGAATACAGTGGGTACTGTAGGTTTTCCAATTTCTACTCTCTTAGTTTCTGCAAGGTCTACCCTGCAGCATGCTGTCTATCCAGTTTATTCAACACCGAGAGCAAACAATGCTTCTTCATCGACGTCGGGCGATCGCCCTGAGTGTGGTTGATCGTTTATATTGAAATCACCCTGACGAAATCCACCAAACCACTTTTTGAACGTTTGAACATCTGAAGCACGATTCGACGCTTAATAATTTCTATAGAGTGTAATATGGCGAAAGTGCGACTTTTCATCCGCCATCTTAAAGACATTTATTTGAAGACAAAAATGTTAACCTTCAACAATGTCTGACACGCAACTAAACAATACAAGGTTTCGACTTGGAAAATATCAGCACCAAAACAAACTATATATATAAATCGCAGATTGGTATATATATATATATATATATATATATATATATATATATATATATATATATATATATACATATACAAACACACACGCACACACACACATATATATATATATATATATATATATATATATATATATATATATATATATATATATTATTAAGTTGGTACAAAAATAATTTCGTTTTCTCACATAGTAACATATGTTAGAAAACGAAATTATTTTTGCACCAACCTAATAGTTTGGTGCAAAAATAATGTCGTTTTTGACGTTAAAAATACGTCAAAAAACGACATTATTTTTGCACCAACCTAATATATATATACATACATGCATATAGATATATACATACATACCTATACACACATGCATACAGACACATACATACATAAATACACACACACATACATACATACATACATACACCCCCTACACACCCACCCACACACACACATATGTATATCGTTTATATTTGAGTCTGTAAACATTCACTTCATTCGGGAGTAGGTAAATCTTGTTAATTTATATTTACGTCTATAAACATTTATTTGACTCAGGAAATAGGTAATGTTTTAAGCATTTTTGTTTTTTTCGGTGAGGTTCACCCTGTAGAAGGCCCTGGATTCACTCGAGGTAAATTGATGCACAGTAAAAGGCATAGATTGCGCGTGTGTGCTGGAAGAAAACGGTTAACCCTAGATTTGAATAGGTTAAGATTGTAGTAGTCAAGGAAGCGTCCTCTTGGAACACGGTTCCTCAGAGCAGTGGGTCACGAGAAGAACCTGCTCGATTGGACTTTCTCCTCACCAATGGAATACAGAGGGAATGAGAGTGGACAGTTACAATGCGAGTCGCAAGCCGAGTCCTGAATGTAAGAACTGGTGGAAATAAGGAATGTAGTTTGTCAGAGTACTTTCCATAGAAGTAGCGATATATAATGGAGAGGCTTACTACATCTTGTGTATAAGAGAGGAGTTGTAGGTTGGAAAATAATTCGCCACCCACAAGGACTTGGAGACGCTTTTGACTGGAAAGTGAGAATTGGGCAGCTCCGCCCAAATACGACAGGCCTGATCTGATATCATGAAAGTCCAGATACAAAATGACAATTTTTGTGCATCTTTAGTGAATGGGTCATATGTAAGAGTTCCATTTAAGGTCTTGATTCAGGACCAATAGTCGTTTAAGTGACGAGTTCTACCTAAAGGAAAATCCATTCATCGTGACTGGTGGTAGTTCATGGTGGCATCGGCGATGATGAAATTATCGAGTTCGGTTTTTGAAGCTTGAATGTAACAAGACACCTTTTCCCCT